>MU157837.1:559026-576584 GCA_015657495.1 Crepidotus variabilis | reverse complement strand
ATGAGTAACTAATAGTGAAGGTGTCCTTATAGTATGTAATCATAATGGAGGTGTATCTGGTAACTATAGATAGAGCGCACTGGTTGAGATCAAGTAAAGCGATAATAGAGATGAATAAGAAATTCCAACACCTTGTGGCCGAGGCGGGGGGTAATATCTGCTAAAGCCCTAATCTGATCTAAGGGAACAATATCACCAATCAACTCGCCAGTGGTGCGAGTTCCCTTTTTTAGAGCATAAAGCGATGTCAAAGGATCAGGAAATGCGCCGCGAGCTACGGAAGACGAAGAACCGGGAACTGACTGGGAGATGATGTTGTATCTGTGCACATATGCAAGGAAGCGGTCTGTAACATTCTTTTCTTGTAATTGGGCAGTAGTGAGATCTGGTGGAGGTGCAACGATGCGGAAGATAAGGCACATATCAACAACTATATGACCTAATTCAACAGTCAGAGAATTTCTGTGCAAATAACAAAATTTACGCACCATCCAATCCGCTTTTCGGCCAAAATTGAGACGGATCAACAGAAAGAATGACTGGGTCACGGCGTCCTTGCGGCCATTCAGGTGAGGGTGGTAAAGCATTGATAGTGACTGGTGGTAATATGGAGTGAGGAAAATGGTACGATCTTGTTTGCAGTCTGAGCTTTGACCATACTTTGACTTGAGTGAATGGTAGAGAGCATTCAGTCTGGGCAAGCCTTCTTCCTCCAACGGTATTGATAAATCCATGAGTTTGAAGGCGTTTAAGATAATCTGAAAGCGCAGATCGTAGGTTGGGGAGTTGGAACGTAATAGCTGCCTCATCAACCGTCAAACGTTTGAGGTTTGGGTCTCGTGAAAGATGATAAACAACATTATCCACAGATTGAAGAGTGCGAGGTGGCAACGGACAGTTGTTTAGTAAGCCATGACGGAGTAGTTTTGCGCGATAGAAGTAATCCGTGAGTGCTCGACGTGCAGCAGCAGCTTGATAGCCTGTAGGCAGAAGAGAAGCAAGCAACTCTGCTGTTGTTGCAAGGGCTGGGAGACTGGATTCCTCGTCATCCTCATCAATGGGAACTTCAATTGGCAGAGAGCTTGGAGCCCGGAAGTCAACCCCAGCGGTAAGGATGGAAGTGCCAAGATCAAAGTTGTTGATCTTATCAAGTCGGTCTAGATAGCAGCAGATTTGGGGTTCATACGCCTGGTTGTTGCCTGTGCTGACGGGATCTTTGACAACTAGGATGTGTGCGTGCTCTGTAGTATCAGCCGTCCACTGGATAGCGACACCATTGTACCGTATGTTGGAAACAACGCTTTGCAAAAATTCCAGCTTAGGTATTTGCCAGTGTTCGATCGGTCCTTTCTTCCCTCGTCTTGCACCAGCGTCAATAATAGCCTTCTTGTTTCGATGGAAAAGCTGAAGAGATTTTTCGATGAGGGTGATGGTAAATTCGTCGATGATAGGTGCTTGAGCCAGGTATCGGAAATCAACCAGTGCGCGGATAGCAGTCACGAAGGAGGATGTCACTGCTCCAGAAATGACGGGAACGATGTAGCGTTGGATATCACAATGATCTCTGCCAGTGACTTGCTTCAGAGATGATATGCCCTCTTTGAAGTGCTGGAAGCCGGTACGTGGTTGAAGAATTGAAAAGCGAAAGTCGATTTCTTGTGAACCAACGGCAAAAATGCACCACTTTGCATCGTGATCCCAGAATTGCTTGTGCCAGTGGTGAAGTGGCTCGCTGGTCAGAAAAACGGAGGGTTCGGCAAGAGGCCAATCCCTCCAGAACGGAAGAACAACACCGTTGAGCCGATATTTGAGAGATTCTTTCTCGAACGCCTCAACGTCCTTAGGATCAACCTCCGACGCAATCTTCCTGATTGTTGAAAGAGTGAGGGCAGCAGTGCGAGGTGGATGCCGAAAAGGATCCCCAAATTCTCGATAGGTTGCTGTTGTAACCGAAGATGTCTTTCCCCCAACACAAGCTATGAGCGCGGACTCTGGTGTATCCACAATAAATGATGCTAGCGGTGTAAAGCACCACCGTAGATTGCCCACTGGATCGGTCATGATGGCACCCCACTGAGCGGCGACTTTGAGAGGTTTCAGCACCAGATCAAGTGATTCGTGATAGAGACGTGCCTCTAGAACACCTCGTATCTTCTTCTTCTTGTGGAGAAACGAGGGTACCGGGAGAAGGGCCAAGAGGACGAACGTATGATTTGCAGCTTTGTTCCGAAAGTCCTTGTCAATATTGGCAAGACTCATAAGCAAAGGGTGCGCGACACGATTTCCAGTCATCGATGATACAGTTGTCTTGTCCGATGAAAGAATCGTTCCTAGAAGTGTAGCTCCCAGTGGTAGCTTAGTCTAAAACAAAGTCAGATCCAAGTACTCGTGGGCTAGCAAAGATACTGACCTGCATATCCCATGCTGCATCCCCAGACAACCATTCTGTGTAAGACCGTATAAGCTTGGCGGCACTCTCGAAGAGCTGAATGGGTCCAAATTGAAGGTGGTCCGCCAAGAGAGGGCTGCGCAAGAGAGCCTCCAAGCATTCCAAAGCGTTGCGAAAATATATGATGACCTTCTTACGAGTGGGGGCCGGTGGAGTCATATCTTGAAATACCCATCTCGGTCCTGACGGGAGAATTTCAGCTCGGCTACGCAGATCTTTTGCTGTACGAAATGATAGATTCAGCTTCTTTATCTGAAGAAATCATCAGTTGAATGTGGGAGGTGGCGTTATGCATATCCAACTCACAATATCCAGTTTCAAGAATTCATCCAAAGCTGCCATGCTGAGCGACGACTTCAGAAGAAAGCTAGCCAATTGCCATTCGAGTTGAGATGCAAAGGGATAGTAGGTGTTCGTTTTGCGTTTTGAATGGTGTTCATCTTCTTTAAAAACATTCAAAAAGGTTTTTCCTCAACGATTATGATCGATATTGCTGCTGTTGGGATGTTTCTCGGTGTAATGGGGTGATGGAAGAGGGCCTTGAGCGAGGGTGATTGCTGGTTTGTCCACAAATATGTTTTCATTGGTAGATGTAGTCGGAACTTGACCATCCCCATCCCCATTGTTGTACATTTCTAAGTCCACATCCATTTCGGGTGAATCATTCGGTTGAAAGGATAATGGTGACACTGAAGGATGAAGGTTGGGAGAGTTCGACGAGTTTGGTGGAGATATTGACAGATTTGCCACGTTTTGTTGAGAATAGTGCATCACATCTTCAAAAATGTAGCGGCAGCGGGACAGTGGCTGGCTAATATGTCTCTCAACACTCTCTTGAGAGGCAAACTTTTTTGCGCAGATTGGACATGGGAATTTCAATTTCAGAGGCCCGTCTGGCATAGCACTGAAGGTCAAAGTTAAACATTAAGCCTAAATATAGAAATAGCGCCTTATGCTAAGTAAGTTGCGAGCAGTACTCATTAATTATAGACCTTGAGTAGAGCTAGTATACAATTCTCAGCCCATTCGTTCCTGTCTGTTTGGAAGATGAGAGAGATACGATAACCTTTTACATGGCGATTGAAATGGAAAGTTTACGTTGAGTCAAAAACGATCACATCACCATTCTGAAGCTCTAGCACTAGACCAGCTTCTACCAAGCAGAGGTCACCGCCTACACAGTTCTGACTAGTGATGCATAGAACAAGGCAGATATACCATCGATACAATCTGCCTAAGGGTCATCCCAGTTGTTGTTCTCGGCTCCATCATCTGCAGGTTCGTCGTTCCAGCTCCAGGCATCATCACTCTCCAACTGGAAATTACCATTGGTCTTGAGAGGGGCTCATTGCTCTCCAGATACCCCAGGTTCGGAGTCTGGGTTCGTGTCCATGTCGTTGTCGAACACCCAACCATCCGCTTCAGGAATATTCGGTGTTATTGGTGTTGAAGGCTCGTCAAGACCCCAACTTTCGGCAGCGGTCGCAGCATTGCCTTCAGAAGTGTCCGTGGTGGAGACATTATCGTCGAAGCTCCGGCCATAGGGAGAACCTTCGAGAAAGGCAGCAGAAGCGGGCTCATCCAAGCCCAAGCCTCGCTGCTGTTTACATTTTCATCCTCTTGAACAGGTACCACCGACGGCAAGGAAATTTTCGGGCTCCCTCCGTAAATGCTTGAAACGTTTCGCTTTGGTCTTTGGGCGCGATAATCTCCTTTCGAGTTGGTTCTAGGATTTCAACCCGCCTCCTTCGTTCATAATGGCCTGAAATTCCGTCTGACCCTGTTTTGATAGAACCTTCGTTGATGGCACTGTCAAGTAGGCGTCCAATATTTTTCTCCTCGAATTTGACTGCTTGTTTGAGCAACACAAGGAATGATGGAAGAAGACCGAAGGATGAAGGGAGGGTAGGCATCGAAAGATTGTTCAAGACGCTCGTGGCGACAGGTTTGGCTATGGAGCGGGTAAATTGTGCAGCCTCTTGCATCGGGAGATTCGAAAAGAGGTGATTGGTGAGGAAAGCTCATACTGAAGACAAATCTTGCAGCCGTTTCCCAGCATCTTCAATGGAGGGGGCCGGAACCAACGACAGCTCCATTTCATCTGAAGAAAATGACTGAGCATCAATGGAGTAAGGCTGCTTCAGAACATGATCCACAAAGAAGGCGAGCAAGTCTCTCCGTAGAGTCGTGAGGTGGTGCGCCAGTGATGACGGAGCTAGAGAGCATAGGAGTTCTTTGAGCTGAAGAGTCGTCTGAGAGCCTCGTACTATGTTTCATTAGCGATTGTAATCGATTTCGAGGGTTATTTACCTTGTATGAAAGGTCGAATTAAGATCGCCGTTAGGGAGACCATGATACGTCTTGAATACACATCACCCAATAGATCTTGAACACGAGTTCTCGTTACCGTGAACTTATTCTAAAATCCTAATATAAGGAGTGTAACATGATGGTGGTTCGCTCACGAACCTTAAGATCGTCTGCCATGGGTGACTGCGCCAGAAAACGCAGCATTTGTTGCAGCAAATTCTCCATGTTTGCAGTCACTTCAACGGCTTCTGGTAGGCGACCTACTTGAGCCAAAGATGCCAGGGAGACATACACATTTTGACACAGCAAAAGACTGCAAAATGCTTCAAAAATGGCGGCCGTATTCATTGCGTCCTGAGCCAATCTTGAATGAGCTGTCAAAGAGCAAATGAGACTTGGGAGGATGCCATTCTGGAGTTAATTCAGTTACTAATTTCCATATCACAACATAATACTTACTTCAGGATTTGAAAGCGCATCCTTGAGCTCGTCGCCATCAACCTCCGTTCGTTGGGTGCTGCGTTTTATTCGTCATCACCAAGCCCTATCCTTCATTCACTCTCTCTTTGTGTTTGCCACTCTGGCTTGAGTTTCATCACTGGTTGTCCAGCAAAGAAAGGTCGAGGGTACGGCACAGCGGTCTGAAGCTGGTTGAACAGAAACGAATGAATTGGGGGTTGAGGAGGATAATTGGAAAGTGGATTGTAGCCACAACACATACATGTTGAAGAACTCTGGCATGTCGAACACGCCATAGCTCTATGTTGGTATTGATTCGCTACCGCCAGCAAGAGTTGCAAATACGCCTCTCATTTCCACTCTTCGTACGTTCCCTGCTCAGCCACCTCACCATCGTTGACAACAAGAATTCTGTCACACATAAGCATAACGTCTAACTTGTGTGTCACCATGACAGTTGTCCTGCCCTGCTTAGCGCTCTGGATAGTCTCCAATACAGCAGCTTGATTCTCGGGGTCCAACGCCGAAGTACATTCATCGAGAATGAGGATTCGAGAGGAACGAGCCAAGGCGCGTGCGATCTGGAGTCGTTGAGCTTGTCCGCCTGAGATCTGGGAGCGTTCTCGCCAACAGGAGTATCGTAGCCTTGCGGGAGGGACACGAGGAACTCATGTACATGCGCAGCTTTAGCAGCGATACGGATATCCACGTCGGTGATGTTCTTGTCGCCGTACCAAATATTCTCTGCAATGCTAGCATAGAACAAGTTGGCTGTTGGCTGACAACCGAGACGTTGTCCCTGAGATGGTGAATGTTCATCTCTCTCAAGTCTGTCTGAGCATATCCGACAGTGATTCTTCCCGAATCCGCTTCGTACAAGCGTTGGAGAAGGGCGGCGATAGTTGGTTTGCCACAGCCAGAGGAGCCTACAATAGCGACGCATTCTCCTTCAGTGACAGAGAAGTTGATGTCCTTAAGGATAGTTGCCTCTGGTCGTTTGGGGTAGGCAAATTGGATGTAGGTGAATTGAATAGGACTGGAGATAGTAGGAGTGAGGATACCGCGGGATTCGTTAGTGTTGGTGTCAAGGTTTAGGAGCTTGTTGAGACCATCTGTGGCCTGAACAGATTTGGCGATCTTATTGGCTAAAGACATACTGGTTAGAAATTGTTCATTGGATGTACAGAGAAGTAGGCACTTACTGAAAGCCATCAGCTGACTGCCAATTGTCACCGTGAAGACGACAAGATTCAAGACTTCGACCATCTGCAGGTACGTGAACAGTCCCTTGGAAATCAGAACTGCGCCAACGTAGAACAACATGGCCTCTGCCAAATAGATCAAACCACTGCTGACACCATAAGTGCAGCCCTCGACAAAGGCACCACGAACACCAGTCTTCAACGCCCGTTCAGCTGAGTCATCGAAACATTTCTTGAAGATACGCTTGAACGACATGGTGCGGATGCCTCGGATATTGATGATAGCGTTGTAGTACCCACGAGCAACGGACTCCCTTGTGCGTTTGTTTCTGACCTCACATGGATGAACGGTTGGTGAGGGTGAAAGTGGCACTGGTTGGAGTGAAAGGTAAGCTGAATCGTCTGCTCTGTACGATGTGCACTGCTTGTGGTTCTGAAGGCTGGGTTGCAAGAGGAGATCGAGGAGGTTGGATCAAAAGATGTTTAGAGACCTTTCTGGCCTTCGAGCCACCAAGGGATTGGGTCATCTCGATCGGTGAGAAAGCCTCGCCGACGGGAGAAAGAGGGGTTGGAACGTATCGGCTGACGCGAACTGAATCCTGAGCAACGGTCAGAGCAGGGATAGGCTTGCTGAACCTCGCCGTGTAAGGAACAACAGGAGCAGGGTTCCCTGTCAAATCAGCGATGACTTTGCACATCCAGTTACCAACGTCAAGGGACGAATGGCAATAGATTGATGCTTGAGCTTGCTGGGAACGACAGCGTCCTCCTCGGTATCATCTTCGAGTTCGAGATCTTCCTCCTCTGATGCAGGTACTTCTGTGTCGACTTTCTTCTCGGGTAAGAATCCACCAGTGAGACGCTGACTCTCCATCATCTTTCTGAACTCTCCTTTACCCCCATCTTTGCCTTCCATGCCCTCGTAGGTGCCTTCCAGATTGTATCGGAGGCCTTGTTCGACAACTCGTCCGGATTTGAGAACGTAGGTGAAGTCCTCCGTTTGTATCTGAGAAAGGTCATGCATAATGACGATGGTAGTCTTATTCTTTCTCCACCTCTTGAGAGCCTCAGATACGAGAATTTGAGAGGTTGCATCCGGTGCCGAGGTAGCTTCATCTGTGAAAAAGTGACAGCGGATTAGTCATTGCTCAGCAATAGCCATAGACCACATACCAAGACCCAAGACGCTCGGATTCCTAACCCTGGCTCTCGCCAACGCGAGCCTCTGCTTCTGACCGCCACTCAATTGAATGCCACCTTGCTCATTCTCACCAACTTCTTCCCTGGGTACTAATCCCTGCGCATATCGCTCGCCAGCGGCTAAAGCAATGTTGTCGAATAATGAGAGTCCTTCAATGATGACTGTTCCGCCTCCAACGCCACCACCGCTCTGGCCGACAACGCAGACGTTCTTCCTGATCCACTCCGTATTGAGATACTTCACGTCCTGTTCGTCGAGCGTCAATCCACTACTCCCAGCTTGGATGGCGTACATTCCAACGAGGAGCTGAGCGACAGTTGAGTTTCTGGAACCAGACGAGCCGACGATGAACATCATTTCGTTGGCGGGTAGGAAGAGTGAGACGTCCTGCAGAACAGGGATGGAAGCTCGAGCAGGGTAGGCAAATGTAACGTTGTGAAGAGCAAGTTTGCTTGTACATCTTGAAGGGGTGATCTTGCGGAGAGTTCGAGAAGCTTTGCGAGGTGAAGTGAAAGGAGCCGATTTGGTAGGTGATGGTGGGACCGTTCCGCTTGTCGTTGAATTGATAGAGGTTCTCAGTCCCTCATTTGCAGGTCCAGGCGCGTCTTGAATCAAAGTCATTAAGCTAACCATCGCTCCCTTTCCCCTCGCCAATCCAATGAACCCAGGAATGCACATTTGAAGATTGCTCGTCGCAATCAAGCAGGCCCAGAAAACGCTCAACACATCTCCTTCGCTATTCTTGCCATCTCGGACAAGTTTCGCCCAAACCAGAACCCTCGCACGAACATGGCCATCATCACGAATTGAGCAAGACCGGAGGTGAAACCCCAGACGCCATTGAGACGGGTAGCGATGTCGCGTAACGAAGTGAAAGAGTTGGAGGCGCGTGTAAGTTCGAGTGGGGCTGCGTTGAAAGCTTTGACAGTGGTAATAGCTGAGACGGCGGGTTCGATGATTGTTGCAGAGACACCAGTTTGGTGACATTCGGCGGAGAGGAGAGGAGCGGCGAACCCTTGTGATAGAGCTTGGATGAATATGAGGATGGGTACAGCACTGAGATGACGAGAGTCAGAGCCCATGATCGTAGGAAGGCGAGTATGAGAGCGGCAAAGCAAGTTGTGAGGTATTGGAGGAGCATTCCAGAGCAGAGGGAAGTTGCAGCGCGGATATTGTCGGTTTCTCTGTAGGAAGCTATCAGCTCATGAATGCTTCCAAGTTATGAGAGAATATATCTTGAAAACTTGTCCATAAGACCACCAGCTCCAATCGGACCATCTTCTCCAGCTGGTCGAGAGTCCGAAGCACCCATGTGGGTGTCGAACCAGACCATCTCCTTTCCTGTTACACAGCAAGTACATTGACTTCTCCAGTCCAGATCCAAAGACCGCTCGTAAGACTGCCTAGCGCCAATGATCCCACAGCAAGGCCTACAAGTTCGATAGCAGCCATGCCAACACCCCGAAGGAGGGCATCTTTGGCACATTGCGGTGGGTTCGGCGTGAGTGGGTATTTGGCGAACGCATCGAACGCCTGTCCGACCACGAGATTCATGAAAGGTGCGATACCACTAGCAACAAGTGACGAGAGGATGGCAGGACAGAGGAGAAAGAGGGCATGCCGCCGCGAGAGGAGGGAGAAAAGAAGTCGGATTGAAGGTTGGATTGGCGCTGATGATTGTGGTGTGGAAGGAGTGTAATTGACGGGTATTTCTCCTTTGATCGTGAAGATGGAATTGGCGAAGGAGACTTGTTGGAACGTGCCATCCGAGACGGCGAAAGCAATTTCTCAGTGAGGGCCGAAAGATTCGTAAATGACGGTCTGTTTTGGCTCAGCTCCCTCAGACTTTTCTTCAGTGACAAATTGGGCGGAGCTAACGTAGAGGTCGACGTATCGGTTGAAGCTCTTGATTTTGAGTCGCTCATCATCCAAGAATATCTTAATGTCCTTGACCGTTCCAGCCATGTCAAACACGCGTTTTCGAAGGAGGCTTGCTGTGTCCTTGTCGATACCAAATCTTTTTAGGTCGGGTTTGAATGTGATGCGTGTGTACTCTTCCCCCTTCGTGTTCTTGGTGATCTTTGCTTTACCAAGTGCTCATGTTGTTCATCCAAGTCTGTTTGTACTTCTGCTGCGTGTTCTTGTCAGCGGTTTCAACGGTGAATTCATGCGAATAGATGTTCGTACATCTTCTCTCGAGAGTACATTTCGATTGGAATACTGCGACCATTGTTGTAGACGGAAATTGTGTTCTCCTCCACATCTATATTCACTTTGAGGGCATCCATGTTTTTGTCGTTGATCTAGATGAGAGGATTGGGTTAACAACCATTACAAAGCACTGCGTCGCGGCTCCTTAGGTGGTTCGGCACCGCACGGCAGGATGACTTATCTGAGTACAAGTTGACTCAACCCAAGGGCCGCCGCCTGATTACCCCACTCTTCATTCCTACCTTCCACGTGCTATAACACCTGCTACAACCACCTGCCTGGTACCCTCTGAAGCCGCCACATACCTGCCACACTTTCGCTCTTGCCGTTATGACCTGTTGGTGAACCGTCATTACTCCTGCTTGTACCCGTTCCCGCTGTGGCTTCGCTGATGGCCCGCTACCGTCTTATTATTTTACTATGATGATGATGATGGAACTGTACATCACCGCGGTTGACTGCAGCATGTAGACCCGTAACACGCACATACACATTAAGAGTAGCAGTGTCGGTGTCAACCACCCTTAAAACTGTTCGATTACTTGAGTATGGTCTATGGCGCTTGTGAGTCAGCTTTCCTTGTGCGTATCAACATCTAGATTCCGCATTTATCATTTGTAATTTAGGGCGTATATGAGTCGTTTTCTCGGTTCTTTTTACCAGCGGATCTGTAATCCAGAACCACTGCCTCAAATACCTATGATTCAAGCTGTCGTCGTCGTCGTCGTCGCAATCGCGGTCGCGGCTCTCCTCTAGTTTGTCTGCCATCTCCTGTCCATTCTCAGCAACAAGAGAAACGAAAATGATTCGAAATGTTTGGATCGTCAAAGCCAATTTCGAGATTGCAGTCCTCGACGTCGTTCGCTCACATTCCTCATAAGGCTCATATCCATCCAATTCAAAGACCTCCAGATCATCAACGTCGTCATGGCCCTCTGTTGCACAAGCCTTTTAATTAGCATTCAAGGCAGGATGAAAACAATTTAACTTATTTGAATCATCATTTCAGTCGCCGTCGCGAAAGCCGCAGTCCTGCCCCAGAAGACCATCGTCGCAGCGTTGAAGACTATTCTCAGCATGTTGTCTGCTCAAAGTTGAAAGAGATTTCCTTTTAAGACTCCCTGATACTCTCGAGTACCAGAAACCGGTATGTTCACTGAAATTGCGCCTGAAGCTACATTCACTCAACTGTCTACATCACAGCGGAAGCTTATGTTGATGTCAATCACTAGCTTGTTAACTCTTTGTACAAGTTTGAATCAACATACGACCTGAATGCTTTCGCATTACCTCTCGACTGGCTGGAATATCGCTCTCATGAATTGATTGAACACGATCTCTCCTGTACGGTCGCTATGAGTACTGAAACTACGCTGAGGAAACCTACTCTTATATCACCAGGCTGGAAACCAGTAAGCGCTTTTCATTTCATGACATGGTCCTTCGGTGATCCCGAAATGGAGGTCGCCCACATCTCCCTGATCCTTATTTTAACCATGGTGGTCCTTGCCCACTTTTGAGATCCACTTTACCTTCGAAACATGGATCGCCCTCGAATTGCTTGCAGGGCTACCCACCTTCGAGACCACCCATGGGTCTCGGTCAAACCAAGTGGTGGACACCGTGCTTTGTGAAGGGTATACGACCATTGTGAGCTGAGCTACGGAGAGCAGGGTATAGCTAGGATTGTCGCTCATCTCCAACTGATTGGGATTGCGAAGATCGTCGTGAACGTGAATACCCGCCTCAAATTAGATATCAAGGCAATCATCCATTCTATTGACACCCTATCTTGTCCCTCTGACTCATCTCCTCGTCCTGGACCAAATACAAGGTATTGCGATAGCAAATTGACTTCGACGTGTTTTCAAAAGTTTAGTCATTCACCACCATCACATTTGCACCTGCCTATGATGGGGCATTCAAGGAGTTTTCATGATCCTCGACATGGTGCGCCGCAAGATGTTGAACATGAAGGTTGTCCTGTGTCGCTGGAGGGCATGAGGGCATTGAGGAATGTTCCTCCTAGCTTATTTTTATTTAGTTCGACCATACCTAAATGATCTGGTAGGGGGATCTAAATGTTGATTAGATGATCATGTGATACAAATGATTGCCACGATGAGACGCAACGCCAACCAAACGCCTTTCAATCTTCCACTCGCTCGTTGAGGAAAACATTATCTTCAGCACAATCCTTGTTCTGTGTATATTTATCCTTGTAAGTGTATCTTGAGTAGTCAACACTGAAGTCGGACTAATCTTATTGCTAAGGTACAACCCAATACCTGTATTTCACCACCTTATGCCTCCCACTCAGACAATTACTCATCCCTCCGCCTCATCCAAGCCTCCAGTATGCATCCGGCAAACATGCCACTCTTATCTTTATTTACTCAATTCCAGACGAAAATTGAAACCATTCGTAGCCAACATGATGCTACAGCGCTATGGTTAGATGCTCAAAGGCTACGCGAGATTCGTGTCCAAGAGAAGGAGGAACATCTTCGAAAACTTGAAGAAGCCCTTACTGCAGCTCAGTCCGCCGAAAAAAATCTACTAGAAATTGACAGCCACATTGGCAGACTTCAGTATCTCATCACAAAGTTCGGTTTTGAGATCCCCTCCTCGAAACCAGTCTATGCGTACAAGCCAGTGATCGTTGAAGGACGTGAGTAAATCATAGCTCCCTTGAAATAATTATGACTGACTTTGCTTAAGATGTTCATAAAATAATGATCGGAGATGACACCAGTATTAGAGTCATTCTCGATTGACGCATAGGCTGTACTCTGAGGGAGGTTTAATCAACATGCTCTATAGATATCTCTTTGTCCACACTGGTTCTGTACCATCTGTTCAGCATCTTATATATGATTCGCCCGCACCGTGCAACACAAAGATTTGCGAAGATTTAGAATGACAAGTCCATCGGCGGCACCAAACTCTTGGTTACTCCAAGGGTCTCGGAACTTGAGTTCGGCAGCTTGTTTGCTTCAGGGCCACCCCGCCTCCATATTCGACTGGATATCCCGTTATGGAACTCTCAAGGTTTCTTTTCTTCTTCCACCAAGTTCGTTTTTTCTCTCTTCTCACTTATAATATTCTTCCCTTTTTACTGTCCACCTATCGTGCCCAATACAAGCAGGATGGGTACTGGACCTAAAGCAGCAGCAGCCGCAAAAGCGACTGCCCGAAAGAAGGCAGTTGGTTCAAATGGAAAACTCAGTTAGTCGCACTACTCAGACCTCCAGTGCGTTGCTCACATTTTTGTTTTAGAAGATAAACCGCCTACAAATGGAGCCAGTAAATCAACCAAAGGTAATGTGGGTCCGTGTTGAAGAAAAAAAGTCAACATTCACGATTTTCAACCAGAAAACGTCCCGGTTACGCGAACCCGTGCACAGCCAGCTCGCAGTAAACAGACAAGTCGATGGCAAGAGGTCATTGAGTCCGAGATGAATGGGCCTATGCCTACTACCGGTAAAGGCAAGAAGCGCAAGGCCACTGGTCCTCAAGACGCAACCGATGAATCATTGAATCAAGTCCCTCCTGACACCCAACTCAACCCAATGGCACCTGCGCCTAAGCGTGCTCGCACTACTCAAACTAAGAAGGTTTGTTTATCTTCAATATTGCTTCTTGTTTAATAAACTAAGAGAGCCATCATAGCCTTCTACAACACCAGTGGACCCGTCCTTGATGGGTGCGCCCATGCCAAGCTTGGGTCCGTCGTCTACCATGACTTATGGGATGGACCAAGACCACCAAGGTACATTCCCGTTTGGAGCGCGCTCGGCTCTTAATGTTGCCTCCTCTGGACTATATACGACTTGTAGGTTAAATTTTGTGTTCCGGTCTCGTAGAATGAGAGCTCATCAACGTCTTAGCTGCGGCAGGTCAGCAAGCTTCTACCTCTGTCACTGCCGCCACCACCACTGCAACTGGATTGGCTGTATCCAATAGTTTCTCTCAAAATGCAACTACTAACTCTACCTTGCCATTGTCCGTCGGTGGCACCTCAGCAGCATTCTCAACTCCCAGTGTGGTGTCCCAACCTGCTGTGGTGCAACCTGCCACTCGGATTACCTCAGCGGCTCAGTCTCAATTGTATCAACCAAGACCTCAAGCTACCTCTCCACCGGACTTTCATCAAGACCACCCCATGCAGCCAGCTATCCCTGAATCTAGTCTTGCTGGCGCTGCGACCACAACCTCTTTGATGGCCCCGGCTTTTCAATCTCAAGATTTGGATGCACTTTTTGCAGAAGACACTCTTCAACAGCGCCTCGCCGAAAATCTCCGAGGTCCTCCGCTCTTTCTTAACGAGCCTGAAGAGCCTGAAGATGTTCCAGCTACGAAGACCTATTTACCTCGTTTGGATGACCACAACGGGGAGTCCAGCGAGACTGAAGACGAAGATGCTGACGACGAGGGTGGCGACGCTGGCAAAGATCCCAATTTAGATCAAGACGACGGTTCGGATACTGAAGAAGATGAAGGTAGTCCTCTTTTTTGTATATTGACTGAAATCTAACAATTGCGTAGAGTACGGTGTTGGCATTAGCCAAAACCCAGATCCAGGTTCGTAAATTTTCTCTGTACAACATAAGGATGTACTGATTATTGCTTATATACAGGCCACCAGGATGCTTCAGATTTCTATCAAAGTGCTCATGGGGGGTACAATTCCCCACACCTAAATGGTATTGACCTTCATTCATCCATTACGTTCCTAACAAATGTTCTGCAGATATTGATGAGCAATCTCCTGATGAGGATGAACGCCAAGCTCAGTTAGCATTGTCAGGCAATAATCAATGCAGTGTAAGAATTTCTTTGATCTGACTGCTTCTACGTTTACAAACTTCTAGGAGCAACGAGATGTTTTAACCGAGCACCGCAAACGCAATCATGCAAACCGGCCTCCAAGTGAGGAGTCTCTTCACCGAGCAGCTCGTCGTCAACTTGGTCATCTGAGTGAAGACAATCAAACTGATGAAGAAGAAGCAGACGATGAGATGGAGGAAGGTTTTCCCAAGAGGGCCGTTCGTGGCTCAAAGAGTAATGGTGTCGTCAGCGCTACCACCTTACAATTCTACACCGGCACCTGGGCAGATGCAATCAACGAGGCAAAGAAGCGTTATGGATACAATATCCTCACCCGCGAACTCTTTCCGTTGAGGAGAACGGATCTTCACATTGCTTGGCAGTGTCTTGCTGCTGTCATCGAAGAGTTCAAAGACGAGGGTAGAATTTTTGATTCCAGTAAGTGGTATATCTCCCGAACAACTGTTATCTAATTATTCATCGTTCAGAATTAACTCATGATCGTAACATGGACATAGTGGTGGGTCTTCAAACCTCTTAAACAAGGTATCAACTTGATAAGTCAAAATTAGGTGTTCCAAGAAGCCGCCACCTATCGAGGGAAGCTAAAGACTGAAGCTCGTGCTGTTGTCCAAGCCGAGTTCCATGACCTCTTAACTAAAACATCAGGTCTTCATGAGAACCAGCAAGGTCACCACAACGAAATTGGTGCAGCGGTTTCAAAGGTTCTTGACGAGTCCAGCTTCCACTTTGACGGCGTCGATGAACAGGTATGTCATTGCGTCTTATATTCAAAGCTTGCTGATAGAGATGGTATCTAGGGACGCACCAACAATTTAGCACATCCCTCCATAAAACGGCTCTGCCTCGAATTCTTTTATAAATCTGGGGACCATGCTATAGCTCGCAAACAAGCCGAATTCAGGGAGACTATACCAGAGCATGCAGTGGCGGTGGCGGCAACAGCAGTCAGTAACTTCTCTTCTTACTGTGGCTTTACTGATTGGTTGACTTCAGATCTTCTGTGCCCTTGACGAGTATCGGACAGGTGTCAGAATGCTGAGAAAGTTCTGCCGAGAGAGCTATCGCAGGACTTATCTCAGTACTTTAACCTTGATTGAGGAAATGCAAGCTCACGAACATCACAAAGCTAAATGGGACCAAAACCGAAAGCTATGGGCACATATTGGATGGTAAGTCTCTGCAAATGTGGTTTGTGCCGTACAACTGATTTCTGGAGCTAGTGATGAAATGGATCCACAGGCAATGCCGGATGTACCAGACGTTAGAGGTCGATTCGACTAGTCCTCTCGACTTCTCCCGGTTGTCTTCTACTAAAGCTACTGGCTCGTTATCCTTTTCTGTAGACACTGGTTAGCTACAGATCAATGTTATTATTTTTGCTGTGCAAATTCGGAAACTGGCGCTAATATGGGGCAGATCCAATTAAGACGAGCGGGATGTACAAATCAGGCTATCCGAGCTACCCGAGCGCCAGCCAAATCAAGAATCTCCAGATTGGAATGCCGGAACATCTCGTCCCAAAAACTTGATCTCTCAATTTGATTGGCCAAAGAAAGAGTCTACCAAGGAGCCGCAGCCAGCACAGCAGCACTAGATATGCCTACAAACTGAATACATAGGCACTACATATTAGAGGACAGGGATGAATATAGTGCTGCAAACAGGACGGACAACGGCACATAGTTGTTGACTGACACTACAGAACACTATGTAGTGTTCTGTAGTGTCAGCAGTGACGTAGGTAGAGTAAGCAGGAGGGCATGCACAGGGGGACCTGACTACGGCGCTACATTGCTATGTAGTATCACACAGCACTCCGGAGACCCCCCAAGATTTGCTGATGTGAGTCTGCCTCCCAATTAGGTTAAGGGTGGCAGCCAGAGCGAGTCGGGTACATTACCCGGGCGATACAATTGCCAAAGAAGCAATCTCGGGTGCCGTCCACTGGATATGCCCAGGCGACTCTTGGGTGGGGTCAACCGGGTATTCCAGGTTTTCATAGTTTGGGTCATGGTTGTTGTACCTTTCACGGGCGAAAAAGAATTGTTCGCGTGAATAAAAACCGGGCAGTAAAATGGAGAAAAGTAGATTTCATTAAATCCGGGTCATCGAATCCGGGCAAAGCCAATTGTGAGAGATCGCTTGATTTATGGGTTCGGGTGAATTACAGATGACTATTGGAGCTAAAGAGACCCGAGTCCGAAGATTATTGAAGTAATAGAAGAGCAACAGTAAAATAGTTGTAGTTGGATCCGAATTGGGTATTTAGCGAGATAAAACAGTGATATGAAATAAAACAGTATCGGCCCAAAAGTAAAGTACGTTTGGGTATTTAAAAGTGAGTGGGGTATGGGTTGTAACTATTCTTTTGGCTTTTTCTTCCTTGATTTACGGGCCGTTGTCGATTTCCCCATGTGTGTGGGCATTTTATATGCGTCACCTTCAGCGTTGGTTGTTCGGGTTCTATGGCGTGGCCCACTGATGGGAGTCTCGGGTGGTGTAGCTTCCCTTCGGGGGCGTTTTGACTTCGGGCGAGAAGCCATTACAGTGGACCTCTGAGCATTTATGGGTTCATGTACGAAAGGCTGATTCTGGTCCATTGAGCTTGTTGGAATTGGAGTAGATTTTGGCATTTGAGGTTCCTGAGTAAAAGTAAACTCATAAGGATTCATTTGAGAACCCAATGGATTGACAGGTCTTGGGGTGGGCGGACCCGGAGAAAGCACATTTTTTATGATTATCGTTTTTGCGGGAGATCCACTATGGGTTTGAGTAGGATTATTCAATGAAGAGGTGGTTATATTACAAAGTGGATTAGTGGAAGAGTTGGCGAATGAAGTTGATGTGGAAGTTGGAAAATTGTTTGTAACAT
>MU157837.1:153015-547926 GCA_015657495.1 Crepidotus variabilis | reverse complement strand
CAATAGGGTGTTTCAAAGTTGGCGAAGCGGCCGCTTTGAAACGGTTTAGATTTATTTTGTTTCGCCGATTTGAAGCGGTCAACTTTGATCGCCCAGCTACAACTTTCGCTTTGAATCGGTTTCGGTTTAGTCGGAACCTGAATGCATCACATTACGTAATGATCAGTTTGGTGCCACACTGGCCTCTCAAGGCTTGTTCAGTTCGAAGTTATCAACCAAGATACAATTAATTCTTCGGGATATGAATGGCAGGGAAATAGACAGCTTAAAGCATTTGATACTTAGAGTAGAAAGATGTATGAAAATCAACTCAGACTCTAATAGCTACTGATGCGGCAGTGGTGGCTTCTTCTATCCCAGGAAGTGGACGGATGTATCAACCAACCACAGAGGCAACCACTCAGAAGACTTTGGACTCTTTATAAAACTCGAATGGGCAAAGAAACAAGGGCATCTCAACTTAGGCTGGAGGTAGGGCACACGGCGCTCATCAGCCGGAAGTGATGAAATGATGAGATGTGGCTGGCATCGGAAATTGCCTCTGGCAGCCGATTTTTGCCGTTGCGTTGATTCTAACCGCTACAAAACTTTTGTAACGTGCGAACTTTGCTCATTTTTGTAGCGGTCGTTTCAAAGCGGCCGCTTCGCCAACTTTGAAACACCCTAATGCGATTGAAACTAGCAATCAAATCGAATCCTAGTTGAATGAAAGTAAATCTCACCAATAAATCCTAGCGAAAGTGTAAAGTACAGACGGTGCATAAATAGACCACACGTGAAAGTAAAAAGTCTACAAACGTTGACGAACTGTTACGGCTGTATTTTTGTAGGTTGAACTTCGTAACCTGCGATGGGAAAAGATGTAAGTATTGAAATGCGTAATAATTTGCTCAATATAGTCTTACCTGGCACTTTGCTCTCGAAGTGGAATCACCGCTCCTCCTCGAGCCCGCTTAGGCGGGGGAGCTACGCGTCCTGGATTGTTTGATATGTCCCCTTCTCCTGCAGTGGCTGCCTCATTGTCGTTTTGTGTACGTTTCCGCTTCACTTTGCCGTTCAATCCAACATGCGCCGACTTCTTAGGAGTGGGCGCTACGTCAATCAGGTTGACATCGTCTACGGGCGGAGGATTGTGGTCTGGATCGGTTGCAGTGGCCAATTTCGGCAAGAACGCAGCC
Source organism: Crepidotus variabilis (assembly GCA_015657495.1). Taxonomy (NCBI): domain Eukaryota; kingdom Fungi; phylum Basidiomycota; class Agaricomycetes; order Agaricales; family Crepidotaceae; genus Crepidotus; species Crepidotus variabilis. The sequence goes on along the minus strand of MU157837.1, from coordinate 546,748 downwards.
AGCAAGGGTGACGCTGAAGCTGGAACAGTGGGTGAAGGCAATGTTGAAAGCAGGTTTGGGGGTCTAGCAGGGGGCGGAGATGCTGTCTGTACCGTTGATGAGGTCGACGGCGCCTTGTCAACCTTGGAAGCAACAGACGGCGGAGTACCCAATTTACCACCATCAAAGGTTTGAGGAAAGGTGAGAGGAGGAGGTGAAGAGGATTCTCTTATCGATAGAAATCCAGCTTGGGCGACATTCCGGATGGCGCTTGTGATAAGCGAGGTTGCAACGTCGTCGTTAGCGGGAAATTTGATGGAATCTAATTTGAGTGAACATTCACGAGCAATTGTCTCGTCTACCATGCGATTGAAGGCGGCTGCAGTGGGTCCATTAACTGGCACGGGGTCCAGAACTTCTTCAATTTCGGAGGAGTCACTGATATCATCGGCAACGGTGAACTCAAGAGCACACCCGCCTTCGACTTGGTACTTAGCCAGTAGACCGATGGCATCATACACGTCGCGTGCGATCATTGCATCGGGATCGAGGGAAGTGAGATGGGAGAGGGGTTGAGGGTTAACCAGTAGCTCGCGCCGAAGTTGGGACTCCCGCAGCCTACTCCAAGGGACAGGACTGGATGGACGGTCCCGGACAGAAAACACTATAAATTTTGTTAATACTTATTTCGGAATGAAGAAGATGACTTCTTACCCCATGATGCTTCAATAAACCGGCGTAAGAGTTGTCGAGCGCCCGCCAACTCCAGAGAGTCGAGGTCCACCTGCGGTAGCAACGGTGAGCCGTTGGCACTCCGCCCAAGGGAAGGGGTCTGTAATGACGACCCAGATGAAGTCACAGTATCCGTTGCGAGCAAAGGTTTTCCTAGAAATCTCTATTAGGATTCGAAGAATGAAAAACACGAATAGATCCTACCTGGCAGTACCCGACCAGCCCAAGAACGGAATTTTTTACGAAGCCCAGACTGAAAGTCTGGTACCAATGTGGTGAAGTCGGTTACATCGGCTGACTTTGGTCCGATAGAAGATCTAAACGCGAGTGGTTAGTGTTCACTCAAAACAAGAAGAGTAAACAGACGAACGTGAAACTAATCAACCGATCCTCAGAGTTGCGATAAGCACCTTGGAGGAAAAAAACAACTTCCCCATGCTGTTTCCAGTCCCAGCCGACGAAAGATTGGAGTGCGTCTGAGGCGTCGAGGTGAAGCCTGGACTGGTTGCTGAAAATTGACAGAGTGAGTCGTGTAGAGGCAAGTTCGTAGCACAACACATTACCTAAAAATAACCTCCGGCTTCGGGCCGTCTTGCAGAGACTGGTTGAAGTCCACTGCCTTCTGCTCGTAGGCTTGTCGCTCAGACGGGCCCAAATCATCGAACAGCTTCGACTTGGAAGACCGATATATCTCAAGGCCAGTTGCGGGATTTCCTTTCTCTTTCTCAGTGGAGATGAGGCTTTGGATGTCGGTCTTTTTCTCCTCTTCAAACACAGCCATCGCGTTTTTCGCACGTGGGCGCTTGGTGGCTTTGATTGTTGATGTCGAGGACAACGCCGGCACAGCACCCTTCCGCGAAATGTGATTGTTAAACCATCGAATGATTTTCTGTAGAAATATGAGCCACTGGGAATTAGATAAGATGAAAAATAGAATTACTTCTTCTAGAGAGTCGAGGTTAGGTCCGTCCGGCCCATTACTATTGAAGTGTTGAATATACTTGGGCTTAACATGCCTAAGAATCCAGCCCTTCTTGTCGCCTTTCACGCCTTTGACCATCCGTGGACCAGCGGCTTTCTCCCTCAGACTTTGACAGTACTCATTGAATGCGGGAAGGTGGGCGTCTAAGAAGGCACATTCGGCTTTGGAAAATTTCCCCTGGTCAGGCCGAACAGCGGGGAGCGAAGCATGGACAGTATTAGACACATCGCTGTTGGTAGAGCTTGTCGGGGGCTGAGGAGTTGGCGTAGACATGGGTGAGTATTTCGAGCAGGGGAAAAACAACTTGGGATAGTTTGAGCGAAGTCGAGGCGGACAAGGAGGCGAGTGTTCAAAAGCAAAGTGTACTGACACGCCTAAACTCAAAGACTCAAAGCACGCTGAGAACCTGACGACAAAAGAAAAAACTTTGCGGGCAAAGGCGTCAGAGGATGTCAGAGCTTAAGCGAAACCAATTATGGTTTGATGATTGGGGTTCTCGGCGAGGCGATGAACAAAGATTCCTCCTAAGTAAGTTATAGAGCCAAGATCTTCTGATTGACCAGTTCCTGATCGGTTATTCTTTTCGTAGATGCCAATTTTTCCGCGCATAAGCAAGTCCAATGGCGAGCTGCCCTTGAAGCCAGCCGCTTTGTTTGCTAAGAGTCAGTCCATTTGAAGGAAGTTCTATATGTCTCAAGTTCTAAAGCCAAATCCCGGGAGATCAAGAACGAGAGTATTTTATTAAATTCATTTGCGCAAATGTTGATTACTCTAATCGGTTGAGAGGTAGCATCACATCATTCCAAAAAGGAAAGTGTCAATAGTTACATTTTTCCTATTTTGGCCAGCAAAGATTAATATCACCAAGATTTGCGCTTAAACAGAAGACCAGCATCGTTTTTGTCCTTAATAAATGAGAAAAATCCTTTCTAGACGTGGCTGGGCAACTGGTCGTCTACTCGTAAAGTACATTGACGCCGTTAGGCGGAAGTCCTACGTTTAATTCAGGGGACCTCAAAATTCGGATCCATTCTTCCGATTAAATCTTGCCTAGTAACCGCTTATGCGTACGTGGAGTAGCACATTTTGCCTCAGAAAAAAGGAACCCCAATGTCGAACACGTGGTAATTTTCTTGGTGAAAGGCGCCTGATAAATGGCGAGGTATTCTTCAAAAAAAGTCATCAAAATGCCCCCAAGTCGTTCCTCTGGCAGTGCTCGCAAGAGTCAGAGATTTTCTCCCCTTCCATCAACTCCTTCGCCTTCATCGCCTCAGAGCTCGTCGGCGGCTTCTACTCCCACCAAGTACTCAACCTTGCCTATCCCATTCCTTCTTTGGAAGCAAGACACCGAGTTATTTGGTCTCAAGAAAGCAGAGGCACGTCAGCTCAACAATAGACGAATTGCTGAGGCAATTCAGCGTCTCATTGAGCCGCCGCCGACTTCTGTGATTCCTCACCACCAAGGCCATCAAGTACTTCCGCCCCGAATTTGTGTTGGCCATGAGAATTATCTTCTCATTGGAAAGTGGATGGTTCGAGTGCATGAATTTTCGCATGACTTAAATGAGATATACTAACGTTTTGTGTGTCCACCAGTGCTCTGGATCGGCAACCTTGTGTACTCGCGCAACTAGGTACTATGGAAACCCCTTCCCGGATGAAATCATTTTCGACCACCCGGAGCTCACCCCCCTTCTGTTAATGAGGGAAGAGCTTCGACCAGCTCCTCGATCTACGATGGAGCTACGTTCAGCACGATTTCTTCAGCCGCGTCGGCTCTCAAACTCTCCTTTATATGCAGCTGCCGTGAAGAAGTTCTACATTCTTCCCAACACTACAAGCTCTGACCTGCCAGCAACTCCTCGCGGTAGCCTCCGCCGCTCTATTACCCCAGACGCTCCTCCGAGTGCCCAGCCTCGTGCTGAACTTAAGGCGCCGCTCCCAAAATTAGTGCATTTGGGAACCATCGAGATTTCTTCCGATGAGGAGGACGACATCGAAATGCTCCCTAACCCGTTCTCTTCAACAGAAATCATCGACGTTGATAGAACTTCTGGGAGTGAGACGTCCGACCTGGGGTGGGATGCGTCTCTAGCTTTTTTGCTTGTCTTCTGGAACCAGGTTTGTGACGTCAAATTTTACTGTACACCACATTAATTTTTTTTCGTAGAAGAACTCGAGGTTCACAGAAGTTGTGCTAAATGCACCGCGAGGACGTTTGTTTTGTCTTCAGCAGTTTGAAGCCGAACTCAATTTCAAAGCTATCAATTCGGCAAGGTGCATTGAGCTTTACGACCCCCCAACTGGCTCATGGGTCCCAATAGATTGGTCTCAGCCGGTAGGGCCAGTGAGTTCACAGGGGAATGCATTTCTAATTCGCTATGAAGGAATTGTAGCTAGTGATTTACTTGGTTTCGAACGAGCTGTTGCTTGGGCTGAGGCTTCGGGTCGTTTAGCTAACGTCAAGGGCAAAGGTCGAGCTTAAAATCGTCAAGTCTTAGACGTTTGTAGGTAGCAGAGAGCTACTTAATTTACCTCCAAAATGGATCTGGTATATATAATTCTAATTAAATTTTTTTTGAAAGAGCATGGAAAATGAGTAATCACAGGCAATATGACATACTGTAGCGGCGAAGAGCCTTGAAGCGAAGCCCTATGCTTTGCTTATCAAACACTGAATCTAACTGAGCCGGGACTGTGCCGAGTGACCACATCATTTCAGTCGGCAAAATCCTTTTGGTTGACAGTTCAGCGCGGCGCCTTGACTCCCAATACCTCTGAAAAAAACCTCACTTCAAAACCACCGGCTCTTCCAGTACGCGCTACCCAACACCACACTTTGTCTCGACCGCAGTAAACTGCTTGCTAGACTCACACCTAGGGTTGTTGTGCTTTGCGTCGCCCGATCGCTTGTACTCTCCGCGTCAATTGGACTTTACTGAGTTATCCTTTTAGCAACTCCACCGCGGCGGCCTGTTCTTCAGCGAAAACGTAAGTTCACTCATTTTTTACACATTTTTAGTTTTCTTTACGCCTTGGACTCACACCTGGGACCGGCGTTTCTTCTTTGCGGCTTCGAATTTTTCAGTTGCTTTCCCAAGGAGCACTAATGGCTCACCACTGCTTTGACTTCCAGCGGCCATGCATTACTTTCTTCGAAACCACGCGGTGAGTTTTGTCTAGTCTTTCTAAACTTTCCAACAACTGAAGAGTCGGCGTCTAATGTGCTTAGAATGTACGAGTACGGTCCCCGCTGCAAGCTGGATCTAATTTTGACTTTGCGTCGCAACTGGAGGAGGCGATTGCGGAGGAGGTGAACAAGTTTGAGGAAGTTGAGGACCCTTTTGGCGCAGACGAACTAAGTGCTCAAGAAGACGGCGGTCCTGGAGTAGCGAGATTGAACGAAGAGCCTGAATCTGCGAAAGTGAGTCTCACTCTTGGCAGTACCTGTGCGAAGAGATCCGCTGTAGAAGCTTTTGGAAGTTTGGGGCCAGACAAGTCTTTAAACCTACCAAACCGTAGCCATCGCCGTCGCTGCTTTCGGCGAAATAAAAAGATCTTGTTGGAAGGCCACGTTCCTTCGCACGACGTTCTGTCAGATATTTTGAAACGAAGTTGCCCTTTAACAAAGGATATCGACCTTCCCGCTTTACCTGCTACTTCTTGCGGCTATCTCGCGACCAACCTCTCAAACCAGCAAACTAGCGAGGTCCCAGATTCTCTTGAGTCCCTTGCCGCCGAGGGATTCAATTACATCTCTTGGGAGGCGCTGTACGACTTCAAGCTTTTCTGTCGGAGTTGGAGTTAACGCCATTCTTTTTCAGAGAGCCTCGCCCGTTTACAACACAAGAGGGCGTTGTCTTTGGCGCTATGGTTGGACTTCCCAAGGACCCAGGGTACAAAGCCGCCTGCGATCGTCTTTACGCCAAACTCGAGCAAGTTGGTTCACAGCTTCAAGAAGAGTCGCGGTCGAATCGGCGGGGGCCATTTCCAGTGCTCAACGTTGGCATCACCCACGGCAAAGGAACCCCTCACCCCGTTACTTTGCATAGTCCACTCGCTAAAACGCCCTCGAAGCACGTAGAAGTGGTTGAAGCCCTGCTTAAAGACCAGGATCTTGTCCGGATTGCAACCTTTGGCAGCGGTGCGTCAAACGACATTTAATAATCTTCACTGATTGATTATTTGTCATTCAAGCATGCTTTCAGATGTGGGCGCCTGACATTTTTGACTACTACAAATCAAAGCTCGATAAACTTTACGCCCGCATGCCTCAGCTTCGTCGAAATTTTCAAAAAAGTGTGTTTCCTGCAGCCGCAATCAACTGCGGGCCTAACGTTTGGACCTATCATCACCGCGATTCTATGAACTGCCCCTTCGGATTTTGCGCCATTACCGCCCTTGGAAGATTTGATCCCAAATTCGGAGGCCACCTAATTCTTCGGGGCCTGAAGCTTGTGATTGAGTTTCCACCAGGTGCCACAATTCTAATTCCTTCGGCGGTCGTTGTACATGGAAATATTCCAGTACAACCTGGTGATGTTCGAGCATCTTTTACGCAGTATTGTCCGGGTGGGCTGCTACGGTTTGTTGACAACCATTTCATGACCGAAAAAAAGCTTAAAAAAGCCAACAAAACTGAGTACGCCCGACTGATGGCTGAGAAGCCTCTACGATGGAAAATGGGGTTGGGGCTGTTGAGTAAGTTTGATGACCTCGTTACCAGAGTAGAGTAGAATTTGGATGGGCGGCGCCGGTCCTTCGTAATCACATTATTTTCTTAACTTTTTGGCACTACCAACGCAGTACTTTTACGTAGAATACCAAAATAAAATCGGTAGTCTTCGAGGACTTTGATTGTAGAATCCTGCAGCCGGACGGATTTGTGAAATTCAAGTAAGCCCTCGCTCTAAGCATGAGATAAAACAAAGCGATAATCGTCACATAAAATGTACATTCTGTGGTTTGAACTCGCAACGCACCAAAGACAGTTGGCTCCCTAGACACCCAAGACCGCTTGGCTAAATGTTTTGTATGAAATAGAGCCACTTATTTATCTTAATCATTCCCGCGAAGTTATGGCGTCCTTTTTTGTGATCTGATTATATAACCTCTGATTAAATCGAACGCTACTCCAGGTCTTCTTTTTCTTAAATGAAAAATCAGAATCGAAAACGCATTCGCGGGGTCACTACCTTGCTAGACTCTGATGACGATGCATCTGTACAAAACGACATATCTGCGACTTCTACTCCTGCCGGCGTGACTTTTTCTCGGACTGCTTATGTGGAAAAGAGAGCCAAAACCAGTCATCAGATCCCCTCTGCCATTATTGGGGACCATCCTTCGCCTCTCCTCTCTGACAACTTTAAAGAAGTGACGTCTGAGGCCAAATCTGAACGTGTGGAAGATCCACATCTCCATAAGAAGAGAAACCAGGTACGTCCAGTGGAACCCTGGGGGCAATCAATCAAGTAACTGTCAAACGTTGGCAGGGCGCCTCTGTGATGATGGCGACTTTTGCAAAGGAGTTTTCAGCTCTCCAAGACAGCATTATGATGAAAGCATATCATCGCGATCTCGGAGCTACCTGCGCTTGCGGAAAATCCCCGGGGCTCTATAGATGCGCTGGTATAGAGCGTTGCTTCGACAATAGTCTCTATTGCCGTAATTGCATTGTCCAGGTGCACGCAAATGGATCACATCCATTTCATCGCATTGAGAAATGGACTGGATCTCGCTTCGAGTCGACATCACTGAATGATCTTGGCTATGTTTTACACTTAGGGCATCACGGACAGCCCTGTCCTAACGTCAGCTCTAAACGTTCTCCGCGAAGTATGACCATTGGCCACACCAATGGTTATCACACAATTCGCGTTCACTTCTGTGCTTGCCAATCAACACCCTCTGAGCCACTCCAGCTTTGCAACCACGAACTCTTCCCGGCGTCAATGACTCAGCCTCAATCTGCATTCACCTTCTCATTACTTGATCTATATCACTATATTACACTCGCATCAAAGAGCTCTTTATACGATTTCAATGGGAGTTTGGTTGAAATGACCAATCCCGCATTTCCGCAAGACGTTCCGGTAAGTTATCTTGGTATATTCAGTCGAAGCGACTACTGAGAACATTAAGCATCGTTATTATGAACTTGGACGTGTAACTCGAGTCTGGACGCATTTAGCTTCGGTTCGTCGCAGAGGTCAAGCCCATGGAATCGATGAATTTATCACCTCTCGACGGAAAGGTTCTTTGGCAATCAGATGTCCATCTTGTCCTGAGATTCACTTCAATGTGGATTTGGCGGAAATCCTATCAGCGGGTCCGTTTGACTGGTAAGTAATCATCGCCCAGTTGAATTCTGAGAGTGTGCATTTGAACTGACCGTTTTTAATAGTCACAAATATACACTTTTCATCTCAGCGGACGGAAATTTCCGTCTTCAAAGGAAGAACAAGAAAGACGATCCTGATGATGTCGCTTTGAACGAGGGTAAAGCTTACTTTGTTGAGACCGCCGACTACAAGGCCTACCTTCAGAAGGTTGGCGAGGTGCCAGATGTACGTCTCTTCTCTTTTTCATTGGAATTTTGTAAGCTTAATCCTTTCAGAACGGCACCTGCAGCCATTTGCGAGCTAGCCGACTGCAGAATGTGATCAAATTCAAAAATGCTGTAGTTAGTGGGGTAGTCGCTATCGTTTGTGCTCGCCACGGTTTTTTTCTACCGGAGGGCATGGTCGATCTTAAGAAGGGCGAAGCGTAAGCACTGAGTTCTAATCTATTTTGATGAATCTCTTTTTGAGAGATAAATTCAGTTTTGCCAATACGGACTATGCATTAGCCCATTCACTGTTGGATGCCAATGATCAACGATGGATCATGCTCAGCTACGACATTTGGTGCTCTTATGGCGTGAATCTTAAAAAGCGCTTCCGGGAATGGTTTCCTGATGCTTTTAAGCTGCTGGATAATCTTCGGGGTGCTATTCCTAAGATGCACATCAAGAATCACATTGAGGCATGCCAGCTCCTCTTTGCGTTTAACTATCTCGAAGGCTCTGGTGATACATGCGGGGAAATTGTAGAGAGTGGGTGGTCAGTTGGCAACCAGGCTGCAGGAAGTACCAAGGAAATGAATGATGGTCATCGTCACGATGTGTTGGATGATTACCACACCTACTACAACTTCATGAAAACGCGGAAGATAGGTAATTTGAATGTTATCAATTGCTCATTATCCACATTCACATTTTGGTTCAGCCTCTTCAAATTACTTGGCATATAATTCATGCTTAGACCAGCTCAGGTCGAAGGAAGCCAATTTTTTTTCGCTTGAATCATCTCTTCCCCTCAAAGTGATTCAAGAATGGTCTCAATTGAATGATCAACCTCAACGTAGAGGCAAGAATGTGATTTCGGTTCACATTGCACGATATGGCAAAGGTTTTCTCTTCTGTTACTCATGCTCTACTTGGACGCTCACCTTATTCTTTCCTAGGCCCACCCACTCAAGAGAAGGCGTATAAAATCTTACTCCAGGCCGAACTCGAAAGAAACTTGTCGCATCCTAGCTCAGAAAAGCTTGGCATCACGCAGCTAGTCAGTAACGCACTTCGACTCGAACGCGAACAGTAAGCACCTTGAAACCAATAATGAAATTTTAGTAATTCAAATTGATTTATAGGATTAAGATTCGAGCTATGCTTTCAGAGCTCAAAGTCTCTAAAGTGCTTCCAGAGCCTGTTATTGCGGCTCGAAAGAAGCTTCGGGCGGATCTGACCACTTGGCGCCAGTCTCAATATCAGTTGTGTTCGGCGTTACGTCCGCTAATTGACGAAGTTGATGCTGTCCACCCCGAGAACGAGAGGCTCCTTCTACCCTCATATTTTCCTGTCTCTGATTCCATTCGTTCTAGCTTGAATGAAGTGGAAAAGGTAGAGTATAGTCTACGCGAAGGCCAAGCTTACGATGCACTGGATGAAGTTCGTGAAAAAATCAAGATATTTAACGCCAATCTAGACTTCAAGAAAAGCAACGTCTTTGGTCAAGGACCTAACACTTGCGCGCAGAGCTACCTCAAAGAATTGACTGCTGATAAAGTTAAGGCCGCAGAAAAATATCGACGAGCGCGAGAAGCACTTCTGTGCCTTGGGCTTTCTAAGAACAACAAATCACTCCAAGAACTTCGTGACGATCAGCTTTTCTCAAAAGATGCTAGTCGTCCTGCAAAGTTGGGGGATTCCAAGCGTGAAGACCCGTGGTTTTGGACCGTGGGTCTTCCAAGCGGCATGAACCCAGAGGAGAAAGCCAACTGGAGTCTTGAACGTGGGTTTGCTCTTCTGATAATTCAGTTCACTTTTATTTTTATTTTTGCTGAGTGACCGTTATTCTAGTTGATCGCGTTAAGTACTTCAGGGATCGTTCATCACGGAACCGGACGCGTGAAGAGAAAGAAATCCTGGAGAGCGAGATGATTCGCACAACTCGCTCCTTCAAAAAAACCTGCGACGCATGGGCCAAAATCTCTAGACGTGAGCTCAGCTTGGAATGCGCGTCCTGCATACACGCCGAAGGAGGACCATCAAGTGAAAAATGCTTGCATCCCCTGGCGCGTTCTGCATACGCAAGTAGTCAGCAAGCAATGTATGCTCGTCTTGCCTCTGACAGCGAAGAATACCAAAATCGAGCGGAAACCAAAAAAAATAATTACGAGATCTGGTTCGTTTTACTCTTGATTTTGAGACGGCAGGACTTATTTGAGTGCCAGGTTTCACGCAAATATCCTAGCACCACCAGGAACTAGTGATTCGGGCGCACAAACATGATTTGCTATCTTATCAACGGTGGCCAGGAGATATCCGTAGTGATGCGATCAATCAGCATGTCGGAGTTTCTGCCAATTTTCTCTTTACCTTCGCTACCTTCGTCACCCAACTGCCTTGTCACCTACCTCCTCTTCCTTTATCAATTCATTTGAGTTCCTTTATTTGAAACTTTCTAATTGGAATTCTTGCATATGTGGTTCCTCAATTGACCACTGCGTGTCGACTACTTGCAAAGGGATGGCCGCCAAAATTTCTCTAGGAGTTACTCTTTGACTCGGTCAGGCCTGGACGCCCAGGAATGCGGCAGAAGATGAGTACAGCAAAGATAATGAGAGCCTAGTGTGCACTAAATGGTTTCTTTTGGGCCTCAATTGATCAACGTGGCAACGACAACGCCGGCCTTAGGATTAAGGCTCCTTGTGAACCAATTTACGGCGTAAGATTATAATGCACTCTTTTATAGGTTTACGGTAAGATTTCTACGAGAATAGGATTATTGTACAATGACACTTCGTCTTTGATGTGATGAATATCCTACACTGTGTAGGATTATTGTTTAGGATAATTGTACAGTAACTTGGGGTCGGGCTATTCAAGTATTAGGATTATTGGGTTAAATTTCTTGTGCCTGTAAGTGAGTAAATAGAATTAAATCCTATAAGGCAATCAAATCGCTCAGAAACTTGTCGCCTAGGATGAGCCTAACGTCCTTACAAAATGAACGTAAGATTAATCGTAGCAGCTGATAAAAGTGTATGAGGAGAGTGAAGTCGAGGGGTTCGTACAGTCTAATATTTCTACTGAAGATTTATGTTTTTCAACTCAAGTGTTACTCAGGCGCTACCAAAGTCTGCCGTCAGCAAAGATGTTTATCTGGCATTCGATGAGCTTGAGCCCCGTCTATTGCGCAGGGGATGCCATGCCATGCAGCGGCTTTATCTTGATCAGTTTTAGGGCTTATATGTGCGAGTGAAGATGGCGGACTAGTGTCGAATATATAAACCAGATAAATCCCAAGATGACTCCCCAGTCGGTCTCACCTCTCCAAACTTTCCGAAGACATCCCTTCTCTTGAGCGTTGAACGCTTTAGACTCCTTTCACTGCACTCGATCTTCAAGCCACACAGAGATTGATCTCAAAATGGTTCAATTCACCGATGCAGTTCTCGTCGCCACCATTGCAGCCGTCCCCATCTTGGCAGCTCCCGCCAAAATGGCCACTCGCGTTCATGGCCATCTCGTAGCTCGGGAGCATCACACGCGGATGGGGACTGGGAGACAAGCAAGCTACCTTCACGGGCATGGTGCTCACGCTCAAAAACACCATCGCATTCAAGTTCGTGAGCCGTACATACCGGGACCAAACGGCCATCACCACGGCCATAACGCGAAAGTCTATGCTAGTGAGCCAGAGCCCTTCAAGGCCAGAATCAGGTGGTCACAAAGCTGGCGGTTCTCAGATTCACACTCGTGAACCAAGGGGTGGAAGAAAACTCTCCGGTGGTCGCATCGCTTCTCATGCTAGCAGATTTACTGGAGGGTAGGCGGATTTTCCATGTACTCTTATTTTCAAGTTGGTCTGGGTGTTAAAATTCTTGGTGAATTTAACTTCGCTTCAAAGTATGGTCGCGATCTTGTAGATGATCTCGACGCTCCGGAGGAGGGTATGTATGATGAGCTTGGTTGATTATAAACACTATGAGTGGTTGAATAGGCACGTTGATAACGTTCATTTTTATAAATTTAGATTGTTGGCGGTACTGTAGCGAAGGAAGGTTCATTCAGGTAGTCATAAGCTGTGGTATGAATCACTAGTCCCTAGAACTCTTGAGTCGATTAATGGCTTTTGAGCAGACCAGCAGACCAGATGTGGAGATTTTTGAAACCAGAAAGCAACACGAAAAGGGAAGTCGATATCTTCCCGCCACCTTGCAGGCGAGATGAGCTCCAGAGAATTGCAGACCCGAGTAAGAGCGCTCAAGATATTCTAATATTCATTTAGTTCTAGAAAGCTCCAGATTCCTCGAATTCTAGGTTGTGGACGGGGTGAAAGCGGAAGCAAGAGACAAGTTAACATCTAATCTAATCGTCAAATTCTGGGCCTGGTGGCAGTGCTTGGACACGAACTCCGTTTCCGCTGCTGACTGGACCCACTTCCACTGTCCACATCCACTGATCCAGGGCCACGACGCCCAATATCTTCCAGGCCGTTATTTTTCGGGATAGAATTACACATTTCCTGCTTCAATAAATCTATAGGATCCGACAGAGGTTCGAACCGCTGGTGCGGTAGAGTTCAAGCTTTTTCTGAATCAACAATGCTTCTCTTACTCAGCCTTTTACCTTTGCTTGCGACATCTGCAGTTCCAGTAGTTCAAGGTGCATTTGCGCCCGAACTCAACCCTAGCAACTTTGCTTCAACGACGTCCAAAGGGCTTTGGCTGGTCGAACACTTCTCGCCCTATTGCCACCACTGCAAAAAGTTCAAACCTACATGGGAGCAGCTTGTTCAGGATTCGGAGAAGGAGATCCCTGATGTGAGGTTGGCGACTGTTAACTGTGTGCAGCATGGAGGTTAGTGATTCTCATTTTTGATAAAACATACAAGTTGCTCGCGCGTCGAGGAGAGATTTGTCCCGATTTCTCGACTCTTTCTTCCAACGATTGATCATAGAACCCGTTGTGAAATGGGCTCATACGGTTGTCTTGAATCAATTCAGCGGCGAATGCCTTGGTTTTCCTACCTAATTTCAATACTGACTAATTTCATCCTGACCAGACCTATGTGACGCAAATGGTGTTAAAGGCTACCCATCAATCATCATGTTTTCCAACGGCGAAAAACAAACCGAATTCAACAAAGCGCGCGATATAAACTTACTCAAGGAATATATGAAGGGCTTCGTTGCGGAGAAACCAATTAATCAACAACCAGTGCCTGCTCCACATATTCACGACGAGGATGACGAAGATCCCGTTGTGCCTCCGCCTCCAGTTCCTGCGGCCGCACCAAAGGTAGAAGACCATCACGAAGCCGAACAACCCGCTGCCATTCCTCCTCCCCCTGCACCCGCTACCCCTCCCAAACGCTCGTCACACGACACCCTCTCGAACACTCATCCCAACCTCAATCCAAGTGGTGCTGTTCTCCCTCTTTCAACCACCTCTTTCGCATCAACACTCTCCAAAGGACCTGCATTCATCAAATTCTACGCACCATGGTGTGGGCACTGTAAGAAACTCGCTCCTACGTGGAAGAAATTGGCGGAGAAGATGAAGGGGAAAATCACAGTTGCTGAGGTGAATTGCGATGACGAGGGTGCACTTTGCAAAGGTCAAGGTATCCAAGGATATCCAACGCTTGTTTGGTTCGGAGCTGGAGAGGGCGAAAAGAATGAGTATCAAGGAGGAAGGAAACTTGATGCCATGGAAGAATTTGTCGAGAAAGCCTTGAATTCGTACGTCCCTTTCTTTCTTTCTTTCTCTTGTCATATATTGACACTTGGTTCCGCTTAGTGGTGTACACCCCCTTGAAAATGACGCAGAACTCGCTACTTTCACATCAACACACGATGTGGTGTACCTTCTCCTCCATCACCCTCGCGAGAGTGGTGTTGTTTCTCAAATACGGGACGCGTCTCGTCATCTCCTTGGTTCGCCTCCCGTCGTCTCTTCATCTTCACCTGCACTATTACGTGCATTCGGTGTGGGGGCTGCTTCACCTTGGGCTTTGATAGCGCTCAAAGAGCAGCACGGATCCACGGACAATACACTCTCATCATCTACATATACCGCTTCTCGCTCGCAGAGCGCTACCTCTGCATTGGACGGATACAACGCAGCTTACGACGAGGATGTCAAAATTTGGCTTAATGAACACCGCCTCCCAACGAGCCTGGAGTTAAGCCAGGGTACATTCCAGATGGTCATGAACGCACCTCAAAAACCTCTTGTAGTCATTGCTGCTGTTGATCTGTCATCTGAGTCGGCTTCAGAGACGCACGCGAAAGTAACACAACACCTCAAAGATATCGCGACCAAATGGCGTATTCGAACAGGAGGAACGGGACTTGCAAGTGGGAGAGAGGTTATTTTTACCACTATGGATAGTGCGAAGTGGGCGACTTGGTTGAAGAGCATGTATGGAATCAGGGGAGGAGATGAACCATCTAGGGCGAAAGATTTGTTGGAAGGTATCCAAGTTGTTGTTGCTGATCACAGCGTGCGTTCATCGATTTCTCATGGCTGCCTAGTTCCTGAACTGATGCTTGATACCGGTTTCTAGCAACTTGTTTATTACAATACAGATGCAGCCGGACATGCTATCTCGTTTACGTCGACGTCGAAATTGTTCGCGGCCGTTGAAGATGCTGCAGCTGGAAAGTCACCTTACAAGAACTCGGAGAACTTTGCGGAGAGGTTGGCTAGGGTATGCTTACTTTTCAACTCTCTTTTTTTATCCAATTCATATGCCGTGCTATAGCGTCTCAATAACCACCTCCAATCCCTCGAATCTTACGTGACGCAACACCCCTTCAAATCGATCCTCTTTGGATTAGCTCTCGTCGTCGCGTTCATATGGGGACTCAGTAGACTTTTGAGCCTTAGTGGCACCGGCTCTGGAGCTGAAGATTGGAGAGAGATGAAGGGAAAGAATGGGAGATTGGATTGATATATTGGGGCTGTGAGAGATTTTGAGGAAACATAGATGATTCGAACTAATGATGTCTGTATCTAGCTCGATACTTTTTGGAAAGATCTTGTGTTAATGTGTTCTATTTATTGAAACATCCCGATGTTGACTTCACTTCTGGCTCTTTGAGCTTGTCGCTGATAAGTTATAAGTCAGATTGCGGAGTTATGTGATAATGACTCGACCATGATTCCGACTGGGATGGGTAGGATCTTGGTCTTCGGCCTTCAGCAGCCCAACGGGTTGTTTTTTTCTCAATTCAGAAAGCAGACCACAAAATTGTTGTTGGATCTTACTTATCTTGAAGCATCGACTCAACGTCAACTTTATAGAGATGCCGACTTTTGTTTGCAGAACATTGCAGATACAGTACCGTCCAAAATCAATCGAAGAAGTCTTGAAAGTGAAGAGACTCGGACCACGAAACCCGAATTTTAGTCTCTCCTTTCGGTTATTCATACCCACTTTGCTTTCACAGCTCTAATAACTTTATGTTTGGACAGATTCTGAAGATTTATTGACATTCAAGTTCATTGCTTGCTCCACAATGCATATGCAAATTATTCTGTTCAACTTCTCTTCATTCCGGCGAGCATAGTCGAAAGCCCCCGGAGGTTGTAAAACCCATCTAATTACCTGGGATTGCTCAATGGTAGGTATTTAATACTTCTCTTTATTTGCAAGCAGACAAAACTTCAATAGTCAGTCTGATTTGCCGCTTGGGGAAGTGACAGTCAGCTGGATCTAGTCTCCCGTAGCCAGACAAAACAAATCCGGGTCTTGAGTTGATGTGAGGACGACCCTCCTATGTAGCTGGATCCACGCATAGTTCAACACGGCTTTTCTGCATTTATTCCCACACATATCATAATACATACGGTCCACGGAAAGCCGCGGAGCTGACAACTCATTCGGCAACTTCAACTCTATACCATTCTGCTTAACATGCTGCCTTAACCTTGGAAATGTCAAAGATCAAACCTAGATGACAATGGCTTGTGTAATCGTATATCAAGATTCTTCTTAAACTCCAAGCTAGTGCTAAGTCAGAGGCATATTGAAGTGCAGCACCGCCGCAACCGGCATGGGTGACGAGTGCAGTCTGCCGAACCCTCTGAAACCCCAGACTTCCTTGGTTGTTAATACGCTGATCTGCTGACCCCTTCGCACAACTCGATGATAGTACGAGGGGTGAGGGCAAATACGATCAACGTCGGGCTTTCGATTCTTTCATAAACTGAAAACTGGAGGTGAAGTAGACAAACTTTCCAACCTCATTACACAACCTTCTACAACTATGTCAAAAGTCATCCTTGTCACTGGTAACTCTTGCAATTCGTTTAATTCTTTCAATCTAACCCACTTTGATAGGTGCCAACGCTGGAATTGGCTTCGAGCTCGTTCAACTCCTCGCAGAGAAAGGCCACGTAGTGTATGTTGGTGCTAGGAACCCAGTATCTGGAAAGGAAGCAGTGTACGCTTTGCTTTCTTCATCGATGATGATGTCATCTTGACGAGGGGTTATGTTTTCAGAGAAAAGCTGACAGCAAACGGGCTTAAGAACGTCAAATTTGTTGAAATCGATGTAAACAAGACCTCGACCATTACCGCCGCATCCAAAAGCATTGAATCGGCCGAAGGCAAACTCGATGTTCTTGTCAACAACGCTGGCATCGCCAATTTCCAGAAGGACCAAAACGCTCTTACGATTGATGTTTCTACAATTCGCGAGACTATGGAAACCAACCTCTACGGTTTGATTGAAACAAGCAAGACGTTCGTTCCTCTTTTACGCAAATCCACCACAGGCGCTCCTGTTATCCTCAATGTTTCGACCGATATGGCGTCGAACTGGCTCCAATCGCAACCCAACTCGGTCCTTCATGTTGTTGCGTACAACACCAGCAAAGCGGCGGCTAACTCGTACACGATTGCGTTGGCTAATGAACTAAAGAAAGAGGGATTCAAGATCAACGCTGTTACCCCTGGGTTTACCTCCACCAAATTGAATGGCTTTAGAGATGGGGGAAAGAGTACACGAGATGGGGCCTTGGCTCTTCTACCTTGGGCATTGCTAGACAAAGAAGGTGGCACAGGATTGTTTATCGACGAGCACCAGAAGGAGTTGAAGTGGTAATCACAAATGGAATTTTCTCTAATTTGACTCTGGGTTTGCTCCGCAAACACTCTGCATTTAAAAGTCGGAATCTTAACCGAAATTTGATGCTATGTATAATCAGTCTGATCCTCTTGCCACTTACATTAGTTGTTTGGTTCTTTGTAGTCGAAGTTATTCTGATCACTGAAATCTCGAGCTTGACTAATTTTTCCTGATCTATTGAATTTCAATGCTGGGCGCTTATATCAGTATCAGGTTTAATTTAGTACGAATGCTTGCCAAGAACGGCCATGCCAGGTATTTAGGAAAACGAAACTGGGGCAAAAGGGCTTGTACCGCGAGCTTTTTCGTAGATGACATTTGACTGCTTTTGGCCATAGATAATGAATTTATTTCTGAGAGTTTTCGCGAAGTACACCCAATAATATCTGTGCCACTGAAAAATACGCAAGCCATTCGGCCGGCACCTTTGTGCAGAACTTCTGTCAATCCTCGAGAAAGTCTCAAACTTCGTCGTCAGCTCCCTGAAGATTAATAACCCCCGCAATGGGAAAAACTAACGAAGTTTATCTATAATCTTCATTTGTGTGCTTGAGAATCTTGCCAAGGAGAGAGTACGTCAAAATTAACTTACAAATCCAACTTGCTGACAGAAATAAAGTACGTCGAAGCCCACTCTAGACAAGAAGGCAAACCGAAACGCGGCCTAAATCGTGATTCAGGTGCGATCAACATCGGACTAATAACTGTCTCTTAAGCTGGAACTCAAAGCTATAAATCACTCCAACTGATCCTATTTCGTGGCTCACTCCTGATATTTTATGTCTAAAATCATTCTTATTACTGGTGAGCTCACTGTCTTGACCGAGTATCACTTTATCCCATGATTTCCTGCACTTTTCATAGGCGCTAACACTGGTATCGGCTTCGAGCTAGTACGCATCCTTGCAGAGAAAGGCCACACTGTTTATCTTGGCTCCAGAAACCCGGCTTTGGGGGAAAAGGCTCTGTACGTGCATCTTCAGCTTCTTCAGGCACGACATTTTAATCAACTTTCGTGATAGACAGACACTTGTCTCAGAGGGGTTTCAAACCGTCAAATTTGTCGAGCTTGACGTGACAAAGCCTACAACCATTAGTGCCGCGGCCAAATTTATTGAAGCAGCCGAAGGAAGACTTGATGTCCTCGTCAATAATGCCGCTATCAGTGGGCTCCAGTTGGAACAGAACGCACTGAAAGTCGACGTCTCAACTATACGCCAGACAATGGAAACAAACCTCTATGGCCTAATCAACACAACTCAGATATTTCTTTCTCTTCTTCGCAAATCCACTTCTGGGGCTCCTGTGATTGTCAACGTTACAAGCGGCCTAGGGTCGGGCGTTTATCAATCTCGACCTGGTTCAGAGGCGCATTTCACCGCTTACAATACGAGCAAGGCGGCCGTTAACTCGTATACAATCGCGCTGGCTCACGAGTTGAAGTCAGAGGGCTTTAAAGTCAACGCTGTTACACCTGGGCTTACGGCCACGCAGTTGAATGGATTCGCTGAGAAAGGGAACAGTGCGAGGGATGGAGCATTGGAGTTATTGCCTTGTGTGTTGTTGGATAAAGAGGCCGGCACTGGACTATTCTTTGGTCCAGATGGGAAGGAATTTCCGTGGTAGATGGTCTCTTATTAAAAGTAACAATACGTACGGAAGTTGTTTTGATCGAATTTGAAATCAATCATGGAATCACGGCGTTATCTCACTTTGGTGTCATTTTCACACGAGATGAGACTTCGGCGTCTATTCTATCCAACTCGATGAAATTAATTGCTTCAACTGCCTTCTTCCTAACCAGCCACCATAGTCGGCTCAGGAAAGTGCTCTAGGTGGCAGAGCTGGGCTGCATCTAACCACTTAGATAAGATTCTGTATTTACAGCCTGCAGTGATAGGCGGATATTTTCACGAAGAAGCCAGCGCTGTCAATGCGGTTAGCCATCCGAGTTCTTGACATTCAGAGAATACGTGTTTTATGTACCTAAACGCTATTTCAAGTGCGATCAATGTCGGACTCAAGGTTGCCTCTTAAGCTGAGCACAGATACTGGTAAAAACTTATCGGCTTACTTACTGGCACTGAGGTGGAATATGTCTAGAATTGTTCTTGTTACGGGTAAGTAATGTTCTTGATCAAGTTATAGATTGTCTCATGGATACATGGTATTTTTTATAGGCGCAAGTGCTGGAATCGGCTTCGAGCTTGTTCATCTGCTCGCTGAAAAAGGTCACAAAGTCTATTTAGGTGCTAGGGATCTCACTTCGGGTGAGAAAGCCTTGTAATTAACAATTATCTGAATCGGTCAAAATGGCACTCTAAAGTATATATTTTTAGAGACAAACTCACGTCTGACGGTCATAAAAATGTGAAATTAATTCAACTCGACGTGAACAAGCCTTCCACCCTCTATGCTGCTCGTGAGGTCATTGAAGCAACGGAAGGCAAGCTTGATGCACTCGTCAATAATGCTGGCATAGGAAGTCTCCATTTGGACCAAAACGCATTAACGGTCGACGTTGCTACAATCCGCGAAACGATGGAAACTAACCTTTACGGCTTAATCGCCACGTGTCAAACTTTTATTCCTCTTCTTCGAAAATCCATCTCAGGTGTCCCAGTGATCCTTAACGTCTCCACCGCTCTGGGATCGAACTGGACTCAAGCGCAAACTGACTCCTTGCTCCGTGTTGTCGCATATAGTACCAGCAAGGCCGCCGCTAATTCGTACACAATCGCTTTGGCCCATGAGCTGAAGGATGAGGGCTTTAAAGTCAACGCCGTCACCCCTGGATTTACTTCGACAAAACTGAATGGATTCCACAAGGGAGGTAAATCTGCGAGGGATGGGGCGCTTGTTCTTCTACCTTGGGTGTTATTGGACAAAGAAGGTGGAACAGGATTGTTCATCGGTGAAAATCAGAAGGAAGTGCCGTGGTAGTTTTCTTATGGGCAAGCTACTGTAAACATTGATCCTCCACATGAATGATTTCAATCGTTATTGGATTTCTGGAAACGCAAAAATATTATGAGGTAACATCGCTTCACTACAATGATCTCACCCTAGAATTCCACTCGATTATCCAGTCCACCGAGTCTCCAAAGGGCCGAGCTACAGCTGCTCCATGTTGTCCGAACATAGAGTAAGAAATCGCTCCAGGTTTTGGGTTTGTGCTCCTCGAGTATGATATCAGCGCCTCGTAGGGCCACCAAATAAGTGGGTCCCTGAGTATGGACGCTCGGCACAAAAGGCCATACCGAAGCATCGATAACTCGCAGACCGTCTGTGCCTTTGACTCTCAATGTCGAGTCAACTACTCCCCAGTTTGCATTTTCCGGAGACATGGAACTAGTTCCGACAGCGTGAAACACCATATCGGCCGTATTTTGAATGTGGTCGTCAAGTGCTTCGTCAGTCTCGCCAGCTGATCCTCCTGCGGGTGAAATTATGTAGTCCGAAAAGACTTTCGCGGAGGCAAACTTTCGCATGGTTCGAGCTGCATCACGGAGGGCTTGCTTGTCATAGTCGTTGGTTAGGTATCGTGGGTCAATGATAGGTTTGTCTAGAGGATTTGATGATGCCAATTCAACAATACCACCTGGAACAAATAACAGGTTAGCACTCCCATATATCTCGTTTAAGCGTGCAGAGCCTACGTGATACCGGAGATATCAGAGTTGTGCAAAAAGTGATGAATCTTCCTTCGTTAGGAATCGGGACATATCTACTGTTCCAAAAGTTCTGGGATGCAATCGTTGGTTAGAATGCCAGAACCAAGCCCAATTTACTCACCGAGATAAGCATTTGCCAGTGAGGCGCTTTTGGACCACTTGCAGGGTCCAAGGTCAAGTCGAAAATAGATGAATTAGGCTGAAACCTGAAGAATCCCATCTGATTAACCCCACCATTGGCAATAACACCTGTACGGTTATCCATCCATTTTCCGATTGCAGCCTGCATAAGAGCTGGCTGTCTAAAAGTGTCATCTAAAGTGTCTAATCCCTTGGTATCGTACCAGTATGGGACGAGGACATGATCGGAGAAGTTACGACCAACCGAAGGTTTGTCCACTATAGTCCTGATACCGTGGCGCTCCAGGTCCTTCTGTGGGCCAATGCCCGAGAGTAAAAGTAATTGTGGGGTGCCAATGGTCCCTGCGGACAATATAACTTCTCTCGTTGCGAATACGTACCCGGGAGTCGCTAGATAGGAACATCAGTATTTTATTTTATTTTCCTAGGCAAAATTACACTCACAATTTTCACTGGACAACAGAACGCCTCGAAATGCAGGTTTAACACCGCTGTAACCAGTCGGAAGTAACTTGAGGGCTTGAGTCTCTATAAGAATGAAGAGATTGGGCCTAGCGTTGGCTGAGCGCAGATATGTTGTCGAAGAACTGGATCTGGTGCCGTTTGCAATGCTTTGTTGAACCCAGCCGATCCCCAAAAGGTTTGTTCCTCCCGATGTGTCTGGGTTGTACGGGAATTTGTCACTCAGCTCTCGAGTTGCGGAAATAACTAGATCATCGAGTGCCACCGGATTGCTCGGGAGACTGATGGGGAGCATTCCAAGATTACCGTGTTCTTCTGGAACATATCTTTTTTCTGCATTTTCAACATGGCTTGGTTTTACAAAATTTTCGTGCTGAATTGGGGCAAATTAGCACATACGTTCATAGCTAACCTCTGGAACGTACTTCATAGACATATCTCCTCATGTTAGTCCACGACCAACCACGGTCCCCAGTTATGCTCGCAAGTTTGTCGTAGTCATCGGAGGAACCAGACTGATGGACGAAGTAGTCTACGTAGCAAAGTACGTTATTTTCAGTTAGTAGTTTGTGACTGCTAGATACGTACTTGCGCTAGAGCTTCCTCCAAGAAGGCGGCCTCTGTTATATGGAATTATACGGTTGTTCATGCCTTCTTGAGGCAGCGTGGTGTAATTCCAGTCATAAGGTGAGTCTTTAAATTTTTGTCAATGACTGATAACAATAGTCAAAGGCCAAGAAGTCACTCACTTGCGAGACCAGGTGCTAAAAGTGGTGCAATGGCAGGAAGGACATCTTCGTCACTGCATAGTGTATTGGCATTACTTTTCGCTGACCACCATTAAGTCAAGAAAAGAGCCACCTTGGACCTGCTTCGATGACTAGTACATTGACGGCAGAGTTTTCGGTCAAACGATTAGCGAGGACATTTCCAGCTGTCCCAGCTAAAAGGATTGTCGATGAGTCTGTTGATTCTCCACAAATTTTCAACTTGATGCATACCTCCAACAATAACGTAGTCGAAAGAAATTTGAGGGAGGGCTCCAAACGTCTTGTAAACAATCGCATTTGCACTCCAAGCAAGGAGTAAGAGACCAATCGAACAGCGTACGAGATGCATTTTCTGGAATATGCCACCAACATGTTGCGCTCTTTATAGGGAGTCTTTGCCGGAAGCAGAAGGAGTTTATCCAACCTAATGGAGGAGTTGCCTGACCTTGTTATTTCAAGACTCGGATTGAGGAAAGAAGCGGCGAGTACGGCGCCCACAATCATTGATTTCTGTTCCATAGATATCCGGTCAAAATCAGGGCGAATTTCTCGCCCCTATACTCAATTTCAAGGAAATCTCAGCAAATCTAGGGACTCACACACACAAATCCGCTAACTCAGATATATCAAGGGATACTAACTATTATCCAATTAATATGAAGAATGGGAGATATTTCAACAGTGATACCGCTAGAGTGAAATACCCATCTATCGTAGCACATAAAGTTATAAACAGGTGTCTTTTGTCAAAGTATAAGGCGCCTTAGAGGTCTCCGAGTTGACTCAAGGTAACAGATCCCGAAGGAGATGAGTCAGGGCTACTCCACACATTTTGAGCCAAGTGCAAGAGGCCGTCCCAAGCCCCGGACTTATACTCATCAAGGATAATGTCCGCCGCTCGTTCCGCAACAAGATATGTTGGTCCCTGAGTGTGTACGCTTGGTACGAAAGGCCAGACCGACGCATCGACTACTCGGAGGCCATCCGTGCCTTTAACCTTTAGTTTTGAGTTGACAACACCCCAGTTTGCACTATCCTTCGACATGGAGCCGGTTCCAACGGCATGGAAAACAATGTCAACCGTCTTGCGAATGTGGTCATCCAGGGTCTCATCCGAGTCGAAAGCTGATGATTCCACTGGTTCGATGATGAAGTCCGAAAAAGCTTTAGCAGATGCAAATTTCTTCATTGCTCGAGCGGCTTCGCGCAGAGCTGCTGTGTCGTAATCCTTTGTCAGGTATTGTGGATCAATGATAGGCTTGTGCAAAGGATCTGCCGATGATAATTTCACAAATCCACCTAGGTGATATTGGCAGGTTAGCATGGCTCGATATTTCAACCAGTCGAGCAAACCTACGTGAAATTGGAGCCCCGAGGACGGTGAGCAAACTGAGGAAGTTTCCCGTGGGCGGAATTGACAACACTCTACTGAGCCAAAAGTTCTGCCAAAGAGAGATTAGCTCGGCTCAAGGTTGTGTCCAAACTGCTCCCTTACGCAAATCATCATCTCCCAGTGAGGTGCATTTGGCCCAGTGGCAGGGTCAGGGGTTGAGTCGAAGATGGAAGTATTCGACGGAAACCTGAAAAAGCCGAATTGATTCAGCACGCCATTAGAGATGGGGCCTTTTTGCGTAACCATCCATTCCCCAATTGCAGCTTGCATCAGAGCTGGATTCCGTAATAAATCATCCAAGGTGTCTGCACCTCGAACGGCGAAATGATATGGAACGTATATGTGATCGGAGAAGTTATGGCCAACGGAAGGGTTGTCGACGAGAGTATGGATGCCATGGCTTTCAAGGTCTTCTTTGGGGCCAATTCCTGAGAGCAGTAATAGTTGGGGGGTACCAATAGATCCTGCCGATAGGATAACTTCGTTCTTTGCGAAGACGTAGTTCGGTGTTGCTGAATGAGATGTCAATGAACTCTCCCAACCGAATAATAAATGGTCACTTACATTCGCCATTAGACAAGAGAACACCTCGAAATGCGGGTTTTCCGCCATTCCGGCTAGTTGGAAGAAGCTTGAGGACTTGGGTTTCGATAAGCACAGACAAATTTGGTCTACTGTTTGCCGAACGTAGGTAGGTAGTTGAAGAGCTTTGCCTGGTGCCGTTGTCAATGGTGGACTGGGCCCATCCGAGACCTAAAATGCCGGATGTGTCAGGACTATATGGGAAGTCATGAGGTAATTCTCGAGTGGCAGCTATGACCAAATCATCGACCGCTTGATGATGACCTGGTAAGCTGACAGGGACAATTCCCTGTGTGCCGTGGTCTTCCTGAATGTACCGCTTTTCCTCGCCAGCATCCTGAACTGGTTTTCGAAATTTCTCATGCTGGACAGTAATGAGCACCGACGGATTAGTCTATTGATCGATCTTAATACCTTATAAACATATTTCTTGATTTTGTCCCATGACCAACCATTATCACCTGTGATAGCTGCGAGCTTATCATAGTCGTCTGGGGGGCCATACTGGTGCACATGATAATCTGATTAGAGAGGTCAATTTGAGTGGATACACAAATGACGAGACACGCACTTGCACTTGAGCTTCCACCAAGGATGTGTCCCCTGTTATAGGGGATAGAGCGGTTATCTATGCTTTCTCGAGGAACGGTTGTATAGTTCCAGTCATAAGGAGTATCTATCGTCAGAGTTAATGAAGGTCGTATACCAGTTTAAGGACCATTACTGGGTGTAAGACCAGGCGCTAGGAATGGTGCAATAGCGGGAAGGACGTTTTCGTCACTAAATAAGAGATGCTCAGCTTCAGTATGCCGAAGAAGTTTCAAAGTGAAAGCCACCTTGGGCCTGCTTCAATCACAAGCACGCTAGCCGAAGCATCTTCGGTCAGACGATAGGCAAGAACATTCCCTGCAGTTCCAGCTGGAAGGTGGTGTCAGCGTTTATAACTCTCCGCAGATTGAATCGAGCTACTTACCACCAACAATCACGTAGTCAAACGAGACACTCGGAAGGTCTTCAAATTTGGTGTAAACGGCCGCGTTTGCTGTCCAAACAAAGCAGACGATACCGAGAGAATAGTCCAAAAGCCGCATCGCTTTATCGAAGCCGTATTTGCAGAGAGCCCTGTTATATAGCTTTCGGCATGATATGAAGTAATCCTCGTTTCTGTGCCGGTTGCAAGAGAAAGAGCGCCCAGCAGTTTACTCATCCCTCTGTGGTTAGCGACTCGTGTGGTCACCTCGATTGTCGGCTGTCTCAGCTGGCCGTTGATCTCGTTGACCGCTCTCAGACTAGCGGAGTAGATTACACACATATTTACCACGTTAAAAGAATAGAAGAATGTCCCTGACGGATAAGTGGTCGGTAAAAGCTTGGAATGTGGTAGATAAAAGCCAAGTGTCTAGAAAACTCCGATCAGCTTTGATCGCGGCATGAAAGCCAGGCCAAAGCATTTAAGCGTGGAGGATTTGCAAAATCTGCGATACCGTCAGCCTTCAAGATTCGTTGTAAATATAAATGTCATTTTGGAAACGTAGTGCTGGTCAGCATTCATGCTAATCAACCGTAAGGATCGGTTGAGCTGGCTAACTTGTGGCAGTAAGTAGATTGTGAGCGCAACTGGGTCCAAGACACGTAAACTGAAAATCGTGTGGTGTTATATGCTAATCCCGAGTTACCAAAGCTCATTCGAACGATTTCAGGTCTCTAAAATGATCACCAGTTCTGGCATTAGGAAAAGAAAAACAGATAATCGAATAAAGTTGCTCCAACAACAAACAATCTTTACTTCTTCGCACCCGGCTTCTGCAAACTCATTTGAATAGCTTTTTGGATCTCATCGTCGTCTTCCTCGTCCTCATCGTCCTCATCTCCCTCATCGTCATCTTCCATCTCAACATCTTCGTCCTCATCTTCATCTTCATCTTCTTCAGCCGCGCTAGTACTAGCTTTCGAAAGGGCGAGAGCAGCTTGTAGTTCTTCGTCTTCGTCATCCTCGTCTTCGTCGTCGTCCACATCGTCGGCAGAATTAGCACCTGGATGAGGACCACGTTGTGATGGGACGACTGTTGGCTGAGGTCCGGTGGGTGCGGCCGGAGTTGTCGTGCTAGGTGCAGAAGTTGTGGCTCCTGAAGCGGCAGCTTGAGCAGCTTCGCGTGCTTGGGCTTCTTGCATTGACATCCGGAGAGCCTGAAAGACGACGATTAGTTTTGGTCTATTATGGATATGAAGATAAAAAGTTGACCATGGCGAGTTCAGGGTCCAAACTTGGATCGACACCAAATTCAAAGTCATTTGAGGGAGCTGGTCCTGGGCCTGAAGGACCAGCACCAGTGCCGCCTAGTTCTTCTGGAATGGCAGCACTCCTGTCGGCAGATAGAATGGGAGACGAGATCAGGGCGTCTGACAAAAGGTGATTGCCTGGTGGGACTACCAAAAGATGCCTGTATCCGAAGTCAGAGAACTACCAGATTTGGAGTTAGACCGAGCTCACGAATTATCAGTGCTGTTAACATTCTCTACAAAGGCTCTCAACACGGTCTCCCCACAGTCCTCGCCGATCGCATCTCCAAGCACAACAATATCAACAGCAACATTATTCTTCTTGAGTTTCCTAGCGAGTTTGACCATCGTGTCTTGATCTGTTTCTAGAGGTGAGGCGGTGAACACGATTACACGTTGACGGAGGTTCTTATTCTCTCTGTGTTTAAGAGCAAGTTGGGCAACGTTAAGAGTTGTCGGTAGATCGATCGAACCGCCAATTTTTTTGCTGGCAGAGTGTACGCCACCAAGAATATGACCATGTTCCTTGGTATGTGTTACAAGGACTTCAGGGCTGCATTCCGGGTAATCAAGCGTTAGACTCGCTCAATGCTTGTTAGGTCAACTTAGAACACACCTCCTCCCTGCCATTGTCATGATGCCAACTGTATTTTCGGGGTTGGAGTCAATCTTTGTTTGAAAAACCACATTGACAGCGTCAGCCTGAGCAGCGAATCGAGTTGGCATATAATCTCCATTGCGCATGTACTCCGAATTGTCAATAATAATCATAGTAGCTTCCAAAGGCATATTGGGCAGACTATTGAAGAGATATGCTTCTAAAGTTTCAGAAGAGTAATTTCCTGAGAATGTTAGAGTTTTAGAGAAACCGGGTCTGAGGGTATATGAGCGCTGCCGTCGAAGGAGGTGAAGGGACAAGGGGCGCTGACGCGTCTCGACGCGATCAGGAGGTTGCACGTGAGTAAGATAAGATAACAAAACGGAAACCGCGAGACGTGGATTTGAAGGAAGTAATGTACAAGGGGGTACAAGGATCACAATTCATTCAAGTGACCACAGCTACATTTTACCAAGGACTTGGCCGGAAGTACTGGGACCACTTGAGGTTCCTCTGGGTCAACAAACGTCCTCAACGTTTCTGAGCTTGACATCCGCCAGTCAAGCCAATGAAATGATCCAAAAAGAATCCTTAATCCAGTAACTATGGTTTCTTTTTCTTTTTCTTGGGTTGACTTGGACCACCTGGCGCAGTCTTGATAGCCGCCAATACCTGCTCCGTCTCTCCGCCATCTGACTGTTCACTTCTGTCTAGTCTTGACCTCTTGTCTCGCCCCAGCAGCTCCTCTGTAGACCCACGAGCCGTTTCAGGCGCAGGTGATATCGCGGTGATACTGGGTTCTGTTTTCTGAGGTTGTGCATCCCTAGACGCCTCACCCAGTGCGGCCTTCTTGACACGCTTTCCAAAAGCACCGTCGAACAGAGCATCAATCTCGTCCTCGGGTCGTTTCCGCTTCCGTTTCGTCGAAGTAGTTTCTGCAGAGTTTTCCGCGCGAGCCTTCGAGGTTGACGCCTTCAACGTTTGTCTAACCTTAGGTCGCTGCGCATTCGCTCTACTAGATTGAATATTGCGCCATTCCTCAGGTCGCCGTTGGAGCAGATGCAGATTCAAATTCCGAGCAAAGAATTTACCATAGAATGAAGCCGCAAGATCTTGTTCGTTTGAGAGTAATGAACGAGCGATTTTCTCCTAATGAGCAGGGTAAGTGGCGATGTACGTAGAAATACAAATATGAAAGATGTATACCTTGAGGAAAGTGTCGCTGAAAGACCAACACCGATCTCCTATCCGACTCCCGATCTTGTCGTCGACGAGGATATGATAATGACCAATAAAGTCCATCACAAACTGACGCTTTGATTTTGCGGGTACGGAGGGTGAGTCCAGTAGAAGATCGAAAACACGGGAGCTCGTGGGGTTGTGGCTGAAATGAATACGTTCGTCGATGTTCAAGGCGAATATACTAAGCAAATAGTATGAGATATGTTCAAACACAAATGGAACACCAACCTATCCACAACGAACTGGTTCGAAAGCTCCGGAAGTTTCAGAAGCGACTGAAGTAATAAGCTACCCTGTACTTTTGGCTCCAGTGAATTGAATGCAGATTCTCCTCGATGCTTGTCACTTTTTGCAGATTTTGTTTCGCCGTCCGATTTGGACACAGCCCCTGTGTAATCCTGGAAACAAATGTCAGCGCAAAGGCGGTGCACAAAATAATCCCTGATACCGAAACAGGCAACATCGCAAGAACACAAGGTACCAACAACTTTTGTTGGTCAAGTTTCTTGACTTCAAATGCGCTCAGTACTGCCTAGACATACATTTTTAGTCATGGACGTAGTTGGTGCCGAGAGTGAGTTTACCTCTTTGATGCTATCGCTTGAAATGCTCAAAGTAGAAGATCGCTCAATAGCTGCTTTCAGGACACCAGTTCGGGTCGTTTCTGTTCAACTTCGGAGTCAAACATTCGCCTACGAGTATAAAAAATAGCATAGCTTACGGATGAGTTTCTTCCATATTGGCCTGAGCTCTTCTAAAGCCTTCGCGAGTTGGACTTCAGATAAGCGGTCTACAGCTTTTGCAGCTACAAAATTGGCGACAGGATGAACAGATAATCGAACCAAACTTTGTTCAAAATAGGTCGACCACAGAACATTGAAGGCTTCAGGTGGACTTCGTGTCACAATTGTCTCAAGAACGTGAGAGGCGTTGGCATCGCGCATTAACGTGCCCAGAAAATCGGATTCTTGGACATCTTCCGAAGATTCGTCCACTGAAAAAAATGAATATGAGTCAACATGAGTACCTGAAGTGAACTCACAGCAGGCCGAAATGACTCCCACTGTCACTCGATCCATCAACGAGCCTCGTTCATTGGACATGTCTTGTTCTGCCTCAACTTCCAAGAGAACCTGGAAAGTATAAATGAATAAACCACACTCTTTGAACTGTGGCTAAAATTCAGACCTTTAATGTCGGACATGCTACTTTGTCAGCAGCCATCGCTCGGACTTCATTCTCACCAAGGCCATCTCGAACAACCTCGATAATACGGCGAGCGCTAAGGCTAAACTCCGGTGGGGTAACAGAACCCGAGCGCCCCGTGCTCTTTCCGCTTTCGTCGTTGAAAACCGACTTCATCTGTCCTTGTCGAGCTTTCCATGCTCTGCTTTTCTTTGAACGGACCGTGAGCTGAGAAACATCCGAATCCTCTAGGCCCGGAGAAAGTAGAACAAGCAAACTTCGAACGACGTGTGAAGCAAACGGGTCTCTAACCAGTGCTGGTATATTAGGAAGGAGTTCCTGAATTGCTTTGTTGATCAGTAAATAAATCTGGCCGTTGAAAATTGATGGGTACGGACATTACAAGCGTCCAGCAGAAGTTGAGTCAATGTACGTAGTTCACCTTGATCTTCTGACTGAGGTATTTCGGGAGTGGTACCTTGTACCTGAAATGAAGTCAATATCGGTCTTAGAGAATCAGCAAGCCTGTGCCAAACCTCTCGGGAAATAGTTTCCTTGGACATCGCAAAAAGAGTTTGGCAGACATGCGATGCAAACCTATTTCTGGCGAGGACCTCATATCTAGCACCCAAGAACGTGAGTTTAGGGGACGATATGACGAGTTAAATAACTCACGAACCAGTCAGGCTGTCAACAAAGACTCGACGGACAAAATCGTCCATTGAGTAGAGCATTCGTTCGAGAATAATCGAGCATTCCGGGTCAGTTGCTAGTTGTTTTTCTTTGCCTTGCATTTCGTTTAGTGCTGCCATGAAGAATGTTCTCTTATCTGGAACATAACAAAGTTAAGTTGGATTGCAATTGGTTTAATGTATCAAATTCACCTTCGTTCGCATCGACGTCAGCTTCTACTTGTTCGGTCTGTCTCTCCTGCCACTCCCTAATTTGCAAGTCCACAGTTCTAAAGTAAGCTTTCACGTCCAGGTCCAGAAAACCGAAAGGTGCCTCTGAGATTTGCGCATCATCTTCATTGCTTTTGGATACTATCCATGACGGTTCGGCATGTGTTAGTTGATCAGTTGGAGGTTCTGGTTCTCGTGGAGGATTTTGGGGTTCAAATTTTTCTACTTCCTGCTGTTTCTTGTGTTTCTTGCCTCTTTTCCGGTTCTCGCGAGGCATCAAGAATTTTGTAGGACTACTTGAGAGGTTTGAACGAAATGTTCTACTTTGTAAATCTTTACTCATGATCTTCCCAGAGCCGCACGTGCAAAATTTGCTTGGCGCGTATAGGTCCTATAGGGAGCATATTGGATCTCAGCGCAAATGAGTCTAACGGGAGTTCAGCTTCCCCGGATGGGTGCATAGGTTTAGAAGATTTCTGTATCAAGTCCATCAAGCCGTTATTAGTAATAAAGATATATAACTACAATCATGACACTTGGTATTAAATCTAAGTAGAAGCGAAAGCGCTATGCAATGAGTGAACACATAAGAATGACCGTCCAGTATTTCGAGTTCGTCCGATACAAGATAAAAGATACAATAATAATTATAGAAGTGGTACAGTGTCAATCGAAATGTCCATACCTTCTCCAGCCCATAAGGCCACCTGCCAATCTATTTCCCGAATGACCGGTTTCATCGAACGTACGTGTACACGACGAAGAAGAGGTGAAGAAGAATCGGAATAATCGTGCCGTGAATTGATCATAGCGACCAAGGCGGTGAATGATAATCGTGAACCATTGCATTCCAGCATGAAGGATGTCAAGCATGGGAGCAGCTGAGCATCCGGTGAGATGTCTGTGTTGGTCATCTCGACCGCGTTTGGTGGGGAAATTGTCAATGCAGCGGCGAAGGTAGAGGTGATAGGCTCCTGTTCATCGTCGTTTAACGAGAACCGGAGTTCTAGATCCTCCAAAAAGGGTATGTGGCTCAGGCAATCCAATAGATCCTCTTCCGAAACAGGAAGATAAGAGAGCTCGAGTGTGCGAAGTGTGGAAGATATGCCTCGAAGGAAGGTTGTAAAGTCCTGGTGCGCGGTGGACCAGTTAGTGGCATTATTGACGTGCCATTTGAGGTCTAGCGAATGGAGAGACGGGGTCGATAGAAGGCAAAGGAAATGTGCGAGGGAGTCCGCTGCCGATTCCGCTCCATTGTGTACCAGGAGGTGAAAACTTTCTAGGTATGTGGCGTTAACCTCGATTCCCTGGTCCGAATTTAGGGTGCAGTTTGCACTGAGGGTGCATTCTTTTACTTGATCCATCTGCCTGAGAATGTTCAAGCAGTCGTTTAGATCCGGCAAGTTGTTCTGTTCCAGCTGTAGATCCAACCTCGTCAATTGTGCCCACGGAATTCCAGCAGTCGATAGAGTAAATGTGGGTTCCGAAGTCCATAGGCCCTTCATTTGGAGTGTGAGAGATCGTAGGGAAGGGAATTCATTGGGGAAGGAATGCCGGAGAGATGCCATGTTAGCCGTCGGGATTATGAATTGAACGTGCCTCCATCGACGAGCCTCGGGGATAAGCAACGCGACTAGTTGCGCAGATAGAGGATCTGGGATGCGGCCCACTGGAATATGAATGACTCGCACATTCAGTGGATTTGTTCGAGATCGCCGCAACCAGAGCTCCATTGTGCTGACAATTTGAATGTCCCGCAGCGATACGGATGGCCCCGATCCATTGACTTCGATTTCGAATGATGACCAAAACCTTGGTGTTGATAAGAGAACAGTCCTCCATGCACTACACACCCGTCCAATCAGCAGAGGTCCTTCGTTGACATCGAAGCGAGGGAACGGGGGAAAACAGTGACTGAAGATCTCGACTTGGAGTTCTATTGGGAGGCGATCGAATGGGGAGACTGAAGGATAAATCTGTATTGTATGTGAGCCGAAGATCTCTTCGAATGATAATTTACCCACCTGAGAGTCTGTCTCAGACAGTAGTTGAGGAGGTTCAAGCGTTGGACGCTTGCGAGGGTATGAGAAGAGGCGGACTATTGAGCTATCAGGCTTTGGAAGATAGAAAACCATGACACCAGGTCTTGAAGCGTTGGGTAAGGGGAGGTCAAAAAGTCTAGAGCTACTACTTACCAATATATATATGAAGGGAAAGGAAGGAAGAAATGCTGAGTCGACCCGCGACGGAGTTTATAGCTTCTCGGAGAGGCTCTGTGACGATATGAAGAAAGATTTAAGCTCCACGAACCCACAGCACTCAAAGCAGAGTTGGTGGTGGATAAGGGCTAGCTTCGACAAGGTTACGGTCTCACACTCAAGTCAAAAAATATGATCTTGACAGATGATGATTTCATTCAGTTGGATGCAAGACCAGTCTGCATCCCAACGCGTAAGATCGCCATATCGTCCTAGACATATAAATAGACATATTTGCCTTCTCCCGTAAGGAGACCGCCGAAGATTTGCCTTTAATTGCAGAGATTGTCGGGCAGTGTGACAACACTTGAGTACAAATCGTCCAAAATGGAGTCGGAGGTGGGAGTATTGGAGAACCAGTACAAAGACTCCGGAAGCGGATAGCTCTCATTCTCTCCCTAATTGACTCCCGCTGGAGAATTCGAACTTCAGCCCGAGATATTTGATAGTTAACTTACTCTCGATGCATCGCTATTGGTATGACAGCGCACATAACTCCGCAGGCTGCTGTCAGTGCGCAGATCTGTCGTTCCTAAAACTTAACACAGGTTAGTGATCACTAACCTGTGTTAAGGAACGACAGTAAGGTTATTGCAGTGACCAATCAAAGCTCGGTGTCTTGCTCGAACGTCCTGACTGTCAGAGGATCTTCCGCAGCCTACTTGGCATTGAATCGCAGTTTCTGTGGCAATGAAGAAGTCTGTTCGAAGTTTCATTAACGAAAACAATCAACGTACTCACCAGCAGTGTAGTAATCAAAACTTGGATACACAAACAGTTGCGGCCTTCTTGTTGCGTAGATTCTCAACTATTCAGCGAAGTGGCATTCTAAAGGCGATAAGGTTCCTAGGAAACAGTACGAGTTTGAACGATAAGGACCATGTTTGTATTATTAAGGTTGGTGGGTCGAAGAATAGTACAAGAGAGTAGACCAATGTGACACACTGGCAAACAGCACAGCTAAGTCACACACTTTCCAACATTGCGTCCGCTTACGCGTCCACTGAACGCTACACATTTAAGAGTAAGGTCGTCACACATAAGAGTTACAATTACTAATCGAATGTCAAAAGAACTTCCCAAAATCATACGCTTCAGTTTCCGTGCCTGCGGAGACAGCGGCGAGCGGTGTTGATTTTGTGGCCACCATTGAGTTGTCAGCCTTCTTGACCCCTCCCTTGCTCGATGAATCTGCTGCTTTCTTCAAGATGCTCTTCGGTCCAGCCATTTTTGTAAGCTGTGTCTGGGATTGAGACACTTGCTGTGAGCTTGATTTACCCTTAGCCGCTAATATAGTTGTCCGCCCAAGGGAGACTTTCTTGGGAGGTCGAGGGCCCGGCGCTTCGGTTTCGCGCTTCCGCTTTTGCTTTCGCGATACTGGAGCCACTGCAGGAACGACATCATCCTCTTCATCAGAGTCGTCTTGCTCGTCGTCCACGTCGCTTGACTCTCCAAGACCTGATTCGCCAGCCTCGTCACTGGTCTCTTCGTCATCGCTATTTTCGCCCACAATTGGCAGGTCGATGTCATTCTCGGCGCTGTCGTCATCATCATCTTCGCTCTTGGTAATGGAAACCCAGGTTTTCTCGACGTCGACAGCCCTTTCTTCGATTGTCCCAGGTGACATTTTGACCAAACCCCCGTTTCTGCGCATATCTCTTCGGGTGGGAAGAGATTTGAGGATACTGGCATCGCCTCCAGTAGATTCAGTGTTGAGATTTCCGACGGGAGTTGTATAGTGCTGAAATTTGCCTATGCTCCAATCCCTGAGAACTATCCGTGCGGCTCCTGTTAGATCCAGCTCGCCCTTCTGAATGCAAGAAATAAGAAACACAAATCAACATACGAGCGAAGCCAATTAAAGAATTTAAACTCACCTTCTTCACTAGATGATGCGCTCGAGCAACACCTGATAGGAAAGCCGACGTGTCTCCTTTCGTAAATGCTGCAAGGCTATATAACAGTAAGAGGTCCTCATTGTTAGCCTTCAAGACTATGTCAGAAACTATACTATCGTGTGAGTAAGTTGCAGAAAGTAATGAACGCCGACGAACCAGCAGGGATTGGGTCCTTCAATTTATCAATCCTACCACGACTTCGTAATAGGATGTCGCGAACCCGGTTTTGGGTTAAAGACGGCTCTTCCTCATCTTGACTATAAACGAAGGAGAGGCCTGGAGTGTCAATGACAGTGATTGTCTGACCATCAACCTCAAGCGTAACTTCTTGCGGAAGTTCTGTGGTAGATGGTGCTTGTGAGGCTGTCGTTAAGGTATACGTCGCCAGTGCAGACTTGTGAAGCAATGAGTTAACAAGCGAGCTTTTGCCAACCTACATCACCGTTCATGAGTTGGGTTTCAAGGAGCAGAAAGTTACCTACATTCACCAGCCCAACCACAGCGACCGTCAGTGAACTGCCCTGCGGAATCTCCTTTGCCCATTCGGCAAGGCAAGACGATATTGGAGCTGAGCCTATCGCATCATGAACAGGGACTTTGCCTTTCCCTTTGCTACTCTTATTTTGTGGAGTCATCTGCGATGTCTCTTCTTCAGGAAGGAAAGCCGTTGCAGCCCGGAACAGGAAGGTAGGATGTTGTGCTCGTAGAGTAGTGCTCCATGAGGCGACCGCCTCTCGAGGGCATCTGTCTATTCAAGTCGTTCAGACCAAGAAGCCGACGAAGATTAACAGATTCTCGCACCTATTTTGCTCAAGACATAGATGAACTTCTTTCCTTTTGTCTTCGCAAAATCCTCGATATGTTTGCTATGGAATGAAAGAGGATCCCGTGCGTCTAGTACCTCCAGGATAACATCCGCCTTGTTCAGCACGCTATCGAAGTTTGGAAGGTCACGGTTCATTAGAACGGGGACTTCATCTTGAGATTCATCCTCTTCCACGGGTAAAGCAGGTATTCGGGGCCGAGGTTTGAGTTTGGTGTTAAGAGTTTTTGCGCTGAGACTAGCAATACTCTCTGCGCCAACGTTCAAGTCATTCTTGGTGATAGAGGAAAGGCCAATCGTCATGTGTTCTTCGTCTGAGCCACCCTCGTTCATAGCCTCATCTTCGGATAGATCATTATAGTCTTCTCCTAAAGCAATGGCCTTGGCTTTGGCAATAGATTTTTGCTTCTCTTGTTTTTTCTTCTGTTTTTCCTCCGCATCCTACGGGGTGAAAAAAGAATCAGTAAGTATCCGGACAAGTTGTCAAGGTAAAAATTTCACAAACCAATCTACGCTGGTCTTGCACCTCAGCTAAGATCTGGTCTTTATACGGGAAATCGTTAGGAATGCCAGGATCCTTAGGCTTCTCTGGAATTCAAATGAACAGGATACCTAATGAGAACAAAGTGGGACGAACTGCTCTTCCACTGAGGATTTTTCTTAGCTAATTTTGTCTTCTTTCTTTTCGTCTCTTTTATCTTCTTCTTGACCTTTTCACGGTCGTGAGTTTTCAGACGATTGCTGGTTTCTGCAGAGGTCGTGGTTAATCGTCAGACACAAAGCATCGCAATTGAGGAGAACACACGTTTTCTTATTCTCGGCATTTTTGGCCTTCAGGGCAGTACCAACAAAAGCAGTATCTTCAACGATGTCGTGCAGAGGGTTCAACCTGGAAGAAATTTCTGCTGCTTCGGCCCGTAGTTCGCACGAAATAGGGGCCCTCACAATCCGCAAACAGTATTTCCTGGAACAATAGTGAGATAGATTCGACTTGCCCCACATAAGGCTGGGGTATCAATAATATCATACTTTAATTACATAGTGTTTTTAGGTCAAATATCCAGCGCGTAGACGGTGCTATTGACTGCGGGGTACTCTCAATATCTCAACAGGAATCAAACTGGTACCCTGGTCGCGATAATATCTTACAGCACTACACTGGTGTAGAATATGATAAAAGATTGTTACATACTTACATTAGAGATTACTGCTTACATTAAGTGATATCTTTGCACGTCAGTAGGATACAACGACGACCATTCTTCGATGATAAATGAGGGAAGGCCATCGACGGCACCCACTGCAGACGTGCTTGTTCCAAGAAGGCAATTCTCCGTCGACTCTCGGACTCGGAAGGATACAAAAGATCAATCTCAATCTGAAGATCCCTGAGAGCTGGCAACCTCGAGAGTGCATCATCCAGCTTTGACCATATCTCCTTCCCCAAACACATAGCTTCGAAAGAAAGAGTGGAGTCACTAAGCTCTGAGCTGTTCTTGCCCTGTGATGCAAACCATCGTATTTTTATCCCTATAATTTGGAGTGCGGGACAAGCACAAAATGCCAGAATTGAGTTGATGGTGATGTCGGCAGACTCTTTATCAAACCGTAGTCCAATCTCTTCGTAATCAATCGATTGGAGATACTGAAATGAGAAAGGATTCGTCGTGCCATTAAATTTTCTGGAGTTGGGGATCCACGCTTTTTATAATAATAATAATGAATAGGTATTGTCAGCAATCTCTTCCGGCTAAGAGGAAGAGAAATTCTCACCAGCTTGGACGAGAAGCGATAGCGATTCCAACTGCCTCTCCGTACGATGAATGATTTTTCGAGCAAAGGTCATATCCCAATCATCGCAAATCCTCATCTTAACATGCTTTACATTGCGGATCGGTGTCCAGTCGTCTGCGGTTATAAAAGGTTGGTCCTGCCACGGCGTAGACAACGCGATGGATTCTGGTTGCACGTTCGATTTGTGTTGCAAGAACGACGGTAGCGCTTGTTCACTCTGTGGGATGATTGGAGACCCGTGAAGTACAACTTTTTTCAAACTGGACCACTTGAATAGAACGACGTCAATAAAGGACACTTGGTAGAGGATAAGCGTTTCGAGGGTCGGCCGATTGTGTAATGCATAAACAACCTGCAGGAGGTTCGTTCCGAAGGTGCCCCAGGAGTTCAAGATACCACCGGTGGAGGTAATAGAGAGCTGGCGCAGGTTTTGAAGCTTGTCGACAATGCACGGCAGTGTATTGTCATCAAATTTGGCCGGTCCTGCTGCTTGAGAATAGTCGTGCCTCAACACCAACCTGAGGGTTACAACAGTCTGAGCGATGTCCGGGTTCTGGCTCAGTAAAATTTGAAGAGCTAGGCTGTTGTGATTTGTCCATGGATCGGGTGATAATGCAATGGATATGTCCGAAAACAAATGCAGACGCGCTCGGGATCGAAAAGACTTCGATGTAGAGTTAAGGTTGTTTAGAGCTTTTCTACGCTCGACGCGCTCATAGGCGCTATCGAGGTTGAAAGCACCAGCTAGCTCGTCGACAAATAGGTCAACAATTTCCTGAGGGAAAGGACGGCGGCCAAGATTGGCCGTCATAGAAGGATAACAACAAGAGCCTCTCGCTCTTAGATGCTGCGCTGCTGAAACCGTTCTCGTTAAGAAATAACGGCACGTGGAAGAAAATTCAAATGCTCAAGTTTCACGAACATGTACACAAAATTATCATTTTCATTGCAAAGATACAAGATATTTTGCTACGTTCGCGAACAAATAGCAGATACAACATGCAGAAGGCGCCCAATACTTACGAGAAGCACACACCAATGTGGCGAACAAGAAATTACCAACATTACGCGATGTCTTCGACATCACATCATGAAACACCTCCGTAACGTTATCAGTCCAACAGGGACAACAAGCCACCCAATTTCCAAATGTCAGTATCCATAAAGCGGCCAAAAAAGAAAACAGACCGTAATATTGTGATATGTTCGGGATTTCTTGCGATTTCTTGGGTTAGGACGTAACACAGCAGCAGGTTGATATATCTTGGTAAACTTGCAAACATATTACTAGCGACGGAGTGGCAAACTTGAGAACTTGTGGACAGATGGAGGCATGATGTTGTAGACGACGAAAGGTCAACAAGGGAATTTTTGAAGGACTTGAGCGCCAGACGCTTGCGTGTAATCTTGGGTGTGCGAATTATAATTTTGAGTATGTAACTTTTCTGAAGCCAAATCTTCGCGTCTTGCCCACTTGCGTACCCAAGGCCACGACAATGATTGAGGGTGATGAGCACCTCGTGGAACAGAAATGTGAACTAAGCAGTCAGATGAAAAAGAAAAATATGTCACAGATGAAGGCAAGAAAGAATGAAGAAGCAAATGAGGAGGAAACGCATAAGATGCGACAATCATACCGATGCAGAATCAATAGCCAGTAGGTAAACCGATTGGAGCAAAACTGGAAGGGTGAATTTACCAGCGGCCATTGTCCTGAGAAGAATTGCCAGCAGGAGCCTCAAAGTCTCTTCCATTGGTGCTGCGGTGAGGGCTACGCTCACGAGGAGGGGGGCTTCTGGAGTGGCTTCGACGGCGTCTATGATCAGGAGAATGTCCTCGCTTAGGTGGAGGACTGCGGCGATCACGCCAGTCTCTGTCACGGCCGTAATGGTCGCGGTCCCGACTCCTGTCACGACGTGAGTCACGATCACGGTAGCGATCCCTATCGTCGCGGTCGTCCCTGCGTCGGTCAAATTCTCTACGCCCAGAGCGCCTGTGACCCATGTATTCACCAGGAGTCGGTGCATGAGGACGCTCAGTCACCGAGTAGTCAACACGGATACGGCGACCATTCAACTCCTGAATGATGACGTAAGTAAATTGGTCAGAGCACGCGAAACCGGTAGACGTACGACACCGTTCAGCTCCTGGATGCACTTCGTAGCCTCTTCAGTAGTTGACATTTTGATAAATCCGAACCCGCGGGAACGGTCGGACTGCTTGGACTTATCAACAACCTGGCATTATAGAAAGGGAAAGAAGAAAAAGGACTGACGCGCTGGTCATAAACAATGGTTACTTTATCGACGTGACCGAATCGACTGAACTCATCTTCAAGATCACGCTCTTGAGTTCTGATGCTCAAGCCAAACACTCCCAACACGTTGGAGGGAGTAGGCTGCTGGAAAAAGTCAGTGGGGCACATGGGCGCTAAAATGGCAAAAAAGGACTGACAGCGGAACCTTGCGCAGAACGGCGCGGAGGGGGAGACCTTCTGTTACGATAGCTTGGACTCCTCTCGTATCTTCGGGGCTCTCCATTAGACTCGCCTCCATTAGCCGTTGGGCGAGTAGGACTGCGCGACCGCGATCTGCCACGTGTGGTCGTGGGCTCACGTTCAGCTGGCGCCGCGGCAGGAGGTGCATTGTACGCGTCCGAGTAAGGATCGACAGTGGCAGGCGCTGCGTCGGAGTACTGGGCGACGTCGGGAACGATGAGCAAAAGTTTCAATATCGGCCACTCAGAAAAACTCACCATGATGGTTCAATAAAAGGAAGTGTTTGAGCATGTTTGGTTCGGGTAACGCACCTAAATGAAACTCAAGGTCTCCAAGTCACAGTTTCAGCACAGAAAATGTCACTGAGGGAGCACTTCACTAAACCACAAGCCTTTGATGATATATTTTGAATTGAGATTATCGTTGTCAATAAAGATTGTTAAAACTCATAATTCGAAGACCTTCTCGGAACTTCACTCCCAGGGAGTCACGGAAAGGAGTGAAATTATATTCAAGCGGAGTCTAAACCTTATCAGTGGCTCTATACAGTTGACCAGCCTCCTCTTTCATACACAACAACTCCAAATATCACACTCCGGCAACAACCAAGATGGTGAGCTCGTCGTCGCTGGTGGCGTCGAGAAACGTTTTAAAGTGCTTTTATTGCTGTAGGGTATCGACATCACCCACCACCACGTCAAGAAGGGTCAACGTACTGCTCCCAAGAGCGAGGATCCGTATTTGCTACTCCTTGTGAAGGTACATCACCTGCGAT
Organism: Crepidotus variabilis; assembly: GCA_015657495.1. Taxonomy (NCBI): domain Eukaryota; kingdom Fungi; phylum Basidiomycota; class Agaricomycetes; order Agaricales; family Crepidotaceae; genus Crepidotus; species Crepidotus variabilis. The sequence continues at coordinate 506,094 of MU157837.1, read as the reverse complement.
TCAGATGATTCAATAAAATATTAACGGTGCTATGAACAGCTTTACCGATTCTTGGCTCGTCGTACAGACGCAAGTTTCAATAAGGTAAATTCCAGAATCCTAATGGCCAATCTCGATTAATGATGATTTAACTTAGGTTATCCTCCGGCGACTCTTCTTGTCGAAGAACAACCGTCCCCCTCTTTCCCTTTCCCGTATCGCAAAAGAGACTTTCAACACACCCGATCTCTCTTCTAAAGTTATCGTGCAAGTTGGAACTGTGACGGATGACATCCGTTTGACCACCGTCCCAAAGTTGTCAATCGCTGCTCTGAGATTCACAAAGGCAGCCCGGGAGCGCATCATTGCTGCCGGCGGTGAAACTCTAACTCTCGATCAACTTGCTCTTCGAGTACCTACAGGGGCTAACACGGTGCTGTTGAGAGGTGTGAGGACAGCTCGTGAGGCGTACAAGCACTTTGGCATGGGTATGTATCTTCAGCCGCATTTTCTTCCTGTTTTTCTTACTTGCTTGCAGGGCCACACAAGCACAAGAAGCCATATACCGCCTCCAAAGGTCGCAAATTCGAGCAAGGTCGTGGTCGCCGAAAGTCCAAGGGTTTCAAAGTCTAAAATGCCTCTTTGTACATCTAAAATCACGACTTGCAGGATGGAGGAAGGGCCTACTTGTTGGAATTTTCTGCATTTTGTGTCGAATCACCTATTCACTTGTCTATTATCGCATGTCCTTCCTCAATTTCACGCGATTCATAACTCCAACGACGAGAATGCTATAGCAAATTTGCATTAAGATGGACTAGATTAAGGCGGGCATGATCAAGATATAGCGCCTCTATGACACAACAACTACCAACATCTAGATCCCATTTTTCAGATTGAGCCATTACTGCTGAGGCAGCACTTTGTCAACCGAAGGTGGCAGAACAAAATTCTTCTCTGTGGCTGGAGTGGAAACACCATTCGTAGTGCCAGGTTTGCCTTTCGAGGCTGGTAAGATCCCATTCCTCTTTTGAAGCCCTCTAAAGTACCTCGTTCCTCCAAAGTAGAAGAATAGCAGGCTTCCAATAATGACGATATGGCCATACCATCCCAAAACGTTCCACGTACGAATAGAGTCCGAGGCTGAGAGGATGATGAATGGCGCGGCGGAGTAGTTGAGGATGGCGATCGAGGTTACTGTGCCGAGGACATCGTATACAGGTTTGAGTGATGAACCACTTGGGTTGGTAGGCGTAGGAAGGAGAAGAGGGCGGATATTTTGACGAGCAAGACGGGCTGAGGCGGTGATGAAGCCACCCATGAGGAAAGTCAGGTAGTAGCCACCAGCAATACCATGCTGGAACGCATATCAGTGTCCTGTCACAGAACCACCGGAGAGGAAGAAAGACTGACCCAGAATGCACTGGTAAAGAATGTAATCATACTACTCATATTGCCTGGCTTCTGACCCTTGGGTGTGACACGTTTGTAGACGCACTCACGAAGCCAGATGTTGGTTTTCATGTTCCAAGCATCGAGTAGAACTTTGAAGTTCGACGGGAATTCGATCTGCATAACTTTGACATTGGCAGCGCCGTCCCATTGAGGTTGGCCATTGACAATGTCTGTAAAGCCCAGTCCAGTGAGGATGCTAGCACCCTGAGCCAAAACGTCAGTTCCACTTCAGCGGACTGAGAGATGGAGGAATGTACTTCGGTCAAGGTCCAGATGGCATAATACTTCGCACGTTCGATAGGTCCACCAAGTTGGAAGCGAACAATTCTCTCGATGAGACTGTATTTTGCAAATTCGGGTTTCAGGGCCACGGTGAAGTTGATCGTTGGGCCTAGAACAACGAATGAGCCAAGATAGACAAGACCCATGACCATCTTGGTATATGCAGCGCGCTTGCGGCCAGGTGGTAACCTGCGGCCAGCTTTCACCGTAGCTTTTACATGAGAATGTTGGAACATGGTTTCGTTGACGAGGTCTGTGTATTCTTGGAAGTCGAGGTATGGGCCGACAAGAATGCCAGGGAAATAGAACCTGAGCTGCGTCAGCACACTAGATGACAAGAGAGTAACGTGTACGTACGAGTATCCAAGGAATGCGAGGAGAGAAGGATACTCCGTAACGCGTTTTGATAATTGCCATTTGTCCAGATCCTGTGGATGTGATGAGTGCAAAGCTAATAACTTTGTGATAACGGCGTACCTCAGCTTTGCGACGTCCATCATAAACATTCCATGCAAAAGTAGTCAGCTTCATGGTCAAAACCATCTGAGGCCCGGTGACCTCCATAGTTTCGTAGCTGGATCCGTTAAGCGCGCGGATGATATGGCTAAAGAAATCTAAGTCAGCATTTGAAGTACTTCAACCTTTGCGTTATTCGACGTACTTTACGGTAAGATGACCCATGACAATGCTATGAACATTCCATAAGTCAACAGCAAAACAAATTGTGCCAGAGGTAGACGCACACAAATACGAGCCACGGCATCTTCGAACTTCGGTCATGTTTGGCAATGAAGAAAGTTGCTAGAATGCTTCCCAAAAGTTGGAAGAAAGCCGAATAAATCTTCAACACAGGGAAGAAGAATAGCAAGGCGACGCCAATACTGAACAAATGGCGTAGGTTCGGGCTACTTGCTGGTACGCGCACGAACAAACTTCCAAGAGGGTATGCAACCAGTAGACAGAAGATTAGCTGAAGAGAACATTCGCCAACACGTTAATCCCAAAATGTATCCAATATTCACGACTGCCAGCAAACATACCTTGATTTGGTCAACGCTTGCGCCAACGGCGTCAGCGAGAGGAAGAAAAAGCGCGTCCATGATGATGGCGACTTGCTACGCTCTAGCCAGAACAAAGGCTCCGAACCGAATTTCGAGAACTTGGTGGTGGTCGCTCTCAAGGAAGATGAACGAAGGAAAATTGAGCTACTTGCCAGGGGTGAGGCCACTGGGAAAGGAAACTTTGGGGTGCTTAAGCGGTCCGGAGATACCGTGAGACGCCACGACTTGATTGCGTCCAAGTCCACGTTCTGACCACCATGCTGTCTGCAATCTCAGCTGCATCTGGATTTCTAAGGCACAAAAAAAATCGATACGGGGTTAATCTCTTTGCTGCGCCTAACTTCTTGATACTTTCCTGAACAGCTTTCCTACTATTCATCGTGACTACGACACAAATGGACGGGGCGGTTGAAAGCTTGACGTACTAATATCCTTTGCCGAGGTCTGAAATCAAGTGCATACATGAAAAATCTTCTCATATAATTAGTCGAGTTCATTATAGCAGATCTCTTTGGGCGGTTGAATGAACGTTTTGAGCAGTACCTGCATTCCGGGGCTCACGACCTTCAAGCTCGAATTCATCGAGTTCACGCCTCTTATTGAGAGATGCTTGCAACAAGTCCTGCTACTCTGAGAGGACCACCAACGACGTGGAAATTTATGGGCGAGTTAAGGTTGCTCTTCTGTCCACCAGTGTAGATTCTTATTATCGTCTTGGAATCTCGAACTCCAGTTCGTCGTCGAAATCGCGGGCGGGCCTCCTGTTGCGGGATCACGATCACGAGAATTTATCAAGATTATTTCAAAGCCCGGCAACCAATGGTGACGATATTACCTGGCGGTCTTTAGTGCTGCCAGTGTCAGCCAAAGTAGAAACTCGAAACTAAGACGCGGTCAGTAGCCTATTTCGTGAACGCCAAAATTAAAAAGGGTAACAAAGATAAAACTGTCAACAAATGGCTTGACATACGTTGGGATGAGCTTACGCTCTTCAAATCTTCGTTTATGGACTTAACAACAGGTTCTTTTTCTCGACTTCAGAGTCAAAGTGTAACTTAAAGCCTTCTGAAATTCCGCTCAGTGAGCACTACTTACTTTGTCTTCTGCTGTACTTACACGCCAGATTGATACTGGGCAAAGGACCTTATTCATCATTCTGGGAGAAACAAAGACCGAAGTTCAAAGGAATTTTGCGAGCATTGAGGGTACCATAATGCATTGTACAGACTTCAGTGTACCAATGAAATGAATGTATGTAAATTGGAATCAATGTGTAGTTATTCTACTGCTAATATTCTACTCAGTCGAGCTCGTCATAAGACACTTCCCTCGAGTAACCAACGTAACGACCACGTCCACCTGCGCTACTTGGTCCATGGGTCTGAACTCTGGCGCCTCGTCGGCCTGCACTTGCCCCAGCGGATCCACGACTACCACCACTGCGGTGTCCACGAGACTCAACATCGCGCGCTGCAAGGCTCGCAGCCATAGCCCCTCGGCGAGCGCCATGAGCACGAGGCCCACGAACAAAGCCGCCATGGGCACCACCTAGCAGTGGTTCACGAGCTTCGATATCTTCTTCGAACTCTCGTCGGGGGCTCGTGACGTATTGTGAGGCAGCCACATGTGGCTCACGAGCTTCAACTTGGAACTCGTCGTTGAAATCTCGTTGTTGAGGGGAGACAAGACCAGCGATGGCAGCACCGGCTGAAGCAACTCCGAGCGCACCGCTTCCGATCTTGCCAGCGACACGCAGAGTTTTGCGTGCGTTGACCCTAGGCTCGCGGACATAGATTTCGTCGTTGAATCCCCGTCTTTGAGGAGAGACGAGCCCAGCGATGGCAGCACCGGTTGAAGCAATGCTAAGAGCTCCACTTCCGATCTTGCCAGCGACATGGAGACTTTTGCGGGCATTGACCCTAGGCTCGCGGTTATAGATCTCGTCGTCAAAGTCTCGTGCTTGAGGGGAGAAGAGACCAGCAACGGCGGCGCCAGCTGAAGCAACTCCGAGGGCGCCGCTTGCAACTTTGCCTGCAGCTCGCAGACCTTTGCGGGCATTGGCCCTAGGCTCGCGGATATAGACCTTGTCGTCAAGTTCTCGTGCACGAGGTCCATGAACAAAGCCGCCGTGAGCTCCACTTAGCAGTGGTTCACGAGCTTCAATATCTTGGTCGAACTCTCGTCGGGGGCTCGTGACATATTGTGAGGCAGCCACATGGGGCTCGCGAGCTTCAACTTCAAACTCGTCGTTAAAGTCCCGTCCCTGAGGGGAGAGGAGACCAGCAACGGCAGCACCAGCTGAAGCAACTCCGAGAGCACCGCTTCCGATCTTGCCAGCGACACGCAGAGTTTTGCGGGCATGGAATTTAGGCTCACGAATCTCGAGCTTTTGGTGTTTGCGTTGCCCACCAAATGATCCATGGAAAGGAGCGGCAAGGATAGGGGTAGCGGCAAGGGTAGCGAGAATGACAGAGTTAGTGATTTGGACCATGGTGATAAAGGAAGGAGGGATTGTTTTGATAGAGAGATAACGGCGTACAACGCTCGAAGGTATGTGTTTAAATGACTTGGGAAGGATGAGACCAGCTGAAGAAACAATGTTGAGTCTCGCAGCATCTTATACTGTGGAGAATTGATACCACTTACCCCACTTGAACGTGAGTACTTGCACCTGAAAGCAATTCCTCGCAACTTGTGGCAATTACGCGAAGCGATTGATTCTACTGGGGTGGCCGTAACTGTTGCTACAGCGATTGATCTTCTTTTGCCATAAAAGGCTTCTTGATGAGCCCATAAAGGGCAATTCCACATAGTCACCAACCGAAACTGTGTCTAACATGGGACCTCGACCTTTGAACCGAAATCATTGCCTTGGTTGTTCATCAAGTTACATTCTTCCTTCCCATTCGTCCGGGAAACTATCAAAAATAGGCAAGCTCTGATTTAACCGTGAATATTTCACCCACTTTTTTGTTATACCACGAGGTGTCTTTTATCTTCATCGACTAACGCCCTCAAGGAGAAAGATAGCCGAAAGCTTTTTCACGTAGTAGCCTCCATGAACATCAATAACCTGAGTAACGAACAAATGACCCCAAAATGAGAACAGTAAGGATCGAAACAGCGACCAAGACTTACGGCCGCATCGCCGGGTCAGATATATGCCAACTTTGAGTCTGAATCTGGTAGCATAGTTTGCGCAGATGGATGTAGGTTTCCCGCCTCTGACCAATGAATGACGGTGATCCAAGCCTTGATGAGTCTTATAGAAAAGTGCCACAGGTGTAGGTTCCTACGTCGTGATCGAGAGAGAGGTAAACCCGGTCAGAGTTGACCTAGAGCGCGAGCCCAACTTTTGTTTTGAGCTACACGTGGAAAGCATTGCCTTCATCAGTACGCAGAACCCCACATTGCTGGAGAAGAACTGAAAATGTATGTACGTAAACAGAAGCCCCATTCTTTTCGGAGGTTATGGATTTGGCAATTTCATCCTGTTTTTCATTGTCGAGATTGCGATTTTCGTCAACATCAAAGACGTGGGAACTGCAAGTGGCTTAGTGTCTCAGGGGTGCGAAGGAAGCTTTCTTTTTGAGTTTCTCTTGCCTCCGTTTTCCTTTAGATACCCAGCAAGTACTATGGGTAGAAAACTCCTGACTGAGATCATTCACTAATTTTAATTAGGTCACGCGTCGTTTCATCCTATGCTTACGGACGTTCACAGCGTCAAAGAAAGTGTTGGAGTCGAATTGTTTCTTATCAGGAAAACTCAGAGTTTTTTGCATAAGGAGTAAACTGCAAGCTCTCCAAGATTGCGGAAGTACAGAATAATGAAATAATCATACTTCCAGAAGTAATTTCTGTAGTTGTACGGCCATGAAGTCGTCCCCCGATCGAGAAAGAGATGCAAAATGTTGATTCAATATACATTTTCTCGAATAAATTTGCTCGACTCTCTCTAACCAGGTATACACTGTGAATACCATTCGCTTTGCTAAAGAAAAATCAGTAAAAATATGAAGAACATAAGGCATGGGCGTTACGAAGTGGCAGGTAGCTCCAGCAACGCATCTAAAAGTAATGGTATATGTCAAGACCGTTGAGATAGCAGACAGGAGTCAGACTTACGTCTTTGGACCGTTATATCCATTTCCCCCGCTGCAAAGAGCTAAGTTAGAAGGCAAAAGATATAATAAGGATTCGAAAGCCTACCATTGGCCGTATAGTGTCTGCTGCGGCTGTTGTGCGGTGGTCGTAGTTGTGGGGGTGGTGACAGGAGGTGGAGTAGTAATTGTGGTTGGGGTCGTAATAGTAGTTGGGGTTGTGATCGTTGTTGGAGATGAGGTTGGTGAGGTGATAGTTGTGCCAGTGCCCGGGCCATCTTTTCTAATCAAAAAGACTTCACCAGAAGTGTCGCTCGAAACATATAAGTTCAACCCATTGGCGCTCCAAGCGAGACCGACGGGACGGAAGCAGCCGACAGTGCACGAAGCTTCATTGTTGTTTTTCAGAATATCAGTGTAAGAGCGAGATGTCAGTGCGACACCAGCCGTCCATTCGCCACTGGAGGAGAACGATCCCTGAACGGCGACGACCTTATATCCTTGAGGAGGGCTTCGATTCCAGCTACCGTGTAAGGCGAAATAGGCTTTGGTGTCAGTTCCAACACCGAACTTGAGATCGAGAGGGGCGGTGTGTGGTGGTAACAGGGCTAATGGCTTTTTGGCGACATTTCGACTACACCAGTCGTCGTTCACTGTGTTGTTGGGCGACCAAACGAACCTGGAAGCTTTTCAAGCTCTGGAAATTGACAGGCAAACGTGTGTAATTACCAATCTGACACCTTGAAGGTTTTATCACTGAAGTTGGTGGGTTCCCATACGGTGAAGCAATATGGGTATCCATAAAACTGTCCAGATGGACTGGACGGATTTCCAACTGGAGGGTATTTTCAGTGTTTTCTGCTGGGTTGTAGCAAGGAAACTTACGATTCCAAACGATCTCTGCAGGGTTGTCGTTGTGAACGTCCTTTTGCTGTCCGTTAACCGTACGGATAGTTTGGTCACACGAGTTTTCTTCGCCGGCCATGAGTTTCGTACTAAGTTATTGAGAACTATACTTACCAACGCTGATAATGTTGCCTGCCAAATCTTCGACGACGCCGACGTCGTTTCTCAACCCATACCTGAAATGATTTCTCGTCAAAATAATTTCATATCATTACCAACGTTCAACTCACCCAAGCACTTTGCCACCGGAACTATCAAAGAAAAGAGATGAACAGCAGTAAAATATAAAAATTGATCACTTACGCGTAGTTAACGTTGGTGGTGGTTCTCAAATCGAAAACCTTCACAATGGCACGACCAGTATTAGGGGTGTAAGACTGAGTATCAATATTCGCGTTTGATCCAGAGCTGATGATGATGTAGTCAGGGTATTTGCGAGATACCCACAACGTTCGGGTGATATGATCATCGTGGTTCATTCTGTTGAATGTATAAGAACCCCCAATATCGAAGTCAGAAGGGCCTTACCCGGTGACCAGAGTCTTTTTGTTTGACACAGTTTGGGCTACTGGATCGTAGTCCCAGGAGAAAGCCGCATCAACGGAGCTAAGGATGATCAGCAACTGACCGAAGGAGTAAATAGAGGCCATACCTTGCATAAAGCTTCTTGTCAACCACATCGATTCCATGATTCAGACCGGTGTCAGATATAAGGGTCTTCGTAGATGTAACACAACCGGTGGAAGGATCCAACTTGTGGATAGAGATACCCATGCCTCTTTGCACCACGAGTAGAGAACCAGCCGAGTCAATGGCAATACCTCGAGGCTGAGTCAATCTTCCAAGGAGCGGTGTATATTTATATCCAGTCCCTGCTACCATGGCGTACGACGGTTGAGGAGAATTGGGGCATGCAAGTGGACCAGTGTATGTTGGGGCTGGGGCTGTCGCTGTAGGAGAGGTGGCGGTTGGACTAGATGTTGGGATAGCGCCGAGTTGTTGGAGATATACCTGATACTGAGCAGATTTTGCAGCCGCGATGTCGATGTTATGTTTGCCAGCTGATGAATGTTGTTGAATGATAGTGTTGGGATCAGCGGGACTGTTTGGTTTGATAGAGCCGTTAAAGGCCCAGCCGAAAGAAGCAGTGCCTGAAGCTGGGATGCTGCCCCCTCCCCAACTTGTACAGTTCTGCGACCAAAGTGAGCCTTGATGTATTCCATAGCTGAAGTAGACTTACTGAGCAGCGGTACACAATACGTTGATGAGTTGCGTTAACTCCAGACGAGCCTAATATCGATATCTTCGGCCCAACATACACAGGTGGCGACTGGATACTCCTATACGATGGCTTTGCGTCAGTGGCTGACTACAGTGGTAGGCCAAGACCTACGTTGTGTAGCGAGGCGAGACAATCGCAGTGCCCCCGTTCATCCACCCAACTACCAGGAGGCTGTTTCGCATGTCTCCTCCCAGACTAGCGCCAATCCAACCGAAGCTCGCAGGCGCGGTTATTATTCCGACGAATTCGTCAGACGTTGTGGAGGGGAAGACATAGCCCCAGCCAACATCCAAAGTCGGATCGTAGTAGCGTTGGAAACATACACTCGTCGTAGAATCACACCATTGGGAAGTTTGCTGGGCGTTTGTTAAGAAAGCTAAACAACTTATTCGTCAGGGCGGGGATCAAAATCAGAGAAACTTTGACCAACCAGCAAGGACGAGCCCCAAGGCCCACAGGAGGATAGCCATTTCCCCAATAACAAGCAGGTTCTAGCGAGAGAAAAGACCCGTTACAAATCCTTAAATAATGATTGGTGTGCTATACTCCGACGATTCGACGCCCTTTTACGCTCAAGATAAGCCCTTACCTAGCCAAGGGCCAGGCGGAGTAGATGGTTATGCTTCGGAAGTGCTTCGGTTTCTCTAGGAGGAAAAGCATTTCACAGAAAGAAGTGGAGAAGTACAAGCCAAAATACCCTATTTTTCCGTAGTTCGTTGGTACATGCGCGCAATCGCAAGTTAAAAAAGTAAAACGGTGAAATGTATGTTGAAAGGAGACCTGTGTTTCCAAAATTTCGTCATCTCGAGAAGCATCACCACGCAAACGAGAGCTCAGCTGCCAGTGCCACGAGGTATTTGTATGAAGCCTTGCGCACGCCAACGGTCGTATTAGGTATGAATTTACTCTTGGCAAGAGAGTGTTTGGCAAAACGGTTTGCAAGAATCATGGACAAGGTAAGAATTCGAAGAGTTCATTTACTAAAGAATCAAGTAGCCATAAGCAGCTTCGAACAGATCGCGAAGCTGGTTTACAAAGTGTACCGAGAGCCTGGTGAACACAGAAATGAGGTGAACCTTTGCACGGTGACCGGAAATGATATTTTCCGAACTCCCGGATGCTCCTAAAGAGGAATGCATGGGAACAAAAGATGGCGTTTGCCGAGTTACGAAACTTGTTGCTGGTCTATAATCCTCACTTGAATAATGCCTGAATTGGCTGGAGAATTTCCACTTGACGTGTTCTTTTAGAATCGGGCGGATCACTAATTAGAACCGTATATCTGCGCATTGATGAGCCTCTAGCGGCATTTCCTGCTTCGACGCAATCTTGGCAACGCGTGCTTTCTCCCATTTCACCGAAAGTGCTAATCTCTTAAACAGATTAGACGCTCTGAAATAGCAACTGACGCCACTGCAGCGTCAATTTGGCGTCAGAATAATAGAAATTTCCTCTCTTCTCGTGGATATCATCGGAGCTGCTGATCAGGGGGACCTTGCTGGAAAGTAAGTAGCTCAAAAACTGGAAAGCATCCTCACGAATCCGGAAGCACCTATGGCTTCCTTGGAGGACACGAGTCGATAAAAACGTGGGCAACCCGGTCGCTGTTTTTGTGTCTTCCTTCTTTGAACTGGTCTTGGCCTCGGCTACCGGAGAAAGCGTCTCGTTGATGTTACTGTGAAAACCTACATTCAAGAAGGGATGATCTCGTGGCGTAGTATTTAAAGCTGAGCTCCATTCAGAAGAGTTGAGGGTAAATTCCAGACAATCGTTGTATTCTCGGACTTTGGCCAAATGATCCGGGTACCTTAATCTATTCTAGAGAAAGCTCAAAAGCTCCAGACCGACATCATGGAGAATCCTTCAAACAAGACATTATCCTTGACCTGTCAGTGTCTATCATTCTATTCGTAGCTCGACTGCTTCGTTGAGAATGACCATGTTAAAGGTGTTACAGTATATCATCATCCCAAACTACAAGAGGCTTAAGTACAAGCTGTACTATGATGAGGGATAGAGTAACTAGGTGATTGTCCAAGTAGCAAAAAATAACAGATAAGGATCAAGTTCGTGCACGTTCATGCAGACCAGTCGCGAAAACACTCGTCACGGTTACACCCTCCCAAACCTTCTCCATTGGTGGCCACGTATGCTCTTGGTGACAAATGCTGCAGAACATCTTTCATGGCATCATCCCTCTCAACCTCGACGTCATGAATGATATCGAAATAGAGTATCTGTTCCCAGACAAGTGGGAGGTCAATGATGCTATCGAAGACCTCAACTGGCGCGTCAACGACGTCCAACTCGAGCTTGCACAACTTGGGGAGTGAAAGAGCATCGAAAAGTGGCACAAGGTCAACGGTGCTTGAAACTTTGAGACAATCGAGGTGGGGTAGGAATATGGGAGAAATGATCTGGGAGTCGAATTTGTTGCATAGCCTCACTGGGTAGGATGGGACCAGGGATGGAGGGCAGAACACTACGGCACCGATCGATAAAGTGTGGATCTTGAAGCGAGACAGATATCGCAATAAGATCAGAGCGTCGTCCATGCTGAGTTCGCTAATGACTTGGAGTTCTTGAATTCCCTCCGGCGAACAGAATTGTAGGAGGTAAGAAAGAGCACCAACGCCTCCGACCCACGATAGGGTGTGCGCGTCTATAATCGGCTTCTTGCCAATAAAGGAATGGATTGATTGGTTCGGGTGTAAACTATCGAACGCCTCTGGAACCGAGAGATGAATATCGTCCAGTGGCACCTGACGAGTCGATTGAGTCCACGCGAGAAACCATACAATGAACGACCAGACGGCGTTTATCGCGTGAGGGCCATATTCTTCCAGCCGCTGTCCAACGGTAATACAGAGACTGGTAACTTCACATATCGATGAGTCGTAGACTTCGTTTTTGGGCTTGAACAAATCAGAACAAGGGCCTTCATACAGAGAAATCGAGAGTGATTGGTCGATGACTCTGTGCTCGAATTCGATTCCCGAAAGAACAGCTGAGAGGTGAGCGGGTACGGCATTACTAATCGTGGCCTGAAGAGTAGTCCGTGGTTTTCGAGGCGAGCCTCGCCGAGCCGAGCGATCGACGGAGAAAAGCAAAGAAGAATTATGTTCGTCCCAAATAGGATGAGCATATTCGGTCTCTGTATACGCGGGTGGAGGAGTCCGACTTCGCTGAACGAATGGAAGGTTTTGTCCGTAGAAAAGCGGGGATAGCGGTGCCTCCTCTGTGGAAGGGGATCTCTTCCTTTTGCGATAATTTTCTGGGTGAAGATGCGGTTCGTTGGAGGGAGGTAAACAAAGGATCTGGAAGGCTCGTGTTGGTAAAGGGGGTTTCTGCCGAGCATGGGATGGGCTCAAGGGTACCACGACCGAGGTCTTCCAAAACGATACATCTTTAAACGAAGCAGAAAGTGGAGAGGGTGCCGAAATCGTGTCAAATCCATACTTCGAGGTCTTCGCAGATTGAGAAGCCCGAGCGTATATGCTACTGGCTTTGGAGTTGGATCTTGGCCGGCCAAGAGAGGCTATTTTGGTGTCGATGGTCATAAAAGATCGTGCTGGACTTGAAGAAATAATAATAGTCTAGAATGCTAATGTCAGTGCCACTTCTCCAAATGATACCAGGACCAGTAACAAACCATGTTGAAGCGATTAAAAATTGAAAATAAAGTAGAAGAAAAAGCAAGCGCTGACCAGAGCGAAAAGATGATGATCCACTCGAAATCTCGTGGGTTATTCTTATACTCGCAAAGACAAGAAGGCCTATATCCGCCGCAGGCTTGAGGCTTCGAGTTGTGGGTGCCCCCACTTTGGCTCGATCAATCACGTTTGGTGGCCATGATACCAAGTACAATAAAAAAAATGTCATGTCCTTCCTCGCGTATGGAAAACAATGGCATCCGAGGAGTCAAGATGCAGTGGTAACATGAGGAAGGGAAGAAATCACCTCGTGTCGCGATTGTGGGCGCTTGCTATTTATGTACTCCGGTTAATTCCGGACCGTTCTACGACTTCTTTAATCCAACCCGACTTGGCGATGAACCAATATGTGGCGAAAACGATAGAAGACAGGCCACAGATGCATTCAAGCTCAGTATAAATAAATACTAAACCAGACTCCGGACGTACTACTTACTTGAAATCAGTCTTCGTTAATGCATTATCTACTCAGTCAAGTTCGTCGCAGATAACCTCCCTCTTCTTGATTGGCTTCTTGGCCGGCTCAGCACCGCTAGGCTTCTTGATATTTGCTCCACTACCTGGCTCACGGGCATTTAGGTCGTCGAATAAATCTCTTTTCCCAACGGGCCTCTTGACACTAGACGGGGCTGTGCCGCCTCCTGTACCCTTCGGGTCGCGAGCCTCGAACTCGTCCTCCAAGTCACAGCCGTAAGCTGATATAAAGCTACATCAAAGAAATTACTGTTAGTTCTAGAGCTGTTACACCTTACATAACTGGGTCTACTTACCCTCCAGCGAGTCTTCCAGCAGCTCGACCTGCAGAAATTCTTTGATCTCTGGTCTCCCGGGGTTGGAGATGCGAGCGATGATGTCCATGAAGGTGTTGACTCCCTGAGAATGTCCATGGCTGTGGGGCTTGAGAGCATATCTTCTCGCAGCCTGTGGCCTGCTAGCATTAATGGGAGCGGCGAAAATAGGGGAAGTAGACAGAGCAGCGACGAAAGCATATGGAACAAATTGGACCATGATGAAAATCGGTTTGAATGTTAGAGGTGAGGGAAATCTGGTGTAAATAGGTCGATTTTTTGGCGTGTAACGCTCAGAAGAAGAACTGTGAGGAAACTATGGGGGAATGAGACCAGCTGAAGATTTATGCTCAAATTCTTTGCCCTTTCATAACATGTTGGAAGACCCAGCCTTGAACTCGCAAGATTCTCAAACGGGCAACACAGCGCTCCTATGCAATCCATAGATTGCCGGTTTTCTTCGAGCTAGGGCTCTATGTATTGGCCAAGAGGACGATCGTTGGTCCTGTTGTAGCGTCTTAGTAATACCAAGACGATAAGAAGTCAAATAGACACCACCATTAGTATTATGCCATCAAAATTCATAAATGTAAGCACGAAGTCCGAACTTTCGAAAGTTATTGACATTGGACTAGACTTTTGCCGAATGAATGGCAGAAACCGGTGGTTCACCTAAAATCAATTTCTTGTGGAATATGCTTGACCGTTGGGGTTCACCCAATGAAGTCGTATTGCAAAGGGATTTTTGTTGCATTTTTTGATGCCAAGATCGGCGAAATTATACTCCTTGTAATATTGATTTGATTTGTGCGATTATGCGACCAATAATTTCCCTCGACATTGGCTGCTCTGCCGGCGCCATGCCCGAGATTGCCGAGGCTTAGTTGACGGCATCAATGATGTCGGAACATTGATGCGTAAATCTGGCGTTTGATTCCGAGCGAACTCATCGAAGTTTCTTCAAATTAAATAGCCCAGAAACTAACCAAGGAGTGGCTCTGATACTATCATTTGTCTCTGTGAGCCCAACTCAAACTCGGAGAGGAAATGTGAAATATCCTCCACCTCATGTCAAAATCCTGTAACCTGGGCATGCAAAGTCAAGGAAATGACCTTCGCCACTCTGTATCTTGGCATTGAGAGAAATCGGACTGAACGGATAGGGCAGAGCGCTCGTACATGCTTATTCACAGCGGATCTCAAAACATTCATGCCTCAGGGCAGCCTGTAGGTACATATGATATGTCATCGTGCTGCGATCTGAGTACTTACAGAGTACTATGAGCAAAAGACCTCATAAATGGTAGAACTGGTGTACCTAGCCAGTAACAAACCCCAAGCCATAATCTATGAGATTTTCCAAGCTCCCAACCAGGACCTAAATAGTGAATTAAGTAGTATGAGATTCGCAGATCTACAAGGCTTCGAGTGAACAATTGTGGGATATCAAATAAATATACAGTTTTATATAGCCCTATAAGTCGCAATCACTTTTCGTGAGCCATAATGCGATGAAAACATTGATTTCTCTTCGCTATTTTACGGCACGTGACTTTCAACACCGAAGAAACAAACGAATTAGATTAGAGTGTAGAAAGATAATACTAGGAATATACGTGATGCTACAAATCTACTTGTGGCAGGGTTCTACAAAAGCTATTCTGCTCGTTGATGTCATTGTCATCGAATAGAGATTGTGTCCTGTTGTCGCGAGTCGCGACGCGACATGCTTTTCAAGTGTGGGAGAGTTATGTAAGCGGCTAGGGTGGCCTACCACTTTGCCGCTGGAGATCTTCTAAGTTCTATCCATGGAATCAATACAGTACCCGCAATTTGACCTCAAGAGATCTAAGGTGCATATAGCGCTCTTCAAAAATGTGTCAAATTCTGGTCAGGTAAAATCGAGGATCGTCGCAGCAGCTACCGCTGAAGGTGATTATGGACTTCAAGAACGAGCGGCTGTGAATTTTGCCTTTGTAGAAGCCCGTCTTGTCGGTCAAGCTTTACAAGTGCTTCCTTACTCGCGCTCTAAACAGATCTGTTCTTGTTTATTCTAGATTACTAGCCGGCAGCATATTGAAACAGCGATCTATCAGGCAATATTGGCGGAAGAAGCAGGGACTATGCTGACGAAAACCGTGCATTCAGAGATTTTGTATTTTCTTAATCCCACTCATAATGTGAGCTCAACAGACATTGAACTGGTTCTAGAACTCATATTTGTAGATCTCAGAAGCGATCAAACGATATGGTATATCGACTGACACCCAAGACCTCATACTAGTCCGTATCGATGAACCAAATGTAAAAGAAGAAGCTGTGGAAATAGCAATGAAATCAGTGATACAGGGAAACATCGAAGCCTTCAGTGCGTTGGACGATGTAACAGATTGGATGACGGTCAAGAAGGTACATTTCGCCTTGCCTTTACTTCGAGAAGACACGACCAAGGGCCCTCTACAGTACCACAAATTGAGCAACGAAGTTGCCATCGCTGCGACGCGAGGTAACCCAGCGAAAGAGAAATCCACAATCGATACTATTGTCACCAGCTCGGTCGCAATGAAAAATGTCATGCAGTAGCCGGAGTCAACTTCTCTGAAGCTAATCAGTTGATTGGACTGAACGTCAACTACACGATTACACTGCTATTACGTGAACTGGTCAATAATAGGTTCAAAGCAGTTTCTGGGGCAGGAACTACCTAGGAAACAACGACTTGCGTCTCATTACCCAACGTCCTAATCAGTTCACGTCGAACCCATTCACTCATTTTCTGGCTGGTTGTAGATTCCATAGTCCAATTATTGATTAAAATTAATCGGGATCCCAGAGCGTCCCAGATACTACTCTTCTTGTCGAGTAGCATGACCGAAGTCCAGAGGGTTTCAACGATCCTTTTCCAAATCATCAAGGATATGGAATTCGATTCGGGCGTAATTCGGTGACGAAGTCTAATAGAACGATGGGGAGGCTTCTGAAACACAGAGTAAATCTCGGATTCTTCGGCGTACGTCGAGGGAGCTGGATGTCGGAGTTCTTTCTCTAACGTCTCAAGACAAGCCAGGGCAAGCTTGAGAACTGGCTCCAGATGGTCTTCTCCATGTTGGTGAAGGGACGCGAGACGCAGTATGAGAGGCGTCGCGTATGGTAGCAAACCGGAAGCTAAAGAGGGTATTAAGTCAAGCTGATCATGAATAACGAGCGCCTATATCTTACTCTGCGACTGATTCTCGAGTAAACGACTCAAGCATCGACAGATGGAGGATTTCCACTCTCCTTTGGTTGCCGCCTCCACTTTATCTATATCTGCAACGACGAGGATGTTTTCAAGAATCCTGACCCATTCTAGGCCTTCTGATACTGGTGACGAATTGAAAATTTGCATCTCAATCCAGGGGAGAAGGGCGGACTTGGTCACCAAAGACGTGGTTGCTTTTGGATTGCAGGTCAAGTTGGCGAGTACATCTAAGATGCCCGACCGGAGGATGTATGTACTTCCGGATGCCTGAGGAACTTCGCTTTGGAAAAGGCTGGCAAGTAGGTCCCATGTATGGCGTCTCTGCAAGACTTTCCAATCCTCGGAGTCAACCATTCCGTCAGCCAAGAACTTGATTATCCAAGTGCGGTCTTTCTTCCAGTGTTCATCCGACGAACTGTACAGCATCCCATAGAGCAGAGGGACATCGGATATGTCAATGGAAGGTCGTTGTAGTAGGAAATTGGAAGTGTGTAGATAAATGAAATTAGAAGGATAAAATACGCCTCGAAGAGCATGTGCAAGCAGAAGCGTGATGTGCGTTGGAAGGCGATCTGGGTGCGCGCCTTCATCGCCATGTGGAGCTGGCTGGTGGAGGACATTTTTGAGCAAGTTTAATACGTGCAAGACATGTGGCTTCTCCTGGAGGTCGGCGTACTGGGAAATATCAGGTCAGCGGGAATGTAAGAAAAATTTCAAGTAAGGCTTTACCAACCTTCATGGCAGACCACACGACAACAACCTGATCAAGGGCCATTGCTCGGATTTGGCCGTCTTTCGCTGAAAGACAACGAATGAACAAAGAAACAATATTTGTCCTCAGCAGCTCCAGCCACTCAAATGCCGAAGATGGAGGCTTCTCCGCAAAGGCTTGCAGAAAAAGGAGCATGAGAAAGGCGGGGTTATACAAACCGCTCTTCTGCCTGTCCACCTCGTTCAATGCATGATTTTCGAGTGCGCACCAGCATGGCAACTCGATGTATGTCCTTAGCACCATTATGGGGTCTAAAGATTGCAATGATTCCAGTGCCGAGTTCGATGTACCGCTTGGTGTGGCAGACCATCGCGACAATAGAGGCCCAACCGAAAGTTTGCGCTGGTTTTCAAAGAGTTGGAACACCGATAGAATGCGCAAATCAGACATCGCTAACGTTCCGCGATAAATTTTGATCAGTGGCTCGATGTGGGTAATTTGGCAGGTATTGTTGGGGTGGAGATTGAAAAGACGATGCAATAGCTGAGTGAGACAATCTCTAACACTCTCAACAACCATCAACCTGAGAAAGTGAGGGTGTTGAATGATGCTTTGAAGATGTCGGTTAATAGTTGCAGGCTACAAGGAAAGAGGGATAAATCATTTGAAATTTACCGAAAATATGAAGTACAAACTTTAAGATGGCAAATGGCAAGAGCCGAAACCACCAATTCCACCGCAACTGCGTTGGCAAGGTGTCTGCGAATCACGGTGCTGAGTAACGTGTCGACAAGATGGGCCTTTGTATCTGAAATTGCGTTAAGAAGAGATGCTGTAGAGAGACTTAGGAAGACATAAACAGTACAATGGAGTGGCACGAACTTAAACGAAATAGCGTTGCTTTCTGGGGCTCGGACCCTTCATTGTCTTCAAGATGGCGTATAGCCCATTGCATACCTCGATCAACGATGCTTGGCAAAGCGTCGTTTACCGAGCCAGCAGCGCTGTGGCAGAGCTCGAGGCCGATGCCCAAGAGCTCGGGTGTGACGGATGAGCCGGGGAGCGCTTGAGTTGCAGTTGAAATGGCCGACACCAAGTCGGAGGTGGGTTTAAAGCACAATATAAGATTCCGGAGACAGCGAAAACCATTGCGTCGCAGGCGGTCTTGTTTGTCCATGACCAAGGAGAGCAGTCCTGGTACAAGGGTAACCCAAACGTTGTTGTCGACGGCTATTGATATTGAGGAGGAAACCTCTAGGAATGCGTCACAGATCGGCGCAATGAGTTTGATATCATGCTTGCGGCTCGATGGGGACGAGAACCATCGGGATACTCCTTCAAGAGCCGAAATTCGGAGGTAAAGCAACCCGGCTACAATACTGACTGTAGCTTTGGAGAAGACATTCTGGGACAAAAGTTTGTTAACGTCCACTTCGACAAGCGTCCGAGTCAATTGAATATGATTCCATCGCTGTAGTGTATGGCCAACCATGCCTGCTACATTGTCTCTTTGAAGGTCTGAAGGAATGAAGTTGAATGGTGTCATCGAGTTTACTCCAATAGCGATCAGGTTTTCGAGCAAAGGCGAGTCCCGGATTGAAGAATAGAGCGAGTATAGCAAAGATAACCGATTAGCAAGACTTGCTTCAACTGTTAGGTCGGAAGAAGCAAGTTTCAATAGGGTGGCTAACGCCTGGTTGATTGGAGCCGCGAGATTAGGTTGCTCATGTAACGATGGTTGGAGCAACTCTAGAAGTTTGAACAGTTGCAGAGGTTCCAGATATTGGATCCAAACAGTAGCAGTGTTAACCTAATATAATAAGTTCAAGAGACGACATGTTCAAAGGGTAGTCTGGTGGACTCACAAGTTGCGAGTTTGGTCCGTCAAGGCAATTGATCAGCTTGCCCATCCAGTAGTTGCATATATCACTCAATATCAACCGGTTACTGGACGAGTAAGGCATACAGTCTCCAAGAAAGCTTTGAATCGCTGATAGATCATCAGTATAAGCTTACGCGAGACGACCGAATGAATCAACCTTCAAGTATGAATTGAGATTTTGGCGCAAGCCAAATTTCTTTGAAGATTTCTGGTCGAACAAATATGCGATCTTTGAGGATATCGGCTTGTTCTGGCTTGAGTATGGATTGCGATGCAGATGTTATCTTCGAAAGAAAAGCGATCTGATCCGCCAAAAGATCCAAGTCGTTTCTGGATTTCTCGAAACCATGTTGGATGTAGGAAATGATCCGAGAAAATTGGTTCGATGTCGTTGGGGACACAAGAGCTGCCTCCTTGAGCATTTTTCGGGCCTCAACGTCCATGCTTTGGTGACGGCAAGCATGAACATACAGATATTCAAAAAGTGAGCTG
This sequence comes from Crepidotus variabilis, assembly GCA_015657495.1. NCBI lineage: Eukaryota > Fungi > Basidiomycota > Agaricomycetes > Agaricales > Crepidotaceae > Crepidotus > Crepidotus variabilis. The sequence goes on along the minus strand of MU157837.1, from coordinate 486,201 downwards.
ATCAGAACGTCAGGATCAAGTTCCGTGATATAGGAAATTGACCTTACGAAGAACGGAAGAGAGGTATCTGAGAACGAATGTCGGGATCATCCCAGATTGCATTTCCGGTTGGGATATACTCCAATAAAAACCCCAGGACGGCTGGATCGAGGGAAGAGATGGCGTCGAAAACGCGTTTCCATGATGCCTGTGAGAGTGAGCTCGGGCAAGTTCGCGCTTCGTCAACAGTCAGCCAAGCCATAGCCGTTTGAGAAGACTGAGATTCAGCTGCACGAGTAAATCAGTAATAAAGCAATTGCAGAAGAAGGATTCTTACAAACTGGCTTTTCCAAATGGCTTAACCAAGTCTTGAGGTCAAAGTTCTCCACTATGTCCACGTCTGCGCCTCCGCTTACAACTCCAAAATCCAGAAGCTCTTTCAAGTGTCCAACTTCTCTTCTTACTGGACCAACAGACGTCTCGTTATATTTAAGCTTTGACTCGGTCAACAACCCGTTCAACTTCTCTGCAACAGCCCTCAAGAAAGTTAGATTATCTGTTTTGCCCGCCAGGAGGAATGTAACTTTTCGAATGAAAGTGACAACGCCAATTATATGTGAGGGCAGCAAAGACTTCTTGTTCATCTTCGCTTCAAGCTGCTCCAAGAGGGTCATTAAGAGTGGGCTAGGATACGCTTTGATATTGGGAGTTGTTGATGTCGTCAGTGAACGTAACGCCTCCACATATCGGTATGGCGCCTTCAAACATCGCTGCACGCAGTCATCCAGGAAGTTAATGACTCCTTGAGCTTCGTCTTGCAGATCCAAGGTTATGCGGGCCTTGAGATGAGCGGGTATGCGTGAAAATGACAGAGGTTTGGCTGGTAGCGCACGAATCCAAAGTTGCGCTTCATTTTGATCTTCTTGGAAGAGTATGCTTCGAGAAAGAAGATATACGATGAGGTCTGACAGAGCTGTTTGAATAGCTGGCGTCTTAGCAGATGTCATTGCAGTAAGCAGGGTGAAGAGGGGTGTATGAAATAGGGACCCTACGAAGTTCGTTATACCGCATATACCCGAGGTATCAAGCGAAGACGCACCTATTTTAGTAGTCCAGATGAAGTTATCACTTTCTTTCAGTAGACTCATAACATGAAGCTGCTGAATCCGATGCAACCTTTCCGAAGGACCAGCCTCGATCGCCTCGTCCTCTGTTTCGGCCTCCAGCGCTCCTGCTTTGACGAAAGTCTGCAATAGCTTGCCTGTGTCGAACCTCGCTTCTGCAACGGCGGAAGGCAGACATTTCTGGTAGAGGAAAAGGAGCCTCTGGGCGCTTTCTGCCAGCAAAGCATCTCTAGTCCTGTTTGGTGGTTTCACTTCACAAGGTTTATCCTCCAATTTGCTTTTCTCTGGTGACGACACTTGTGGGTCATGTTTTGGCTGCCCGAATGCAATCACGACCATGGAATCCGGGACCCTCCGCCGAACCTCTCTCTCAATGTCTCTACAACGTTTAGTCCATTGTCCGTCCTCTTCGTCCTCTTCAAGAGCCTTGGCAATCGTTCGAAATTTTTCAAGTACGGCCTGGAACTTCTTCAAGCACTTGCATAGTGCCAAGGCCGTACAGTGCTGTACAAGGCCAGAGGTTGATTGGAGACCTTTGGAGAAATTATTCTTTGTATGCACTGATGGGAGTATGCTTTCGATGACTATGGACAGAGGTGGCGGTGTGGGGTTATAAAGCTGGTTGGGCAAGTAGAAAGAGTATTCTGGAATGGGTAGATCAACGATGTTTCCAAAGAAAGCGATATTCGTAAGCCATTTTGAAGAAAGGCGAGGTTCGAGTGTAAGTGCTGCTGTCGACCAGTACCTGCAAGCAATTTTAATTGATTTGGCTTGACGACGGAGAAAAATGAAATCGTACCCCGAGACTAGTTCGGGACAAGCAGAAAGGATTTTCATGGCAAGTTCTTGCTGTCTCGAGTCTTCATTAACCTTGAAGGTTTTAATAACGTTGCTGAAGATTTTGTTGTAGATCCGACTAGGCTTTTTAGAATTATCTTCCTCGTCTTTCGTCGCAGAATCGTTTAGATCCCCTTCTCGAGGATACCAGCCCCGGTCTCTAAAGCATATGCCAACACCGGGGCGGGAGCAAATGGCAAGGAGAAAGTGGTGTACAAGATTGGCGGGTATGTGGTCCTCATCTTCATCATCGGCTTGAACCCGATCGTACAGTTTGAGAAGCTAAAGTAACAGTATCAGGATCTTCCCCCACTCAAGAGAAGTGATTACAAACATGACCAAGGGTAATCTCATTGAAGAGCCCAACTTTCAATGTTCGTTTGAGTTTCTGGTCTTCCCAAATGCCGCTCCAGCAGACTTCAAGGATCTTCCTCATAAGGGTATAGTGGTCGTCCGCGATGCCTTTGAAGATGGCAAGAAATGCCTCTCTGTGCTGCTCTAGAAGAGTCGCTTTGGTTTGTGTAAGCGTGTCCACTCCTAAAAATGAGAGCAGGAAGAGAATGTATAGTGACCGAATATCTAGAGAAGATAGTTGTTAGAGTTTGTTGAATGTAGAAAAACAGACTTGCCAGGTCGAACTAATGGATCAATTCTTTCCCGCGATTTCCTTCTCATGTTCAGAAGTTTCGGTAAAGACTTAGAACTTAAGGTAAGAGAACAGCTCTGAAATAGTAATGACTTTAAACATACCTTGATTTCCCATCCAAATCCTTCTAAAACAGCTTTCTTGTCGCGACCTCCAGCGAAAGAAGACATAACATTGTAAAGTTTGAGCGTAACGATAATAAGTTCGTTATGCGAGCCTCCTAAATAGGAGTTCATATTCCTGAGCCTCGAAGGCGTAAGGAGGATTTTCATAATGGGATAGCCCAACGCATGATTAGTATAATGTGCAGACAATAGTGTCAAGACGGATGCAAGGGTTGATATAATAAGAGCCGTCAGAGAAGACTGACGCTGGTTAAAATGGTTCTTAGATAGGCTCAGAAAGAGAAGAAAGAGAAGAAACTTACGGTATGAGCATTGTCCCATATTGTAAACAGATCTTGAGCGCCAGGAGAACCCTCGATCCATGTTTTCACAAGAACAAGGCGTTCATCGGATGGCCCCACAGAATCCTCTGGTGGTTTCAAAGAGATCTGGCTTCTAAGCGAGATAACAGCTACGCGTCATATAGCAGAAGCCACAGGCAATTTAAAAAACAACGAACCTTGGTTCAGTACATCTGGATTCTCCGCCTGCAGAGCTGCCTTTATCTGAGCTGCATTTGCATATTTTGTGGTTGAGCTAGACGATTTTTCTGTCTTGGCCCGTTTATTTGGATAATCTGCTTTCGTTTTCTGTTGTACAGTCATAGATTCAAGCTACAACTGGTCTGGAGAACTCGAGCTCGTCGTTGAAGACGATCGCGAAGGAAGGGAAAATAATCGCGCGTGACCTGGACGCGCTGGCCACGTGCATTCTCTTCTCTATGCACTGTTGCAGGGCCGTAATTCGAACGTTCGCCACTGAACTGCATTTTACCATTCAAATCACCGATTCCACAAACCTTTTCCTTATCTTTTCGCCTTCATAACGAACACAAGCGACAGAAATGCCGATATCTGGTCTATCTTCAACAATAGGAACCGTGGCTGACCGCCTAAAACCTCATAAGGCGGAGGCTGTTCAACGAGTTCGAACCAACGCGCTCGGACTAGTGACAACACTACTGCTCTCGTTCCTTCTTCCATTGCCTTCGGTACCAACTGCACTTAGGGCACTGCTATCTTCCAACCAGCATCAGAGGTGGACTGCAGACTGGATTTGGCAGTGGGTGTGCATGTTAGGTATGTAAATACTAGTTAGTTCATCGAGATTTGCAAAACTAACGGTTGTACTTGTAGAGACTGCATTGGTGGTACTGTTGGCATACAATGTTCTTGAAGCTTCTTACGCCATCCAGTATCCACGAGCACCTCCGCCTGCAGTTGTATCACCACTCAAGCCGAAAGCTACCGTGGCGGCAACGCCAAAAAAATCTTTCAAGATCCTATCACCCAATGTTCGTTCCTTACTACCATAATACCATTCGGGATACTTATGTTCGGTTTCTTTAGACCAGTCCACAGGTGCAGAAACCGTTCGCATTCTCACCGCAAGCTTCGGCTTCGCGGTCTTTCGCGTCAGCCTCGATGGCTCTCTCCTCAACACCTGGTGCTAACAGGAGTACAACATATGCCCAGTCACCTATCGATACACCATCGCGTGTGCTCAACTACACTCCGATTCTGAACTCATCAACCAATACTCAAGCTTCATCAACCTCGGATTATTTACAAACCCCAAGCCCCGTCATCTCGGCTTACAGAGGAAAACATAGTGGTGCCGATGTTGGACGTAAGCAGCGAATCCTCAAGTGTTGGCATGCTGACTCGCACTTAATTTAGGTGCCCTTGATGGGTCGTATCTATCACGGCTTATGCCCGAAGTTGAATCAGACGAAGATTGACTATAAGTTGTAATGACTTTTAAACAGAGATATGTTATGCCCCAGTGCAATGATTATTCCTCTTGCATTGAAGCTCTGCTTACACAATGTACTCGTCGAATCAACCATGGCGCTGCTCAGGTACCCTTGTCTCACGGCCAACAAGACCCCACGCAACTGTTACCGGCGGTTTCTTGTGTTTGTCACATCGCAGAGCCCTTCGCCTTTTACTCGCACGTAGTCTGCATGCCGTTCTCTATATAAACTCGGATGCTATGTCCAAGGAGTTGTCCGTATAGATTGGTATCTGATGGAAAATATCACTGAATGCTGGGACTTGATTTTTGATCCAGGGGTACAGGATATCAAAAATAATATAAGATGCCCAGTGTCGTTGCCTTCTGTTCCTGTTTCCCACTCCTGATCTTCACTTACTTACTCTCCCGTTGAGTCTCGTCTCCGTCTCGATTTCCCGGTCATTTTTTTTGCTCTATGTCGGCATCTGCGTCTTTTTTCTGCCATTCGAGGTTCTCGGAATGTCAGGAACTTTCCTGCTCCGAATGTAAACCAGTACGTTTGACTTCATTGAGAAAATCAAACACCCTGGAGTTCAGGACATTTACTATATTGCTTCCTGCTACGCCTCAAGGTGAAAGATTCTACGACAACTTGATTGTCCCACTGGGTCAAATACCGGGTATGATGTGAGCTATGAGACTCTTTTCCTTGTCCATAACCTCATACTATTTCACAGATCAATATTCTTCTCCGTCAACTTTGATCTCTTGACCAGGACGGACTAATTTCAGATAATGGAATTCAATCACCCGACACGTTCGTACCAATTAAATTCTTGTGATGATCAAGACGATTCAGAATACACGAGTTGATGCTGACTATTGGATGTCATTTGCGCTGGCCTCTTGTAGTGATCACGATCTCTCTTCAACTGCAACTGCAAGACAGCCTAATGATGAAGTACTGCCAGAAATGGCACTTAATCAAATGGCCGTAGGACTACTGTCTCAACAAATGGCTGCCAGTTTTATTCGGACACTCAGTCTTGATTCAAGTGAAAAGTTGAGGTACATACAGTCCAACCGGGGCTTTCAATGAAGGTGTTAAATTGATGTGTTTTTCTCAGCACGCTTCTTGAAGACTACGCGGAGGTACCAAAATCTGAATCACACCTCCCTCTAAAATCGGACGCAACAGCTGCCTCTACGCGAAGACCACGCGCATCAAGGAATGCTTCAAGTGCCACTGAGACTTTGAAGCGTCGGAACCGGCAATCTTACATTGACTTTGATTGATCCTGTAGCACATTCATTGCACCTTCGTTATTAAACTCAAAACATATGTACCAGCCATTTCAAGTTGTCCTATCTTCCGCAGATCTTGCTTAAATTATACGACATCACAAATGCTTTCGTCATTAGAATATCATTATCAACGTTTCAAAATGTGCAAGCAGCGCTCAGGTGCACTTCACATCTCGTTGCCTAACTATGCACTTTGAGATCCGTCCTCAACTCGATCTACCAACTTCATCGATTTTGTTTCATCACTATATAACGCTTTGAACACCAGAGGTCACGAAGCTAAAATAGCCCACGATGTACACTAATAACGGCGTATTGAGGCCAGCTGCCCAAGCGCTTAAGCTCAAGCTACTTTTCCAGAGTGAACTCGGCAGGTTACCCGCGTTTGGGGTCCCGAATTTGTCGAAGGCTTGTCGAGTTGTCGAGGTATACTCAAATCTTATAATTAGAGTGACTTCTTTATTTCTACAGATCTCATATTCGAGCTTGGAGGTGTTCACCCAACTGCTTCAAAATGGAGAGCGGAGAGTTCAGGCACAGCCTTTTCGGCCATCAGTGCCGGTTTCCCAAGACGGAAAGCAGAGTTGACCAGCCCTTAAGCAATCGGATAAGGCTGGAGGGTCGCCCTCCTCGTTCAGCAACCTTTGTCTTCTCCCCACCACTCGCGGAGAACGTCAAGGTATGTCGTCTTCGTCGTCTATGACAGCGAGCGCTTGCGCCGCAGTCACACCGGAGTAAACGCTAACGATCTTCCTTATATTTGTGTGCTGCGCATTCGTGCTGTATTTAATCTGGCTACCCCTCTCTTTTCGAACACCCAACCTAAACAGTAACTCCCTCAACAAGTTTTTCTTTTTTCTTCTTAACAAACAACCATCATGGAGGAGGAAGTAGCTGCTCTCGTATGCTGCTCTATCAGTCGTGTAATGTGGAGAACTGATGTTGAATGGTTAGGTTATTGATAACGGCTCCGGAATGTGCAAGGCTGGCTGTGAGTATTTTTTTCTTCATCGGAATGTTGATGCTGACCAAAAGTTGCAAATAGTTGCTGGTAAACAATTTTGAAGGTTTGGAGACAGGAACGCATTTGCTGACGTGTCTGTAGGTGATGATGCTCCTCGTGCTGTCTTCCCGTAAGTTCGCTTCAACACGCGCAACAAGAATTCCTTAACGCACCGATTGTAGATCTATTGTCGGTCGCCCGCGTCATCAGGGTGTCATGGTCGGAATGGGTCAGAAAGACTCCTATGTTGGGTAAGTTAATCGTGCATATCTAACCACCCGCTTTACTGATGAGATGGTGAATTAGTGATGAAGCTCAATCAAAGCGTGGTATTCTCACATTGAAGTACCCGATCGAGCACGGTATTGTCACCAACTGGGACGATATGGAGAAGATCTGGCATCACACTTTCTACAACGAACTTCGTGTAGCACCGGAGGAGCACCCCGTGCTCTTGACAGAGGCACCCCTTAACCCTAAGGCTAACCGAGAGAAGATGACGCAAATCATGTTTGAGACCTTCAACGCCCCTGCATTCTACGTCGCCATCCAGGCTGTCCTTTCATTGTACGCCTCTGGTCGTACCACCGGTATTGTGCTCGACTCTGGTGATGGTGTCACCCACACCGTGCCCATCTACGAAGGTTTCGCCCTCCCTCACGCTATCCTCCGTCTCGATCTTGCCGGCCGTGATCTCACTGATTTCCTGATCAAGAACTTGATGGAGCGTGGTTACCCATTCCAGACCACTGCTGAGCGTGAAATCGTCCGAGACATCAAGGAGAAGCTCTGCTATGTTGCTCTCGATTTCGAGCAGGAGCTGCAGACTGCTGCTCAGTCTTCTGCCCTCGAGAAGAGCTACGAGCTTCCTGATGGTCAGGTCATCACCATCGGTAATGAACGGTACGTCGATCCTTGCCAATCTGATGATCATAACACGTTTTAAATCAACCTTCTGCAGCTTCCGTGCCCCTGAAGCTCTTTTCCAACCCGCGTTCCTTGGTCTTGAAGCTGCTGGTATCCACGAGACTGTGTATGTTGCTTCCAATCTCCCGTTCTTGACTTTGTCTTACTCACCTTACACATAGCTATAACTCGATCTTCAAGTGCGATCTTGATATTCGTCGTGACTTGTACGGCAACGTCGTTCTTTCTGGTGGAACTACCATGTTCCCTGGTATCTCCGATCGTATGCAGAAGGAGTTGACTTCACTCTCCCCCTCGAGCATGAAAGTCAAGATCGTTGCTCCTCCTGAGCGAAAATACTCTGTCTGGATCGGTGGTTCCATTTTGGCCTCTCTCAGCACCTTCCAAAATCTCTGGTGCTCAAAGCAAGAATACGACGAGTCCGGCCCTGGTATCGTTCATCGCAGTGCGTATCCTTTTTCAAAGTCGCATGCCTTCTATCTGATTGGGCTTTTTCTACAGAGTGCTTCTAAATCATTTTATGAATTACGACAAAAATTTAGACGATTTTGGTCTCTGGAAGTGGTGTGGAAAGGAAGGACTAGTTGTACTGTATTTCGCGTGGCGGCTGATGTTCTTTCGCTCGTCGTTTATCGAATACAAATCTGCCTTAATGTTTCTTGAATTTTCAATCTATGATCTCTTATGAGGCAAATGTGAGAGGAATGGAACACTGGCTCGCATCTTCATGAAGTCTATTGTCACAACTTTATCCAAACCTGGGATAATTTCTGCAGTTCTTCACTGTCGATATGTATGGTCTTTGGGTTAGTTGACTGACAAAGTTGATCAGACGGAGGGATGAGCTTCCATGAAGATAATAGAGCATACCTCGCAGAAGTCCAAAACCAGAGCTTTGCAGGCGAGTAGGGTCTCCTGCTCATGACTTGCGGGCTGTTCCTTTATTTTTGCAATCGTGGCTCCGAGATTCAATAAACATTCCACAGTCTGCTTTCCGTCGCTGAGCTGTATAAATGGTCGTTTAGAAGCCATAACGGCAATTATTAGGTGCAACGCCGAGATGCTGATGCCGAACTGTATAACAGGAAACTGGATGTAATGTTGGCAGCAGGACAGAGCAGCCGCTCTAGGATATTTTTGAAGCAACTGGGCGAGAACGACATGTTTCGTTCGAAGTAGAGGCAATGTCTATCAATTTATTCAGCCAGATGATTAGAAAAGAAAGCGTGAAGGGTAACATACGAAAGGATTGGAGATGTCGTTGGGCAACTTTAGCTGGCGTACCAACGTTTTGATGCCGTGTATTAGCCATACATCATCCTCTACGTCCCGTTCAAACTGAAATAAATTACGTCAAAGAGGCCGAGAGAAAGATCGACTACCAAGACATACCATGGCGGCCTTCATTAAGAGTCCGAACGCAAGCTCCAGTAGTTCTATCTGCCCAAGTAACGGCGAAATGCGATTCCCAGAAGGATACAATATCCGGTTGAGAGCGGCAATGGCGATCGGCAGGACAGAGCTTCTCATTTCTCGAGTCATCTCCGTGCAATCAGCATGGTAGATGATGCCTTTGAGGGCACTTCTGGTAACTAAAACCACACTCTCAGCAGCTTCTCAAAACAGCGGCAAAGATCCATACCTGGCGTCAAATCGCGCTTCCCGTAATATTTCAGGAGAACCTGATGCGCCGTTTGGAGATCAATGTATCTCCCTCCTGAGCGGTGACGATCAAGAAGAAAATCGAATAGCGAGGCGTGAAGTGATCTGATCGCCATTTCGCGATTCTTTGGGATCGAGAGTATCGATAATAGTGGGTCCAACATGATGTTCACAGCACCAGGGTGCAAGTCAAACAGCTTCTCGAAAATACATGGAGAAGGGGTAGGTACCGTAAATTCATCACAGCTGGCCAAATGAACGATGCCGAGGATACAGGCGACGACCTGACGATGCTTTTCTTTCAATCCTTCAAAGATGAATTTATACAACTTATCGATGTCGGCGAATGGTTGGTCCTCAAAATCATTTGCGGACGATTTGGCGGCGTTAAGGATAGCGTTCAACCGGATATCTGGCCGATCACTGAGGTAGGCCACGTACTTCATAATGGTTGATGCGAAGATAAACTGAGGAGAAGACTTGGAGACCAGAAGTTCAATGACCGCCAATGAAGGCCATGAAGGATCGAGGTGCTCTCTGAGCGGATGTGTATTATGAATTTTCCGGAATTCGTCTTGATAGAACGTCATAATCGAGCTACGGGCAGCTTTGTCTTCGTCCAGATTGATACGGTGGAGATCAACTTCATGGAATGAAGGGTGGTGGTCAAAAGTGTGCTGGAGATGGGATTCGGGTCGGCTCGCGATGAGAAAACGAAGTGGCATTGTGATATCCCTCGCCGCTTCAGCAATAATGCGAAGGAGGTCGCACTGTACCTCCGATCCTTGACATTCGTCTAAGCCATCTATGACTACCAGTCCAACTTGCCTAGAAGTGAGCTTTCTGAGTAATCGCCTGATTGAGAAGCGATTTAGAGGAGTAGTAAACAGGGACGTCATTTGAGTGGAACGAGTGCTCTCCAAAATGGATCGATTTCTCGTGAGTTCATCCTTGATGTGGCGTTGTGCTTCTGGAAAATATCTTTGGAGTTGGTAAACCAGAGTAGGAATCAGTCGGTCTCCGTTCGAGCGGCCGGATGAACCTGCCACCCTTGAGAAGAAGAACGTGGCCAGAAATGTCTTCTCCTGATTGAAGCGCTCTGAAATGGTTTGACAGATCGCAGACTTGCCAGCGCCTGCAGAGCCATAAAGCCAAAGAATAGAAGTGAGCTGATGGGTACTACGAGCCCAGGATATGATATGTTGATGTATTCCCTCTCGAGTATCTTTGGAACATCTTGGGGGGTCGTGGCGCTCTTTCGAGTCGACAAGAGCATCCAGAGCACAGTAGCTCAAAAGTAGCTCGATTGGTTCCATACCTGGATCATAAGAACAGTATTGTAAATTCAGGAATACTGAATCCTTCACCGAATAACAAACCTAGGTTATGACTCATCACTACATTTCCCGCTACGAAATTGTTGTTACCCTGGAAATTCAGGTTGGATGCATTGTTGAAAAAGGAGACGGTGGGCAATTGGTGCTCTTGAGCAGACGAGCGTTCGAGATAGCTCATGCATGCGAGTCGTACAAAGCAAAGCGGCGCCTTGGTGGTCTTGGACGCAGCATGCATAGATTAGATAAGATTTAAACTAGGCGATTTTTGCCAGGGCTACCAATACTCTTCGAAAATAAGTACGAACCAGGGTGCCATAGTTATTTGAGGTGGACAACGCCTGCTTCCCCCACGCTCAACAACTACCGTCGAATGATATGTCCCCCGGACTTTGCACATACCGTGTCGGCGTGCCTTTATTGTGGTACATTGTGTAGTTTTGCGCCCACACAGAGTCATGGGATTCAAACCACGCGCCTTCTGCCGGTGAGTTCTCGACCTTCTGTCTCATTCAGAGCGGCGTTTTACTATTTTGGAGGGTGGTATTACGTTCTCGAACCCCCAATTAAAAGTACACACTCTAAAACAAGGACAATGCGAGGAGGCAGATAAATACCCAGCGGACGAGTTCTGGAGATTCTTGTACCCAAGTGGAGCGAAGGCCTCAGAACGTAACTGTGTCCCTCTCCCCTCTTGATTCTCGTCGTAGCCATTGTCATATCATACCTTAACAACGCTCAACTCCGAGTCTCTCTTCACTGCGTTATTGTTATCAAAGATTAGTTGGACTTTCGGATTATATTTCGGTAAGTAAGTCTGAATTCTGTTCGTTGGTTGAGTTTTTTGCTCATATAATATACGGTCCATCTTGGGCTTTGATAGTCATGTCCGAGCATCCACTAAGAGACTTCTTTGACAAATGGTCCGACACTTTTACCTACGATCCATCTGAGCCATCAACCTCAGAATTTCGTCGCCTCTGTCGGGAACAGAGATGGAGAGGAGAGAATCCTGCCAAAACAGAAGCCGAAAGCCAGTTCAGATATGCTATAACGATGCAATTTAATCGCAATTATGGCACGGATGTGAACAGCCTCGAATCGTGGCAGCGTTTGTGCGAGAACGTGAGGATTAATCCAATTCCAGATAATGTTAAAGAGGCACGCCAAGTAAGTAGCACATAGCCGGTTATACGGATATATCGTCTGACCTGGATATCGTTATCTAGAAGGTCAAGCAGACACACGTAAACCTTGTGGACCTGACTGATGGGTACGACGGAGGAAGAGAAATCATCATATTTCCGACCGAAGAGGCTTTAGCAGCCTACACCAGGTCCAATGGTCGCTTTTTCCCTAAAGAAGAGGCATATGCAGGCGGTGTTTTGAAGTACCTCCTCAGACATATTTTGAATCCATATCTGGGAGGAGGTCGTGGTCGTGGTCGTGGCAACGGCGTTTGACAAAACCTTGAAGATGTATTTTTATAGCTTTTTTCATACCTGTGTATAGCCATTAAATAGCGGCTATGCATCCAAAGCAATCTTAAATCTTTGACCGGCCGATCGTTGGGCGCTTAATGACTTTGCTACCTGCAAGCAAGGACAAACAATGACCAAATTTGGTAACTACGCTTCAACATGTGATGTAGGCCTTCTGGGGTGTCTTTCTACATCGTTTGGCACCCCATTTCTGCACCAAATTAAAGGAAAAAAGGTTTTGACAACAGAGGGATTCGAACCCTCGCCACAGAGTGACCAGATGAGAGCATATCCCAATGGATAAGCCTGATTCTGGCGCCTTAGACCACTCGGCCATGTTGCCTCGAAAAAAGTTAACAATTTGTTTATATAACGCTTCCAAAGAAAGAAAAAAATTAAAGCCACTTATATCGAGAGTATACATGTTACATCGATCGACTCTTTTGATGTGCCAAGGACCAATTGAATAGGAAGGGAAAATGTTTATGATGCTTGACGTAGCTGCCAACTCTAGAGATGCACAGAGATCTCCAAGTTGTCAGTTTCCTAAACTCATTCCTTACCACAGACGTTGGAGGACACAATTCCTGAGTATAGAATAATATTAACGCGCCAATTGTAGTAGGTTGTAAAAAGAAAGGTATAAACGTTGTGGATGGACGGAAGCTTATTGTACGATGCAACATGGACTGAATCCAGCTTCCACTGAGGCTCCAGAAAACTGGACCAGTTTTGATGCTCCCGTTCTATTGCTCTATCGGATCAGTGGGTAAGACTATCTGTACATTTGCAGTCTGGAGAGACATTCTCGCACGTCGTCAATTCCCCTTCTGTCCCACCGAAGTTCGTCTGACCAAACGGATTGGAACATCTTTCACGCCAAGGGTGACCACCAGCTTGGCATCTAACACTCTTTCCTTCCATTGTTCGACAGACTCTCCCATGTTCAATATAGGATGAATCGAGAAATCTCGCAGCAGCGATGTCAAAAAGGCCACGGCTTCAAGAAGTGCAAATTTGCGACCGACACAGGCCCGTGGCCCAACACTGAATGCAGAAAAGGAGTCCGAGTCATTCGAGAGGCCATACCATCGTGAGGGTCTGAACGAGGTGGGGTCTGGAAAGTATCGGGGGTTATATTCTGCATCCCTAGTGAATCAGCAATTTTCTTCAATTACATCAACATAATTGCACGCACGAATGCCAACCATGTCGACGATAACAGTGGTTCCTTCAGGGATCGCAACGTCTGTTCTTCCCTCTTGGCCTTCACATTTTGGGATGTGTAAGACGGTGTCTTCCCATGCCGATCGGATGAGAACATGAGCCGCCGCTGTTGATGCATTCGTGAGATCTAGAGTTGAGACTAACTTGGAAGTGCTTACGGAATAGTCTAACGGCCTCATAGAAGACGGCGAGTACTTTATCAAGTTTATCGTAGTCTTCAAAAGTCTGAAAAGGCTTTCAGTATTAGCTTCATGACGAAGAAACGTGACACTAACTGGCTCTCCATCCGTACCACACACTGAAAGAACTTGCTGATATATTTCTTCCTGGATGTCTTGATGTGCGCTCAATAGCCCAATTGCAGCCGCAAGTGAGTGAGCCGTAGATTCTAAGTAAAATTCGAGTCTGAAGCTTTGCCTGCGTGTGGACTTTGCGTACCATGACCAGCAAATAGCATTATGAAGATGTTACCAATCTGAAAAAAAAGGTCGGCCTTTGAACTTGTTACGAGTCAAACAGCGACGTACCAGCTCCTGATCGTCCAGCTTAAACTTGCTTGTTTCATCTTCGTTCGCTTTCACTAACATTGTGAACATGTCATCTTTTTCATTCTCGAATCCTTTCTGTGCTGCATCTGCTTTCTTTTGGACCACCATGTCTTTCATAAACTGTTCCAGTCGATCGTGGGCTTCAAGAGCTTCCTGGAATCTGATAGTGTATTTTCATCGTCAGATTTCAAGACGATCTTGGTCTGTTTAAACGAACCTTTTGAAAGGGAGCTTCATTATCCAGTTAGGCAAGAAGGCCGCCAATACGTGCGAGTCACCGACAACTTTCAAGGCCTCATGTACAGACATTCGCCCATCAGCTGTCTTGGGAGGATCAAACCATGTACTTTGAAAACCAAAGCCGCATTGTCCAATGATCAGCAGTGTTAATTTGGAAGTGATTGTTTGAAAGCTGGGAATACGAGATTCCTTTTGATCGGCCCACTTTTCCCCGACCAGAATCTGCTTATAGGTCTGAATAGTTCTGGTCCAGACGTTTCGATACCTTTGAGACATGCTGGATTAGATAAGTGACTATCATGTGAACAAGAAAAGCATTACAGTTTGTTGTTGAAGGCTGGAGCTACGACGCGACGATGTTTTCTCCAAACCTCTCCATCTGCGGCGAGAAGATTCATGCCCCACAATCTATGGCAAGCAAGTTTAGTTTCAGAAATAGTAGAGCCAATGAAGATTATCTTACAAGAGAATGATAGAATGGTGCTCTGGCTTCAAGAAGCTTGTCTTATGGGAGCCGCCAGCTACTTGCCTCAGGACGTCCAGGTTGGCGGTGTAGAAACATGGCTCTCCAATAAGGAAGGAAACCACGCTGAAAGTATCCGTTCCATGCGCATAATCTACAGCAGTCAGACCTTACCACACGATACAAGGATGAACGAACTTGTAAGTCTCTTGTTCCAAAGAAAAAGATATCCTGGATTCCACCATGTGGTTGGTAGAACAACACCAGGAAAGCCCATGGGAAAGAAAGGCACGCGTAGTCCGGGGAAGTATCCAACAGCCTACTTGTGCATGAGTGGAGGCTACCAGGTTAAATAATAATCGCCCGTACCTTAAGCCCTCGACGATGTTTCAAAAAGCTTGAAACCACGACGATAGCAAGCGCTGCGAGAGTAACATTCACTGCAGAAATCTCAGCCCTTGAACTTGTTTCGTACTGTGCTGAAGAGGCCGGAATCCAGCGAAACGGGTCAAACGAAGTCGAAAACATGTCAAAAACTTTGGAAGTTGGGAGACATGGTTCTCAAGCATGACGTTGCTTTAAGAGCCTCTTCGGCAACAACAACCACCCGGGCAAAACCTAAGTCCCATGGTTAGGTAGTCATTGCTGTAATTGAGTTACCATACATCAGCACTTGAAGGTTGGGTTATTAGAGGTGTGACAATTTATTTTTAGGCAAGCTTGGCAGCTTCCCGGGGTTTCCTGTTTGGTTCAGTCTGCATGACAGACCAGCCTTGGACCAGTCGACTTGTTGGCGTTGCCCAAATAGAGAAACTCGACTTGATTCGCAAGCTCAAGTTCCCGAGAATTACCTAACTGTGGGACTCAGGTTCCGCCAGGACGGTCGTTGTTGCCGAAGAGACTCTAAGGGCCATCCGACGCGCCTATCCCCCCACCGGACATTGCAAACATCTTGGAGTGGAAAATCGAGTGGCCGCATCACGCTGCCTCCATCAACGCGTCTTGTGGTTCACATATGTACCCTTGCCCATTGGGCCGTTAACTCTCCTCGACTCTCACAGTCTATTGTCTCCCACTCATGGGTGCATCCCATGGACTTCCATTGGAGGCACTTGTTCTCAGCGGACATGGTCTGGCCTTCGACACCTTCCAGACACCCCGCGATAAGCGAGAAATTTGGTCAATAGGCGCCCATGCCAGGATTCACCAAGCGCTCGTCTCCGTTTGCCGACTCAACAACGAGTAAAATGACAGGTCCCCAGGACCACATGGAGTAAAAATTCCACCTAGGTTGCACCTTATTAGAGAGAGAGAGAGAAGAGAAGCCTGGAGAAGCCTTTTCGGATGTTGTAATCGTCATTTTCGAAGAGGAAACGCGCCAACGGCTCGTGAAATTGAAAGGCAAACAGTGTGTGCACGTGCTGAAAATATTTAAATGAATTGGGCCTTGGCCTCGACAAAATGTATATTTTCGATTAAATGCTCTGTTGTTGGTTCGTCGTGGGTCTGGATGAAGAGAGGCTTAAATGTGGCAAATTTGAAATTTGCATAGTACTGAAGTTACCTCCTTAAGCCAAGTACCACTCGAGAACCAGGACGAACTAGAGCTCGGAGCGAGCAGGTACATTCACCCACGAGAAGCCACAAACTAAGTTTCAAAGTCCTTCAAGGCGGCAAGGGTAAACGGCCTGCAAAGAGATGAATACTTGCATCGTTGATATGTACCGTAGTTAGAGCTCAACATGAATATCGGAAGTGCTAGAACCCCAAAAGTTAAAGCTCGCGCTATTCCACACATTGCGAGCGAATCGTAATATACTGTGCAAGCTGATAGGTTGATACTCATCGATGATGATATCAGCAGCTCGTTCAGCAATCAGGTAAGTTGGTCCTTGAGTGTGAGCGCTGGGCACAAACGGCCAGATTGAAGCATCGACGATTCGCAGGCCATCCGCACCTTTGACTCTCAGTCTCGAGTCAACAACCCCCCAAGCTGCATTGTCTGGGGAGATGGCACCTGTCCCAACTCCATGGAAAGTGGTACCAAGGTTCTTACGGATATGTTCGTCGACAGGTTCGTCCTCTTCGCTACCCGATGACCCTACAGCTCCAACAATGTACTCGGAGAATGTCTTCGAAGAGGCGAATCGCTTAAGAACTCGTAGGGCTTCACGCATTGCTTTCTTGTCGTAGTCGGCGGTCAGATATCGTGGATCAATGATTGGTTCGTCTAACGGATTTATCGATGCCAGCTTCACAAACCCCCCTAATTGAAAGTTAGGATTCTCAACGTATCTTAAACGACTATATAAATCCGACATACTTGACACGGGCGAAGTGAGGCTGGTCATCAAGGTGATGTAAGTTCCAGAATCTGGAACAGGCAAAGGTCTAGCAAGCCAAAAGTTCTGTTAAGCGATGTTCAGCTACGTCCAGTATCCAAGTCATAAGTTGAGTCTTACGCAGAACATCATTTCCCAATGGGCTGCTTTTGGTCCACTCGAGGGATCGGGAGTCGAATCGAAGATGGAAGTATTGGAAGGAAACCTGAAGAAGCCAATTTGACTGGAGTAGCCATTGGCTATGAGGCCTGTTCGTGAGGCCATCCACTCCCCAATTGCGGCTTGCATCAGATCTGGTTGCCGGAAAGTATCATCCAGAGTGTCCAATCCTTTGACTTCGTACCAATATGGGACAAAGATGTGATCGGAGAAGTTGTGACCAACTGAAGGACTGTTGACTAGGGTTGGAATGTTGAGCTGTTCCAGATCTTCCTTGGGACCTATACCGGAAAGGAGGAGCAATTGAGGGGTGCCAATTGACCCCGCAGATAAGATAACCTCTCTCTTCGCCAAGACGTAGTTCGGAGAGGCTAAAGTGGGGAGGCTCAATTTTCATCAATTGTCATGAAAAAATACACCCACGATTGGTACTGGATAAAAGCACTCCGCGGAACGCAGGCTTGCCGCCACTGTTGCCAGTTGGGAGCAGCTTCAGGACTTGGGTCTCTATAAGGACGAACAAATTGGGCCTGGACGCCGCCGATCGTAGGTATGTTGTTGAAGAGCTTTGTCTCGTACCATTTGCGATGCTTTGTCGAACCCAACCAAGGCCTAAGGTATTGTCTCCGCCAGATGTATCAGGATTGAAGGGGAAATCCTCTGGGAGCTCTCGAGTGACGGACAGGACCAAATCATCGAATGGTTTTCGGTAGGTCGATAAACTGATAGGAACCATTCCATCTGTCCCACGATCTTCTTCAATGTACCCCTTCGCGGTACCATCAGCAACTTCAGCAGGCTTAATAAATCTTTCATGCTGAAATGGTCCGCATCAGCGCATTCATCTCTTAACAATGTTTGAATTACCTTGTGGACATATTTCTTCATCCTTTTCCATGCCCATTCACTGTCTCCCGTGATGGCAGCAAGTTTATCATAATCATCGGCAGAACCATATTGGTGCATATGAATGTCTGTGAAAGGCAGATTAATCCAAATACTACGCAAATGGTGAAACACCTACTCGCGGTTGAGCTTCCTCCAAGGAGACGCCCTCTGTTATACGGGATAGCACGATTGTCCACTCCATTCTGAGGGACGGTGGTATAGTTCCAGTCATAGATCGTATCTGACAGATACTTCAACGAAAGCGAGAATGAAAGGCAGAAATATTTACTTGCAAGGCCAAGGGCTAAGAATGGCGCGATGGCAGGAAGGACATCTTCGTCACTAATGAGCGTTTAAGTTATGGAAAGACACCAGAGTATGTGAAGACTTAAATTACATACCTTGGGCCTGCTTCCACAACCAACACACTAACCGCAGGATTTTCACTCAACCGATTGGCCAAGACGTTCCCAGCATTTCCGGCTAAGATGTACTTCAGCATCTATGGGCGCTGGTGATACCAAGCTACACTTACCGCCAACGATGATATAGTCAAATGAGACTGTTGGAAGCTCTTCAAACTTCCTGAAGACCGCCGCACGAGTGGTGGACGAGAGCAGTATGAGGCTAGAGGATATCAGTGCCCAGCGCATTATGTGGTGTCTAGGGAGAAACAGTAGGTTTCATGACTGGTTGACCTTTTAAATATACTAGGTTATGATTATGTCACGGTCAATGGGCGTGAACTTGAAGTAGTAATGCAAGTTGCGTCCGCAAACACGATGGTGCCGAAGATTTAGTTTACTCAGCCCATTGTGAGTACCAGCGGCCCAGCGCTATTTCGAACCTTCGAAGATCTTCGGACTTAGCTGCAGCTTGTTTAGTTGTCATTTATGGGAGATGAATTATGTCGAAGTTCTCGGTTGGTTCTCGGCAAGAGAGGAAATTCCCGTTATGCGCGGCGATGATCATGTTCGATGATTCCCACGATCAATAACGACCTCAAGAGAAGAAAGATATATGACAGCCCTTTGCAAATCGATAGTCGGATTTCGATTTTTCGAAGCTTAGAAAACTTGTTTGTGAATTTGGAGCTTATAAACAAAATTCTTGACAGATCGTTGTGGGGCACCCGCATTAGGAGGTAATCTTTCCGAAAATGGTTTAGTTTCTCTCACTTTTCTGTTTATACGCCCCACTTTGACACATTTTGTAAACAAAAATCCTGAGTGCTGCAAAATCCGAATCCGACTATCGATATGCAAACGGCTGGAACATTAGGCGAAAAAGAGGTGTACAGGTAGGTATAGACAAAATTAAGTAACAACATCTATCCTTGCAAAAACATTAACAAGCATGAATGACATGGGATTGTCCCCTCTAAGTAGATATTTAAGCGCTCTTGATGATATCAGCAGCCCTCTCCGCCACCAGATAAGTAGGGCCTTGAGTATGGGCGCTAGGCAAGAAAGGCCACACCGATGCATCGACAACGCGCAATCCTGCAGTGCCTTTGACTTTGAGCTGGCTGTCAACGACTCCTTTGGAAGAGCTAGACGACATAGCCGCGGTTCCAACCGGATGGAACACAGTGGAAGAAAGCTGCCGGACGTGAGAGTCGATTTCGTCGTCTGTGGTGCCAGCAAGAGTCTGATAAGGTGCAATAATGTAGTCAGACCACGATGATGCTGACGCAAACCGTTTGACAGCGCGAACGGCCTCACGAAGAGCGAATTTGTCGAAGTCGGTGGTGACCATCCGTGGATCGATGATAGGCTTGTCAAAAGGATCGGAAGAAGCCAGCTTGACGGTTCCGCCTGTATGCCGTGTCAAAATCACCAGGACAGCCAAAATTTACGGTCACTTACGCGATGTAGGTGAGATAAGGGCAGAGATGAAAGTCAAAAAGCTGCCGTTTGCAGGAAGTGCAACGCCAGGGTTAAGCCAAAAGTTCTGATAAACGAATATCAGCACAATTCCAAAAACATTCAACCAAGCAACTTACACAAACAATCATTTCCCAATGAGCAGACTTTGGCCCAGAAGCAGGATCAGCCCCCTTGGAGAAAATTGTTGCGTTTTTTGGTAACCTAAAGAATCCAAGTTGGTTCGTTACACCATTGGCAATGGGTCCCTTCTTCGAGGTTGTCCACGTATTCATGGCCGTTTGGAACTGAGCCGGATCACGGAAGACGCCATCCAAGCTATCTGACCCTTTGACTGTATAGATATTGGGGAGGAGGACGTGATCAGAGAGGTTGTCTCCAACAGAGGGGTTGTCAACGAGTGGCAGAATATGAAGTTTCTGGAGGTCAGCTTGAGGCCCAATCCCAGAGAGAAGGAGTATCTGAGGTGTGCCGATGGAGCCAGCTGAAAGAATGACCTCTTTCTTAGCTAAGACTACCCCAGGAATTTCTGTAAAGGATGATTAGAGACCGAATTGAAATAAATAAAATTGACTTACGGTTTGGACCGTTGGCGAACATGACGCCACGGAAAGCAAGTTTCCCGTTTTCGATCCCAGTAGGCAGCAACCGAGTGACCTGAGCGTTAATCAAGACGCTCAAATTGGGCCTAGAGTTGGCGCTGCGTAGGTAGCTTGTAGACGAACTACTGCGAACACCACCACCAATTGACTGCTGGGTCCAGCCAATACCGATAATTTTCTCTGGTGTGGCAGTATCATTCATGTACGGGAACTCAGCGGCAAGTTGTTGCGAAGCTGCGGTAACTTTGGCGTCAATAACTTGAGAGTTGCCGGGAAGGCTGACAGAAAGCATTCCGGTTGTTCCATGGTTGGCGGGGATATACTGTCCAGTAGTGTCATGGCCGTCGTTTGGTGGGACGATTTTCTCATGCTGCATGATGATCAGCATATGGATATGCGTCTCTAAGATGACAATTCGATTTATGTACCTTGAAGATATATTTCTTCATATTCGCCCATGACCAACCATTATCGCCGGTCAGGCTGGCAAGCTTATCATAGTCGTCAGATGAACCAAAATGATGAACCATGTAGTCTAAGTAACTCGATCAGAAAAGAAACACGGGATGGTATCCATCAACTCACTTGCGCTGGAGCTACCGCCTAACAAACGGCCACGAGGCAACGCAAATTGTCGGTTGTTGAGACCAACTTGGGGGGCGACTGTATAATTCCAGTCATATGGAGTATCTGCACAAATATAAGATCATGTCAACAAAGGGTGAGTCCAAGCTTACTCGGGGTGAGGGTTGGTGCCAATAATGGGGCAATTGCTGCAGTCACGCCTTCATCACTATAAAGCTATTTAGTCTCTAGACCAGCCTCGACCACCAGAACGAACCTTGGGCCAGCTTCAATTACGAGTACGCTGATGCCTGAGTTTTCGCTGAGACGACTGGCAATAACATTGCCTGCAGCACCGGCTGATGAGAGCAGTGAATCAACGAAGCTAATATTAAGAAAAAAGAGCTGGACATACCACCGACAATAACATAGTCGTAAGAGAGACTTGGGAGATTCCAATATTGGTCATATGTGCGAGCGAGAGAAGGAGTGGCAAGTCCGAAAAGGACAACATGAAGGACAGTCAAACCCCGCATCTTAGACTTTCAAAGGGAGTAAATGGCTTGACGATGGGATGTTGAAAAGTTGGAGGCTTTTATACAAAATAATGGTAGTGATGGGTACACTGACCCTAAACTGAGAAATTCCAAAGGTAAAATGGCAACAGGATGAAAATCTGATCAAATTCCGGAGTTGACACGAAGAAGAATCTTGGAGGGCTAGCTGGTTATGAAATTGTACGATTAACTACCCTGAGCGATCAATCGGTAGGATTTCGGTGCTTTAAGTAAGCTTGAATGTAACCATGATTGAAGACTCTTACATGAGCTTAGACGACGTTGTTCAGATATTTCTATGGTCTGCGTTAGCTTATCTTCCAAGGAAGCGGTCAATAGCGGAGAAAGGACACCCACAACATGGCTTTTGAAAAGTCGTCTACCGAAGCGGTTCCATATTCCCATACCGCCTTCACCTCGAAATTGATGGTGTAAGCTTATTATATCAATAATGTGCTTGCCCTGGCCAAGCTCGCTACATCGAGAATATGGCTGCTGACTGTCAAAAAGTCAGTCCAACCATTGAATCTCTGTCAATCTATGTTAAACAAAAATAGCTGGTTTGTTAGCTAGGACTTCAAGAGCACATTGAGTTGTCAATAGAGGCTTCGCTGTGGGTCCCAGAGCCCGGCTCTATCGGACAAGTCAGCTTCCACTTTTAGCATCTGCCTAGAAAACGGCACGGATTTTGGGCCATCCCCGCATCGCAGAACGCGAAGAGTCGAAAGCGGCGGGCGGTAGCAGAAATTCTAGAAGGTCATGCCGAGTGCCCGACAGATCGTACAAAAGGGCTGGGTGTGGGCGGCAAGCAACATCGGTAGTAATACAGGCCAGCTATTCACGAGCATGGACCATGATAGTCGCAAAGAAGCGCGCTGTAGGCCCTCACAACTGGTCAATCCTGCAATGGATCTTTACCAACTCGTAATGTTTCCCTGAAATAATGGGTCAGGATTCAAGCTGAGAGCCGCATGGAGGATGGAATCTGGACCAACAAAGAAAAGAAGTCTGTACAATGTATCCGAGGCACCGTAAGCATCAACCGCGACTTTTGTGGACTGGCGGGCGTGGTTTAAAGGCACCAATGAATGAATGCTTTTTTTTTTCTGCAATCAAACCAGTAATTAAGACCATGAGAGTAAAATTCTCTCCGATATTGTCAGACGTGCCATTGGATGGTGGTGGGGTAAAGTAAAGGTACGGAAAACGCGTGACCTGTGTGACAACGAATCTTCCACCCGCGACATGACGCGCCCTGGGTTGTTGCAAAACGCAAAACGGTTCACGTCCATTCAAACACAATCTAGGGCATTGCAAAGCAGCGCGCAACGGTTGATATACCGTCGCGCACGTCCCGCTGTTACCCATGGAAACCAAGTACAACCAACGGCGTTCGGAAAGGTGACAAAGCGGTTCGCCTCGCAGTTGCCTGAGCGGAACTCGATTGGGGTACAACTTTCCAGGTGTCGCAATGGTATTTTACTGACAATCAGCGCTGTTGTAGGCTTTTACACCCACCGCTGCTGCCCTATTTGTGGTAGCTGGCATTGGCCTCGCGTTTTACTTTCGAAATGAGAAAACCAGACTCGAGGAAGAGAGAGGTGAGAACTAATAATTTCAGTCTACCAAATCGGGCGTATCTAAACCTTTCATTAGAGAAAGAACGTAGCGCGAAGTCTTATGGTCGACCTCAAGTTGGAGGACCGTTCTCTCTGACCACCCATGGCAATAAATCATTCACACAAGACGATCTACTAGGCAAATGGTCCCTTGTATATTTCGGGTTTACAAACTGTCCAGATATCTGTCCCGCAGAAATGGACAAAATGACAGAAGTCATCAACTCTGCCCGTACGTCTGTACATTTCGGTTATTTTGATCTGTTTCCAGTCTGACCTTGCCGACTTCTCCTTAGAGAAATACCATGGTGACATCTTCCTACCAGTCTTCATCTCCGTTGACCCCGCTCGTGATTCGACATCGCAAATTTCTCAATATTTGGAAGACTTTCATTCTCAATTTGTGGGCCTAGTTGGCGATTACGCGACCACCAAGGCTGTTTGCAAAGCCTACCGAGTATATTTCTCAACCCCTCCAAACGCCGACCCCAACGGCGATTACTTGGTCGACCACTCCATCTTCATCTATTTGATGGACCCAGAGGGAAAGTTCGTTGACGCATTTGGTCAAGTGGTCACCTCTGCCGATGCGCAAGCCAAAATTAATGGATACATCGAAGAATGGCGAAAGGATCACGGAGGGAGCAGGTTGTGAAGGATAGACAACTGCCGTTTGGTAAGAAGTTGTGTAACTTTTACATTCCAATAATCTATCTCCCACATCTTCAAAATATAGACAATCGCACCGCTCACGTAAATTGGATACCATGACAAGCTCTTGTTCATGAGATTACAATGAAGGGGTTAGGATTCTTTCTATGGCTTCCAACTGTCGCCCAATATTCTCGATGTGACGAAGGGGCTAGATTTTTCTCCCGAAGTCGCTCTGAGAATGACGGTCTAGAGTGTCATTTTCAGCCAATCATGGCTGAAAGGACGACCTGAACTTGAAGCACGCGCTTTGAAGATCAGGAAGCTATCAGGAGTAGTACACTTTGAGATGAGTTTAAACTGCATTTAAAGTACTTTTTGTGCCATTTTCCGTTGGTAAGTAGGGTTACTCTGAGTCGTTGAATGCAATTCCCTGAATCGCGTGGAAGAGTCTCCCTGCAGAGATACGAGAACTTGAAGTCTTGAATGTAGGACGCTTTGAATTTCAGAAAATATATTGAAACCAAGAAAAAGGATTTCTCAGATGAATAATCATGCGTGAGTCCCAAAAACTTTGTCGGATGTAACCTCGAGTAGCGCTTGATTCGCATCAACCTGTATCCAGCATCATTGAGTAAAATCTCTTGCTATAGTACTGTACTTATGTACGCGTACTTTTAAACATGAAGCCTAGCTATTTGTAGCACGCGCAAACTGTCAGGCAAGCGTATTGCTCCCGATCACTTCTGCATGTGTCCTGAAAAATTATGCGCGGCAAACACTGAATTTTAGTTTGACTACAGTCAACAGTGATACACCCTTTTCTATTCTTATTGGTCTGGTATTGGTGTTCAGAATCTTACTATTCAGAAGAGACGATTGTACACAAAGCAAACCAACATGGAACAATCAAAAGCACAGGCGAGGCGAAGACGCCATTCTGGTGCAACAGAACCACGAGCTCGCCTAAAAGCTCCTACACCGAATGTACTCTTGGAAGAAGACACCCCACCACGACCAAAATCGACGCCAGGGGAGCGTCCAAAGAGGAGAAGAGAGAAAAGTCCCATACCGAAGCCGGATTCTGATCAAGAAAATATCCAGCTGGATTCGACGCCAGGCGGTGGCAACATGAGCGTCGACGACGAGGCAGAAGAAGAGATCCCAGAAAGAAGTATGGATGAAATTCGGAACCACAACTCAAGGATTGAAACGGATCATGTCACAATCTTGAAAAATGCTGGCAGCTCACCGAACCGAACTTCCACCACGACCACCACGACTAGCGTAACCGAAAGGCCAACGAAGCCTCTCCCATCTTCCAAAGTTCGTAAAATGGCTTCAACAGCCGGATCGACGACCCCAATGTCTGTCGCAGATGGATCGAACACGGCTGGGAACCCCTACGCTCCTTTTCAGCCTGTGGCCAATCCATCAATGTTGCCGGTCCAAGCACAAGTACCTCGAGGACCAACGGCAGCCACGACTCGTCGATTATTCGTGATTCTTGAGCAGGCTTGTTTGGAGGCTTACAAGGTATCAGGTGGTGGTGGTGGTGGTGGACAAGGTCGAGGAGGAAGAGCGAAGGACGGTGAAGCAAAATACACCCTTTTGAACTGCGACGACCATCAAGGCATCCTCGCAAAAACTGGGAGAGATATCGCGGATGCCAGGCCAGATATCACACATCAGGTATGGTTTTGTGCTTTCGAGACTTTTTTCTTTCAATCTAATCATCTTGGAAATTTATTTTTTCCAGTGCCTCCTAACGCTACTCGATTCACCTTTAAACAAGGCCGGGCTGCTCCAAGTTTACATTCATACTGCTCGGGGTGTTTTAATTGAGGTTAACCCTCACGTTCGCATCCCTCGGACGTTCAAACGTTTCAGTGGTCTGATGGGTGTGTTTCTCCTCCTGTTAAGATGTTACACCTTTGCTGACCTTTTTTCTCAGTTCAACTACTACATAAACTTTCTATTCGCGGTGTTAATGGGCCCGAAAAGCTACTGAAGGTAGTCAAAGTACGTTTGAATATTCTTCCAAATTCCATTTTCGCTGATTTTTGGAACAGAACCCAGTCGTAGACCACCTTCCACCCAACACCATCAAACTCAGTGCGTTCTATCTTCTTCCAGATTTCCTTGTGTCTGACTCTACTTAAATAGCTCTTTCTGGAGATGCCCCCATCCAGCGACTCTCAAAATATCTTCCTACTCTACCGACAACACATAACATAGCTGTGTTCGTCGGCGCCATGGCACGCGGAAAGGACGACTTTGCAGACGCCTATGTCGACGAGAAAATTGGTATCAGCGAGTATCCTCTGAGTGCAAGCGTCGCTTGTGGAAAGGTGCGTTTCTCCTCTCTCTCTACTTTCGTCAGCAACGACTCACGGTCACCACAGTTTTGCTGTGCTCTCGAAGAGCTCTGGGATATTATCTAGAAATCCCTACATGGACCAGACTCAGACACGATCTTTTTGTGACTTAAATTATTCGATCCGGGCATCATCATTTTCGCCCATCCTCTACACTTTTGTTCAACCAATCTGTATTTGTACCTGGGCAAGAAAGTTACGACCACCAAATATGACTTGTCACCTGCATTTCGACCCGCAATCGCTACGCTGCGCTTCATAAACTCGCATTTTGTATCAGTATCCCCAACCCCTCACGATCCGAATCGTCTCACTTGATCCTATTAGACTCTACTACACTCTAACTATCCCTATCATCTCCATCTTTTGCCCCTTAATATCTTTTTTATATCCTCTGCAGCCCTTGGCCCCCACATAATCAGCTTCCCTTCGTCAATGTTTTCATCTTCCTCGCAGTGCCCCGGACCTAGTCGCGACTCAACTCGCTTGTCCTATCTCTCAATATTTCGCATCTTCCTCATTTTCTGGATATCTAACATTTGTTCTGTTACGGTGAATGCATCTATTCTGGTTTTGTATCTCTTCATGTTGCTCTATCTTCAACCAAAGTAATTTGTCAAAACTTTGGTAAGCCATCACTTGAAATGCCTGCCCTCGCTGAATTTTGGCATGCTTGTCAACAGAGACATCATGAACCATCGGGCCCGCGCTCTATACCTTCGTATAAAAGCCGTAAAGCACTTGGCACTAGCTTTATTCTACTTATCGTAGAAGTTGCCACCTGTTTCAAGCTCGTTATCTCAACAACAAACTTTACCCACACCACCTTTGACCAAATTGAGACGTTTGGCAATCCGTTCAATCGCCAGCATTACCTCAATTTTTACTCAATTCTCATGGGCCACCAAATTTTAACATCCCAGCTGTGGAAAGTCTCAAAGAGCTGGTAATGTGACACCTCCTGGGCAAACTTACCATCCCACAGATGCGCTCTAGAATCATGATTGGGAGAGTTGTACCGTCAGTAAAACTCACTTTTACTTCTACTTGTCATTGGCAGCGTTCTCGGAAGCGTTCTCGTGGTCGTGAAAAGGTCCTTCCCTGATCTTGTTCTGTGGGACAATAAGTCCTCTTTCATGGTGCTCCAGCGTCCAAATTATCGACATCCCGACGTTCGCTTACCCTGCATTATGAAATCGTCCCTGATCTACAGCGCTTTTCACGTCTCGGTCAAGCTGTCCGCGATGGCCTACATATATTCCCATATCCCTTAAGTTTATTATCTCCCCTCAACCCATCTCACTTCGCTTGGCTGAGGCTAATGGTGGGTTTTTGGCCGACTTTTGCACCTGAATGATGACTCAGGATGTGCACGCTTTTGTAGGAGTACCATCTGGAAGTTCGCTCCCCGATCCGAAGCAAAATATGGGCAAGTCAGTGCCAATGGTTCCATTTTCTTTCTTGAGTACTGACGTCGATATCCCAAGTTTCTGTCCTGCCGCTGGAGATGCTATCTCTCGCAATCACATTTTTCCGATTAATTCATCGTTGGAGAACGCGAGTGCTATGGTGGGATGATTATTTGGCTTTTGTGGCATTGATAGCTGCGATACCCTTCTATTGGACCACTTGGATTCTTGTAATTGGCAGTATGGAACTTCATCAATTGGGGATATGGCCTACGCTAACGGTCCTCTATGCGATAGAAACATATTCTCCATCCGTTCAAATTGTCATTGCGTGGATAGGGATAGTCACATTTCTCCTTACATTCTGGTATGTTCTCTTTTGTAGACAAAATCTTGGGCTGATGAGCAGTCGAGGTTGACGAAGATCAGTCTGGTTCTATCTTTTGCAAGAGTGATGTACGCGTTCCCAAAAAATGTCATCTTCCGCTGGCTTTTATTTCTTGCCTTCGTGATTGCTCTCTTGGGTTCAGCATCAGCGGCGACCCGCTGTGGTGTGTGCGCGACTTACGGGGCTTGGCAAAGGCGAGCACCATATATGTGTCCTGCTACTCCTCTCGGCTCGATCCTCCCATATACAGGTAAGATATCTCCGTTGGGAACACTGATAATACGGAGAATGATTATTTCTACAGCTTCGATTACTTCTGATATCGCCCTCTTCCTCACGCCACTACGACTTTTCTGGAATGTACAACTTCCACCAGTAGCGAAACGGCTGATTTTGGCTGGATTCGCTGCGACTTGCATGCTCCTTCCAATCGATGCAGTCAACACGGCCTATGGCTTCATGGCAATCGGAGGGACTTCGAAGGGTGTCGCATTACGCGCGTTGTTCATGCATCTTGCAGTAAGATGTTTGTATTTACAAGCGTTTACTCACGTATAACTTTAGGCCGTTATAAGTCTGGTAGCTTGTAACGCTCTTGTGGTTTTGACCTGGATATATCGATGGCGCAACAGAGCAAATTCACAATTTATCAATGAACTTACAGCGTTATCGCAAGCCCCTACCACGCGCATCCTAACCGTCTGGAGCATACCCGATACTCAAGCGATATCTACAGCATTGACCGAGGTTTCTGTACACGATTCGGACTTCGACGAAAACAAATCGACATGCGATATGACGCCAAATGATGAGTGTTCCTGCATAAACCAAGAACCACGTCATTAAACTACGAAATATCGCTGCTGCATTTATCTTTTCTTTTCCAAAACAGGCTAACGTTAAAGCGTGGAACGCTTTTTGTTTCAGGTACTACTGATTTTAAATGTTCTCATGTATATTGCATGTCTGAATGCTGTGGATACATTTCCGCTATGAAATTTTCCTCCTGGTTCTTTAGATCTGAGCTCAGCTTGAGAAAATGATGACTTTATACGAATGCTCATCAGTGGTACTTTCCTTCGGGCCTGTAGTTTAGTCTTTTCAATTTTCCCATGCCAGTTTTCGTGATCTATCCGGGCACGCCACTGCGATTATGATCAAACTGAAGCTTATGTCAAGATAAGCCCTTCCCAAGCTATGAAGAAAGAACCATTGTCTTGGCAGTGATATCGATTGTTCGCTGGAACGAACGCCATTGAAAGTCAGCGCTCAATTTTCATGAATCCACTTCTTGCTGGAGGCTTTCTAGCTCTCAAGTACTTGTGAGTGGGCTGGAAACCAACTCTGGGTACGCCAAATTGGTGGACTCAAATCACTTGAAGTTTACATTGACAGAGTTCTTGGCATTGTTCTTTCAATTTTCACATTGAAAACCAATCCGGTCCACCCTACGCCAACTTGGTGGTTCTGTGCCGAAGTTTCCGAGTTTATTTGTTGAAGTGCTTCAGAAGATTTCGCCTACATTGTTGGAAACCAAAGTCATTTGGTGGCACGACTATATGGCATTCGCGGGATTGTTGGCAGGATTGATAAACTCAACACGAATCGATTGAGTCATACAGCAGACATGCTCGCGTTGTGTTTGGATCCGCAAGCAGGATCAACAATCTTGGCCGAGGTGTCCGTCCAGGATTCAGATTTCAAATTTCGCCACTGGCGCAAATTCTGAAATATGGGACACCCCGCGTTGTGCAGATACATCATCACCGAATTCATGATCATGATCAAGTACATAGTCTTGATTTTTCCTTGTCAAACTTGCTTTCAGAATCCAAAGCCCGAGAGGCGTTGACAGGTTTGGGAAGCGGATAAAGCCGTGATGAGGTACACACGGTGCCGGTGACTTAGCTTTTCTTCCCAACTGGATTTGTCTCGAAAACTATAAATCGGTCTGGCTCGCCTAGTTTGGCTCGCCGCGACGAGGCCGTCGAGCTCAGTACTACCGATGTGAACAGCCTCCCAGCACTTCTAAATATCTTACTCTTACGCCTGTTTCTTGGTTCAACCATACTTTGACTGAGGTCTCAATACCATGACGCTTTCGTCCGACCAGGTTAGCGGATCATGCTTTATTTCATTCATTCTTGCTTTTGCATAACTCTCTGACCCCTGTATCTGACCCTGCGCCATCCACTGTTACAGGGATGGCGTTTCTCGATTTGTCCTAGTTCCCGCATAACGTACTCGCCAGTATACGATATCTTTGACTTGCAATAGACGCTATTCGGGATAATCCGTGGTTATAAGCTGGGTCAGAACGTTGCTGCCCGCATTCAGATGCGCTCTTCATATCGCTCCCTAGTTTGGCCGAGTAAGTACATTCAATGGTAAGACACACGTCAGGGAGTGGCCTTCGTAGCGACTTCGTTGATGTTTATTTTCCCAGAACGATAAACCGGTACCCCCACTGAACCCAAAGATCTTGGGAGGTAAGCCTGGATGATCAGCTATGAGTATCCATGTCGTGCTAAAAACTTTTTTTTTTGCAGGGTGCCTTGTTTTTCCCGAATTCCTAGCTCTTGGC
The DNA here is from genome assembly GCA_015657495.1 of Crepidotus variabilis. Taxonomy (NCBI): domain Eukaryota; kingdom Fungi; phylum Basidiomycota; class Agaricomycetes; order Agaricales; family Crepidotaceae; genus Crepidotus; species Crepidotus variabilis. The sequence goes on along the minus strand of MU157837.1, from coordinate 455,497 downwards.
ATTACAGTGCTCCGGTTGCATCATCGGTCGAAGAAAAGACGACTCTGGTGGGATGATTACCTGGCGCTTTTAGCCCTTTTAGTGGGACTACCGTTCTTCTGGACAAGTTGGGCTCTTGTGCTAGGAGGTATGTCGACTAGACTGCTCACGTTGAGATGAATGTTAGAACGGGTCTTCAGCAGATACCGGTTCCCAGTCTTATCAAGTGTCCATGGCGTGGATAACGACTGTTGCATCTCTTTGCATCCTTTGGTATGTCTCGTCTCAAATATTAGATTTGGCACTCACAATGCGAGCTGATAGGTTGACGAAGATCAGCCTGGTTCTTTCAATGGCAAGGATTGTGTCCATCTTTCCTAGGAATCTTATACACCGCGGGTTTCTTTTCCTCGCTTTCCTACTTAGTATTTTGGGGATATCATCGTCGGTGACGCGTTGGATTGTGTGCTCACTTGATAGATCATGGCAACATCATGAACCATATATTTGTCCAGCAACCAAAGAAGGCTCCGTCTTCGCCAATACAGGTCATTTTCCATTACATTATTCTTCCATATCCATCAACTGAGTTATGTTCATTGCAGCGGCTGTTACTTGTGACATCGCTCTTGTTTTATCGACGTTGTGTTTATTTGGGAAAACACAAATTTCCAGAGTAGCCAAGCGATTGATTATGGCTGGATTCTGCGCCAGTTGCTTAATGATTGCTATTGATACTGGTACAATGATCTACGGCTTTATGGCGATGGACGGAAGAGTTCGTCTTTATTTGCGGACATTACTGCTACACCTTGCTGTATGTATCCTCCCTTTTGTTGCATCCTCTTCTGAAGTCATTCATAGGCCATTGTCAATTTCTTCGCTTGCAATGCGATAGCAATCATTACTTGCGTTTATCGTAGAATTAATCGAGAAGACACTCAGTTCCTAATCGAGCTCGCCGAACTCTCGAAGATACCGTCTTCCCAAATCATGGTCCTGCCTCAATCTTTATGGAGCTCACGCCGAAGCTGGGCTCTCTCTGAGATAGACAGAGGGTCGATAGCGTTAACGGAGGTTTCTTTGCACCATTCAGATTTTACGTCCGGTGCAGATTCTGCCGAGTCGTCTTCTGCAGGCGCAAAATCCGCGAGTGGTCTACCGGAATAGTCTGCCATGACGAGACCTCCCGGACGTGCTTATTGTTAGCCTAGAAAGGGTTTTCGCTGTAAATCACAGCATATAAATATTCTACTGCCCAGTATATTTTACTGTTTAACTCAGGATAGCATAGAACTCAAGCTTGACCTTAGAGGCCTTACGTGCTACATATCACATGGATTCGGCGATCGCAGGGTTAACTGAAGAGCTCTGAACAGTGGTTGTTCTTGACGTTGCGGTGCCGAGCGCCTTAATTAGAGTCAGCCCAACTCAAAATTAGTTGCTTTTGTACATAAGACACCGACAGTATACTTTCAGTCTCTCAAATTTCCCCGGAGTTAACAGCTCAGAGCGTTCAGATGTCAGAGACTCACTCTACAGAAAACTCCCAGTACTCTTTGTTTAAGGATTGCGTCGCTCGTCGATTGCTTCATCTCCAGGGTCAAACAGGTTCCCCCACAGAAGCATCAGAAAGCGATTCATCTCTCGAAGAATTTGCTTCCTATCTCGCTGAAGAGGCGTGGCCAGACATTCCGCCTATTATTCAGATAGCCACCCACTCTTCACGGCATGAAATCGCCAAAGCATATCCTGCTTTCGCTATCGATATGACGACCACGAAACCGCAGACCCTCGATTTGGATAGCGACGATCTCCCTCTTGACAATGTTTCCCCTTCATTCCTCGAAACACTTCTTTCATACAAGCTGGTATCCGACGAAGACGATGCTCTTAAATTTCTTCGGAAAGTCATCGGGGACTACATTGCCGAAGCCATTGCCCCTCCACCTGTATGGAGTTCAACTCGAACAAAAGAATGTGAAATATGCGAGAGAGAGGTGCCTTTGACATACCACCATCTAATTCCGCGGTCAACACACGCGAAGGTAGCCAAACAAGGGTGGCATCCTGAGTCGATGCTGAATTCTGTCGCGTGGCTTTGTCGGTAAGCATAATTGTTGAGATGATCGAAAACAAGATTGACATGTACTATTATTGCGTAGACCTTGTCATTCAGCGGTTCATGGAGTCGCACCTAATGAGATCTTGGCCAAACAATACTACACTGTTGAGCTTCTACTACAGCGTGAAGACATACAGAAGTGGCAGAAGTATGCTTCGAAACAACGATGGGGCGGAGTGCGGAGACCTTAGTAAGGGGGAACTTGTGGATAAGTTATGCTAGTGATTTTGTACTCGAAAAATTTCATCCCAAATCCGAGTATTAAACTCTTGCCTAAACCAGACCCCTTTCCAAAGGCCCATAGCTGGGCTAAAATAACCCTGGTTAAGGGTGTCAACATAACCGGCGTCTAACAAAGGGTCAATCCATATGGGGAGTGTACTACCAAACCAAATAAGGACTGATAAGCAACCCAAAAGTCGCCGAAGGTTTCGTTGCGCCGGAAGCTTCGAAGTGAGGCCAATGATATTATCTTCCAAGACGATCGCAGCTGCTTGAAGCATAAAGAACTTCACACAACCAGATTTCGAGACACTCTGAAGTGCTAATCCGTCCCCTCCTAGGTGAAGAAGCGCTGACAACCCAAATGAGCAGAAGAGCTTGAAGTAACGTGTTATTTGGGAGTCAGGGGGCAAATGAAGTAGCTCAGAAAAGAAGTCGGCGTGTGTGGTGAAGATCTAAGAAGAAAATCAGGACAATTATATAAGTATTTCAAAAGATACGAATATCTTACTCTTCTGAACATTTGATGCCAAAAAGTCCTGCAACATTACCATCAGCCGATGCACCACTTATCAACAGAAATCTTACCCCCAGAATTTTCTTAAAGTACATGCCTCGAAGGTGAAATTGAATAGCGGTGGCCAGTCACATGGATTCGTGATTCCGAGACCGACGGAGAACGCGCTGAGGGCGTAATGCATATAGCTCAGCGTCGTATACAATGTGCCAAAGTACGACACGCTTGTAAGTAGCCCAAATTTGTGGTTAAATGCGAAGTCCAAACTTGACTTAGGCGCTAGGGGAGTCTGGCGGCGAATGTCGTAGAAGTGGAGAAGAGTAGTCGAAATGTCCATGAGGAAGAAATGGAAGCTGCCCCAAAGGAGTTGACGAATCACGAACGACGATCTTCTGTTGGTGATATGTGGCCGAGGTGGCAGAGAAGACCTTGGCTCAGATGCGGTATTGATGCACCGGGGATTGAACCATGTCTGGACTCCGGACCAAAGGTTTCGAAGGACTGAATCCCCGTTCGAATGCTTTCTTTTTTCCGCTGAGCCGACCATAACCTTCTCCAAAACGCTCGTCGAGGCGAAGAGGAAGATGGAGGCTACACGACATCCAATCCCGACCCGCCAGCCAAGAGGATGGTTCGCTGGTGGAAAATCGGCTCGAGTGCAGGCTAACATCCAGAGGCATATGCAAGCAGTTGGTACGAATATCGAGAGTCGGCCTGGAAGTGATTGAATAGCATAGCTGAGGACGAGTAGAAATTCTGCAGCTGCCAATGTAGAAAGGCGAAAAGGCAGTTTTTGTGAAGGGTCCAAAGGGAGAGGCAGCCCCAGTTTGCTGAGCATTTTGGCTGACGACTTGAGTGGAAGAATGCACTAACAATGCTTGTAGAAACAAAACAGGTGTTTATGACGACGACCAGAAGTCGTTCGATCTTGTATTATTTTCCGAGATGATTGTCATCGTACCATCTATATAGTTACTGCTTGCTAGTCAACGCTCGGTCTTTCGACAAGAGTATGATGGGTCGTCGCAGAATCATAGCAGGCTGAAAATAATAACTCAGAGACAATGAAGACTGCAACTGTAATCGTCGCACATACATGGAGGTTTGGATTAGAGTCATGGAAGGTATCCAGACTTTTGATGCGTAGACTGTAGTTCTGTCCATACGCTCATCATGGCTCTTGCCGTTGCCATTCTAAAGAACCCCGTATACCCACCGTCAAACCGATCTTTCTCTATATCGTGGTCGGAAGTCCCTGCGCTAATGTGCCCTACGCGCCGGACCCGGCGTGTTCCGGATAGGCTTTCGTGGCTGTTACAGGGTCAAATGGTAGGACAACCAGTGTCAACTACTACATGCACCAGTTCTAACGCCAGGTTTTTTAGGCTGGATCCAGAACGAGAAGACCTCGGAGAACTCAACCAAGATGATCAAAAAGCGTTTGGAAAACCTGATCCTAATGCTTGGGCTGGAAATTCTTTTACAAATCCTTGTCAGCCACGGTGATCGTTGTGAAATCAGAGGGACGAAGGATTTTTCACAATTACCAGCAATGTTCGCGCGTTTTGTTGCCTGGCGCCTGGGTGTCTTGATCTAATCTCACCTGAAGCTGTGCACTTTGTGTGAGGCTTCCACTTTGGCTTCCGTTCCTCGAATTTACAGGTGGCTGCACTCTCTCAAGCTCGCCACAAACTACTCTAGCTGTCGATGGCGCCTCAGTCTGATACTACAGCTCTCCGCTCTTATGACTCGCCTGATAAATTTCGCTCTCTGAGGTTCTTCTTCAGCTATCGTCGGAAAAGGGATGGCATGTTTACAACCACAGAGATGACGCCGCTGCCTGCTCGCTCAATCAACCACCTTAGTATCTGGGCATACCTCGCCATAGGAGGAGTGATATTTTGTGCTTCAGTGATTACAGGATATCTGGTTTACAGCTGCTATTATTCTGCGAAGAAAAGGCAACCCTCAACGGAAGAAGCGGTGGATGACATGAGGCTTCGGGACGTTCTAAAGTCTTCAACTGCGAAATCTCGTTTAGGCGATTTGGAGAAATCCCGGACAGAAAAAGTTAGTCGAAGCACGGACACAGAGACGGGAGAACTGCAGCTAGTCAAGCCTGGTGTGAGATCTGGTGGAACTCAGTCGGAAAGTAAGGTACGAATGTCAATTAGCGAGTCGGGCATTCTCTGCTGACGCAACAGCAGCGCAAAACGATGGGAACTTCCAGAATTTCTGTCACAAACGCCACCTCTGCACGAGAAAGCGATATTGCATTCGAATCTCATCATCACCCACCGACGCCTAGGACAACCCACTCATCTGCCCATCCTCAATCTTATCCAGAAATGGTGCCTTCCGACGAACCTACAACACCCCTTAATCTTTCGTTTCCTGACAAGCCATTCCCCATCTCTGGAACGTACACCGACGCCACGTCTTCATCAAGAAACTCGAGGCGAACAGGAGAGAAATATGACGATCTCTCTGACGGGCCTTCCTCGTGGAGGACTGGTGCTGCAGCGTCACCCCATAAGCGCAGTCTCTGCTCTACGGCAAGCACCCGTTTCGACTCCAACAACATCCGGTTCATCCCTCCTCTGAACCCGCACGAGTCGGATCCGTTAACTGCCAAGCTCTACAACGAACCTAAACTGTCGCCGATTCACGGTTCCCTCATTGGTCCACAGAGCCCTTCAACACCTTCCACTCCTGGTTCGGCCACCACACTCGTATTTCCTCACACGCCTAGCTCGCCAAAGTCATTCAAATGGCCAACGAAAAGATCACGAAGTCGGTCCGCAAGCGAAGTCCAACCACGAGAGTTAAAACCTTCCCCTATATCGCCCACTGAGCCATCTATATCAAGAGGTATCGTTGGCCGGCCTCGTGTTGAAACTCAAACTCAAGACAATCGGCCTCCGTCGAAAGAAACCACGGGTCGCGATAGTAGAAGAGATTTATTCACCAATCCTAACTTGAAAGATCTCAAACATACTCCTGGATATTTCTGAACCATTCATTTGGACTTGCTGCTATGATCTGTGTATATGTATTTTTTTTTGGTTCTACTATCTACATTCGGACACTACGGTGACATATATTTAGCCCTGCGGTATACTACTGTACATCTCTGTATCAACTCGAAGTTAGTTGAGAGTGCCTCTGATCGTGAAAAAACATCGTCATAGGCAAGTATCTCCTCTCCCATGCTTCTCAAAATTAGGCTTGAGTTGCATACTGGACTATAATTGAGTCCCCCGCAGGAACAAGCACCGGCACACCTTAAATACACTCTACATACCTGAAACTCAAAGGGAGCTAGCACTGCAAAATACGATGAGTCGACGGAAAGCTTTCCAGGATGTTTTTGACAGGCGCAATTGAGTTTTTGCTTATTTGAAAACTTTGTCATTCGAAGGTCATAAGCCTCTACCTCGACATATACCATATAAGGCAATAAACAGCCTGTTGAAGTAATTTCGACGCGGATCAACGTAAGCTCTCTCATGTCACTCAAACATCTTTTGTCAGCAGTCGCATAGGTGATTTTGTCAGCGGGAACAGCAACGTTTAGAATTTATATGACGAGAGCCCTTTGACAAAGTGTTGTGTGGGGTGCAAAATATGGTATAAAATGGCCCTCGTTGGTGTTCTGTAAAAATCAGTTTCCCCGCCTTCTACCTTTCGGTCTAAACACTCTCGTATCACCCCAACCTCACCTACATCCACCATGGTTCTTAAACTCTACGGTTCTGCCAAGTCTACTTGCACAAGGCGGGTTGCAGTTATTCTTCACGAGAAGAAAGTTCCTTTTGAACTCGTTCCCGTCGATTATGCTGCCGGCGAACATAAATCAGAGGCGTATCTCAAAAAGCAGCCGTTCGGCCAAGTCCCCTACCTTGTAAGTTGCAGAAAGTACTTGGAAGATATCAAATGTATAATTCTTCAAACTAGGACGACGATGGCTTCATACTTTTTGAAAGTCGTGCAATCGGGCATTACATCGCTTCAAAGTATCCCGATCAGGGGACCCCACTAATTCCTAGCGGACTCCAAGCAAACGCTCTGTTCCAACAAGCTCTTTCTATCGAAGTCGCAGACTTTGATGACTATGCTTCGAAGGCAGCCAAGGAATCCGTCTTCAAAGCTATGCAGGGTCTTAAGACTGACCAGGCAGTTCTCGATGAGCTGCTCAAGACTTTGGATGCTAAATTGGATGGTTATGAAAGAATCTTGAACAAACAGAAGTATCTCGCTGGTGATGTGAGTATATTCCTCTATTTTACTTCTACATTGGACTGAGACGGCGACGCATTGTAATAGGAAATTTCCCTCGCCGATTTATTCCATTTGCCCTACGGATCTATGCTTCCTGCGTCCAACTTCAAGGGACTTGAAGCCAGACCAAATGTCGCCAGGTCTGTTCAGCGTCGTCTTCTTTAAGCAAGCCCACAACTAACATTGATCTCAGATGGTGGAAAGATGTCAGCACGAGGCCATCTTGGCAGGCGGTCAAAGACGGGGCGTCTTCTACTGCGTGAATATTACCAGGGCCAGAAATGTAGTACTTTAAAACTGTTTCATCCATTACATGAGGTTTTGCACCTTTTTTATTGCGTGAGCCAAAGTTGGCAGAGCCAAGAATAGCTCCTCTCCCAGCAGCGCAGCTGCAGCTGTGGAGAACCGTTCGTTTTTCATTAGTTTGTATGAGTCAATATTACAGTAATTATTGCTTACCTCCCATCAAGATTGCGATCTCTGAAAAAGCAAGGAAATGAAGGTGTCAATTTAGATTTCGTAAGGTTAATAAATGGGGGCTCAGAGCTCACAAGGTGTCGTCGACATGTCCTTATCGGGCAACCGCAGTGGAAATACAGGTACGTGGATGGGCTATACAATCCCGGTTCTTGTGTATGTGTCGAAGGTGGTGGGGGACAGAAAGAAAGAGGCGAGATAGGCGTGTTTTCAAAAGCCCCTCTTTTCAAGCGCGACACGATCATGTGACAGTGTCGGACTTTGAACTAGCGCGTTGAATGTCTTAAGTTCTAACTTCAGTGTTTTTGATGTACTTATCCTGATACTGCCCCTGCTGGCTCTAATGTTCTGTGGTACTTATCGGCACACCGTGACCGCTTTTTAACAACCACCGCGGCCAAGACCTGTGACGCTCCCAATCGATGATTCGCTCTCGGATTTTCTTGCAAGAAGTGAATAGAGGGCCGTCTTGGTAGCATCTGCGAATACGGCGAACCCTGGCTACATGGGGCAGCTGACTTTAGCAACCAACGAGATGGTCACGCTTGGGGGCTAGTGTCAACCAGAATGATACAGCATGTCGACGACTCAACGTATTCTGCCTTAGTAGGATGTGTGGTAGGGCATCGTTCTAGTACTGGAAGCCCTGAAAGGTCACTGTAGCCATAGTCTACAGAAATGTGAGTACCTGCCTGTCCCGTTTATTATGGTATCCAATGGTTTATTCGCAGCCGATTTCGATGGTGATGTTTTCTGCCGCCTAGTCAAAGTCGAGGATCCAACACCATTTTGGCTGTGTCTTCCAATCTCCCATATCCGAATGGCATCTGATCATTGAAGCGGGCCGTACAAGTCCTCCTTCTAGCTGGGCTGAGGTTTAGCGTTCAGAATTCAAGCAAAGCTTCATGCCGTTATCTAGGTACTTGGACATCTTTGTGCAAAGATTGATTGTAAGCGCTGTGAGCAAGACGATCGCTCGTTCGGTAAGTGCCTATCATCCTCTGCCTTTCAATGATTGTTAATGAACTTTGTTTCTAAGATTATACTGCAACTACCGATAATCGAAATGGCCTCAAGACTGGCTTAAATCGCCGAAGGCATACATGAAAGGGGGGGAACAAAGGTAGGACGAGAACAAGCTTGACGTTGCTCTCGTTCTCGCTTTATCATCATTCAGTGAGTGAGGTTACACTCATTTGTGAAATGATTCGTTCATCTTTGTATATTTACTGGGTCATTTCACAACAGCTCGCCGAACCAGCCCGCTACCCTCTGACTGAAGAGTGGCTTTTGGAAGCGTGAATCCCAGCAAGAGGATCATCTCGAAGTTTCTTTGGCCATTGTTCGGATTTTTGTCTACTGTACCTGACTCACTAGAACTCACCTAGTAAGGGTCTTCGGCAGCCGGCGAGCGCGTGATGGCGAGTGTGATGGCAAGAATGATGGATGCCCAGGCTCTGTTGATCATGGGTTCAGAAGACCATGTAGTAACCATTTATCTCTCAGGATAGACCCCAATGCAAGATGCATGAGTGAGTAATACTGCTGTAAGCCAAAAAGCTATGTAGCGAGAATACCGTACATCTCTGTATCGAAGCTACTCGTAGTCGAGAGTGCTTCTTAATGTGAAAAAATCTTCGTCATACACAAGTATTTCCTCTCCCAATGCTTCTCAGAATGAAGCTTGAGTTGTATATAATTGAGTCCCCTGCACAAATAAGCGCACCTTGAATACACTCTACCTGGGACTTAAAGGCAGCTAGCACTGCAAAATATGATTGGTCGATGGGAAGCTTTCCAGGATTTTTTTTGACCAGCCCAATTGAGATCTTTTCATTTGAAAACTTTGTCATTCGAAGGTCATACGCCTCTACCTTGAAGTAATTTTGACGCTGATCAGCGTAAGCACTCTCATGTCACTCAATCATCCTCTGTCAGCAATCATCGCATAGGTGATTTTGCTAGCGAAAAAGGCAACATTTAGAAACTACGAGTATGACGAGAGCTCTTTGACAAAGTGTTGTATGGGGTACAAAATATGGTATAAAGGCCATCGTTGCTGTTCTGTAGAAATCAGTTTCCCCGCCTTTTACCTTTCAGACTAAACACTCTCGTATCACCCCAACCTGACCTACATCTACCATGGTTCTTAAACTCTACGGTACCGCCAGGTCCACCAGCGCCAGGCGGGTTGCAGTTATTCTTCACGAGAAGAAAGTTCCTTTTGAACTCGTGCCCGTCGATTTTGCTGCCGGAGAACATAAATTAGAGGCGTATATCAAAAAGCAGCCGTTCGGCGAAATCCCCTACCTTGTAAGCTGTAGAAATTGGAAGTTCTCAACTATCTAAAATTTCAAACTAGGATGACGATGGCTTCATACTTTTTGAAAGTCGTGCAATCGGGCACTACATCGCTTCGAAGTATCCCAATCAGGGGACCCCGCTAATTCCCAGCGGACTCCAAGCAAATGCTCTGCTTCAACAAGCTCTTTCTATCGAAGTCGCAGACTTCGATGACTATGCTTCGAAGATAACCAAGGAAGCCCTCCTCAAACCTAAGCAGGGTCTTAAGACTGACCCGGCAGTTCTTGATGGGCTGTTCAAGAATTTGGATGCTAAATTGGATGGTTATGAAAGAATCTTGAGCAAACAGAAGTATCTCGCTGGTGATGTGAGTATATTCCTCCATTTTACTTCTGCATTGGACTGAGACCGCGACGCCATTTTGATAGGAAATTTCCCTCGCCGATTTATTCCATTTGCCATGTGGATCCATGCTTCCTGCGTGCAACTTTAAGGGACTTGAAACCAGACCAAATGTCACCAGGTCTGTTCAGCGTCATCCTCTTTAAGCAAGCCCACAGCTAACATTTTTCTTAGATGGTGGAAAGATATCAGCTCTAGGCCATCTTGGCAGGCAGTCAAAGACGGAGCCTCTTCGACTGCGTAAATATAATCAGAACCAGAGATGTAGTACTTTAAAACTGTTTCATGCATTACACAAGCTCTTGCGCCCTTTTTATCGCGTGAGCTTGGCGTGAGCCAACGTTCAGATTGATTGGGTTGTCCGTCAATCTTATCACGGCTCCGGTCCGGCTCAGCCTCATTACCGTGAGCGCAGTGCTGGAAGAGCCAGGAATAGCTCCTCTCTCTCAGCGACGCAGCAGGTATTGTGGTTGTTCGTTTCACTGCTTTTACCCTACAACAATAGAAGTTTCAAGGTATAAAGAAATTCTAGGAGCTACCATCATTTTAAAAGAATGGCACCCAGCAACGGCACTAATTTTCCATCCGCTTTCAATCCAGTAACTTGTTTACGGCGAGGACTCTGCCCTGTAACCAAAATACAGCAACGCTCAGGATCTGCCACAATCATCGCGTCTGCCACCTCGTCTGTTCTTGGTGGTCATTCGCTATACTACGAACAGCATGGAAAACCTGGTTCTGACCCTGTAACAGGAGCAAAACATAAAATACTTTTCATCATGGGCTTGAACTCAACGAGCTTCTCGTGGGGACCACAAGTTCGGTACTTTGGGGGTGGTAGAGAGGGCGGGGACTGTACCGCTCTAGTTTTTGACAATCGAGGTGTCGGAAATTCCGACTATCCGAAAGGTCCCTATACGTGCGTTCCTGCAGCCTCCACTGTTGCAAGTGTCGCTCACTTTGTAGTGTTTCAGATCTTCTGGCATGGCAGAAGACGCAATCTGTCTTCTTGACTATCTTGGCTGGACGGGAGACAGAGAAATTCATGTGGTGGGCATTAGCCTTGGTGGAATGATAGCTCAAGGTGTGCAATTTTGCTGTCTGCTGAACGTGGAAGGTTTTGATTTTTGTCTTCCAGAACTTGCATTCCGCATTCCGCATCGAATCTGCTCTCTTGTCCTTGCTGTCACGACTCCCGGATCTCGAGCAGGCGGTTTTAGTTTGAGCCATACCACTCCAGTAAGCACATCGGTCCTAATTCGACTTCACTCTCATACAAATCGCTTGCGTAGTGGAAAGGCGTTTCATCCCTGCTTAAACTGACCTTTACGACTGACCCGAGAAAGAAAGCGCTTATTGCGCTTGGCATGCTGTTCCCCGAAAAATGGCTCAACGAAGTAGCAGAAACAGACCCGCACGCTGAGTGGCCTAGAAATGGTAACACGAAGGACAATGAACAACACAAAACAAACCGTGATGTACAAATGGAGGTTCGTTTGGCGCTTTCTTTTTTCTTGCAATCTATTGATGATAGGTAATTTAGGGCTTCCTGTACCGTGCCGATATAACTAAACCTCAATTATTTGGTGGAAACCTTTCGCAAACCCTCGCGGCGCTCACTCATAACTTCCAGCCAGAGCGACTGGCTTACATCGCTGCTAATATTCCCAAGATTGCCATTGTGACTGGAGATGAAGACCATCTCGTTAATCCCACTGGTAGCGAACGGCTTCATCGCTTTATGAAAAGAGCTAGCGATCCCAGTGGCGGCGAGAGTTCAGTAGAATATCTTACTTGGGAAGGAACAGGACATGCTATTCATTCGCAGAGAGAAAAGCTGTTTAACGGGCTTGTCGAGCGCTGTGCTGTAGAGGGTCGATCGATGATTGATAATGGCTGGAAAGGGAAGGACGTTTCATGAATCATAGAATACAGTGCTTATTCACTTTTCGGTGAGATCTTAAAACTCGCCACAAACGGCTCCTGGCAAGTTGGTAGGGTTTTTGAAGGCTCGCAAATGTACAAATGTTCCAATTAATGGCCTCAGTCGACTTTTCTCACTGTTGTAGGCTAATCTGGCTCCTCCCATTTCTGTTAGAAAAAATCTGGTTTCTTCGTCAGGGGCTGTTGTGATGTCATGTGTCTGTTCAGACTTCAAAAGCAAATTTGTCCACAGTTAGATGTAGTCGCTCGGCAGAAGAAAGATAAATGGAGTCAAGGTTATTAAGAGTACAAGTAGGTACTCATTCAATCAGTGATTTACAAAAACAGATCAAGTTGCTGGAGCAGCAGAGGTGGCAGCGGGGGTAGCATCAGGAGCGGCTGATTCTCCTTTCCAGGGGCCAGCATCTGACAGGGAGCACCCACCGACGCACTCACAAACTCCTCCAAACTCTTTTGGCAAATTCTGTGGGGGAATTTGCTTGAGCAACTTCTCTTTATAGTCGCTTGAACCCATGATGTCAATCTTCGCCACCGTCACCGGATCCAACCAGCCCTTGATAACTGACCAAACTGCTGTAAAAGTCCAGGGCGCGTTGATAATGTAGAATTTGCCCATTGTCTCGGGATATCTGTTCTGGCCGATTCCAGCGGCTTCCATAACAAAGTCCTTGACGCGATAGAAGTTGGACAAAGAAACACCTCCAAGATCAAGGATGGTGCAGAACGTTTCGATTGGGCGATGAGATGCGGTTGTGCAAGCGGGGAGGCGAGTAATGAAAGACCGTTCGTATTCGAAGACGAGACGTTGAAGTTGGCGTTCTTGGGTGGTGATGCTATAAAGAGCTTTCACGTCGAGTTTACCAAGACGCTCGACGTAAATGGGTCGTCCATCCTGAAATGCCAGAGTAAGTTGAATAAAATACAGTGAGCTTGAATGAACTTCACCTTGTCAGTTTTGTGATAAAACTGCGGGTAGTATTTATCGACCTCTGCCTTCTCCTTAAAATCGAAATTCTTGATGATATCATCGACACCAAAATCTTTCCTCCATTTCTCAGCAGAAAGAAACATCTCCTTTGACTTTGCGAGGTCAAAATTCCGTGCACGGAGGAATCTGGAAGAACGCGAATGGAGGGTCAGTATCAGGCAAGAATCCGATTCCAATAAACTTGGGCAGGCGTGCACAGATGGAGAAACTTGAAACTCTGATCTGATCTGCCTAATAGCTGCCCAATAAGAACCAAACTTCTGCGGCGACCTACCTCAAGAGTGTTGAATCCGTCATCCTCTCAGAGACAAAGTGGCCTTCATCCTGAAGCTCTTTCCGAAGCTTATCAAGAGTATGTTGTTCTACAACCGTTAAATTCCCCAAGTATCTTGGAGGTGGCTTATACGTCGGATCCAAGGTGACCCCAGGAGGCATGGGCACGGCCTCCAGGTTTATCTGGGCAGGTGCAGGTGCTGGAGTAGTCATTGTGTACTACAAGAGCTGAATCAATAAGTGAACTGTCTTAAAAGAAGCGGCCAACAGTCAGCTTATTATTATGGTACAATAAAGATGTTAAACTCAACCTTTTCGAAGTTCAGTACAGGTGGCAGGAAGAGAAAGCGGTTTCGGTCTATTCTTTGATCGATGTGGCGGTGACTCAGGTAACGAAAGATAAGATCACTTTTCACATTCCAACCCAAAGATAACGCCTCATGCCAATCCACCTTTCATCCGCCCACAGTGTTCAAAAGATAGCAAAAGGCTTTCAGCTGATGCTTCAACCTTTATAGCAGATTTTTGAACTATCGAGATCTTACGAGGAACCCAAAGTCAATCAGAAGACCATGGGAGCTGAGGTGCGGCGCCACGCCTTCATACTCACGCCGCATTCAGGGTTGATATTACACGAGCGCAACGCCTCGCAAGTTTACACACCGGGCTTCGGGGGTGAATGATGCCTCACTGTAAGGCTTGACTACTCCCTCCATCTTGAGGCAGCTTATACCAAACCATGTTCTCAAACATCTGTTCACTTGATCCTTCTTCGAAACCACCCTTTCCACTTCCAATTCACAGTCTTGTGGAGGGTCTTTTGATTCTTTCGCTCGCGGTGAAACCCAGTCCTTACAGAGCGCTCATCTTTTTCCCACCAATCGCAATTTTGGTGCTGTGGTCTCTGAGCTGTACGCGCATTCAACTGGGTAACATCGGGGACGAAATGGGTCTTGCCAGTCGGATGATCCTCGTTCTGATGTCAGCTGCTGCGGACATTCTGCTCAGCGAGCCGCAAAAAGAGGTTAAACTCCAGAAACCTTACGTACTACAAGACAAGAAGTTTGACGACGGACAATACAACATCCAGTCAACCTTGAAGTTCAATGGTGCCCATGGACATGCCCAAGTAGGCGATTTAACACAGACAAACGACTCAGATGATACCAACATCCAAGGGAGATACCCTGAAAACATATCGAGGGCGCCATTCTTGACTCGCCTCAAGTGGGCTGCTACCCTCCACCTTAATCAAAGAGGACTCGGTTTCATGCACGAACCCACCTACGCACTACCCTCCAGGCCTTCTCCATCCACAACACGCAAAACATTCGTTCTTCAACGCCTCTTCGCCATCTCGATTTTCTACGTGCTTATTGATATCGGAAGAGTCACTGTTCACATCTACGATTACAGACGGAGATGGATGCTAGAAAATCATGGCGGATTCGGCTTATTTGATCCTTGGAAGCTCTGGATTATCGGCTTCGGGGTTAAGTTTGTTGGGATGTTGGGCTATGTGCATACTTGCGTGGCGGTGCTAGCTGTTGGGCTGAGTTTTTCCCGACCACAAGACTGGCCGTTTTTTTTTGATATAGAGAATGTGGCAAACATATGTAGTCTGAAGCAGTTTTGGGGGTGAGTTAGTCCTGTCAATGTATTTAGACGATGTGCTCAGCTTTTACGTAGGAAATTTTGGCATCAGAGTTTCCGAAGAGTGAGCCACATCCATTACTTTCATCATCGAAACGGATCACTCATTTTCTCGAACACATACAGGTCTTCCAGATGCACGCCAACTTCATTGCCCACACTGTCCTTCGGTTTCCCAAATCTAGAAGCAAATTCATCCTCTATACCAAAGTTACCCTCGTATTCTTGCTCTCTGGGCTGCTTCATTTCTTCACAGATTCGGTCGCATTACAAAGCCTCAGCGTCTCTGGAGCTCTACAATTCTACCTAATCCAGGTCGTTGGTCTGGTGATCGAAGATACTGTGGCCAACCTCTGGCGTTACATTCAAGGATCCGGTACCATTTCACCCAAAGGTCCTAGTGAAGTCATTTCTATGAATGGTAGCGGAGGAGAAGATAAAACCCCTCCAAGCACGTCACCCCCAACTGCGTTTAAGCTCTTAGGTCTGCTTTGGGTACTTTTATGGCTTGGATATACACTTCCGATGTGGGCAGATCCACTTATTGATGGTGGCTATATGGAAGATGTTAGTAAGGGTGCCTTTAGTATTTTGATGGGTCTATGGCAGGGGCAGTGGTTTTGGCCCAAGAACAATGCGTGGTTGTGGGATGGAGTGAATCGTCCTGTGAGCGCTTAGATTTCGAGCTATTATCAGGGTGATCAAAGAACCATCCATCAATGAACTACCTTATTCGGGGTAAAGAGCTGGAGGTTTACTGTCCTTAGGAAAACATTAGTAGCTGATAAGAAAACGTGTATGTAAAATCTGATTCTTTGCATCAAATCTCAGGGTCGAGCGACATAGCTCCCCCGCACTAGTAAATCTGCTCGCCACCGCATCACCTTCTCTCACTGGAGCTTCTTCTCTCTCGACTCTGGGAATCCAGTTCTTCTATAAAGCCGGGTTAAATGAAAGGATTCATTATGCTTGATTCCCATGCTTTCCCGTGTTTGCCCTGTGACCTCCTCGTAGAAACCATCTTTCCCGCTGCTGCTTTACTTCTCTCTGGAGCTTTTATGGACTCTTTCAATGACAGTCAAGCCAAACCATATCGACCTGTCTTGTTTTTTATACCAATAGTTGTTCTGACCACATGGTCTTTGAGATGTACTCGCATCCGCTTGGAAAGTGTCGCCAACGAGCTTGGACTTGCGTGTAGGCTCACCACGATCTTTTTCTCCGCGTTTGTGGACATTTTATTTACAAATCCCCAGAAAGAGATTAAATATCAACGGGAAGGAGAGAAGAATAGTGACCATGCTGGTAATTTAAGCAACCAAAAGGCACAGATGCTCAAAGCAAATGAATGCTTGCACTCGATTAGCAGCGAGCAAAGTACCAACAAACTATCTTCAGAACCGTTCATTACCCGTTTCAAATGGGCTGCCACTCTGTGGTTCAATCTAAGAGGGATTGGGCTACATGCATGAGCCTATCTCATCGATACCACAAAAACCCTCTGCCTCTCTGAGCAGGTCGTCATTCCTTCGCCAGCAAATGTTGTACATCACCGTCTTCTATATTCTCATGGATGTGGGCAAAGTCTTTGAACATATCTACGAAGCTCGAAGGATCTGGACAATGGAGCAATACGGAGCAATGGGGAGATTCGATCGTTGGCGGCTCGTAAATTTAGCTCTTGGGCTCAGGATCTACTCAACGATGAGTTGGGTACACGGGTGGCTCAGTGTGTTTGCGGTTGGGTTGGGCTTATCCAATCCATGCGATTGGCCTTCTTTGTATAATAGTCCAAAGGAGGCTTACAGCTTGAGAAGGTTTTGGGGGTAAGTGTTTCCCTCCGGTTAACGTTGCGCAAGATGCTTAAACAAAAGTAATTTTAGAAAATTTTGGCATCAACTACGAAGAGTGAGAAATAAATGTCTTCGCTTCGCATTGAATTGGCTAATCGCACCTATTAGACCTTCGAAGTGAACGCCGACGTGGTCTTGCACTGCGTCCTCGGCGTCTCAAAATCTAGAGGGAAATTCTACCGTTACCTCAAAACCACCATTATTTTCCTCATTTCTGGGGTTATACACTTCGCCGCGGACGCAGCCATCTTGCAAAGCTTCAGCAAACCAGGCAGCCTCCATTTCTTCGCGCTTCAAGGTGTCGGCATTATAGTGGAAGACATCGCATTCGCAGCGGGACATTCTGTTTTAGGAATTAGAAGAGCCAAGAATGCATCAAAATCCATCGGATAAATCTAATCGGAAACCCCCTTTCTGGGGTTTCTAGGACTTGTCAATTCAGCAGCCCGGTTGCGACTGATGTCGGACCTTGAAGTTTGATCGAATCAAGCACATGCCGTCCGCGGGCAAGATATTGGCCACTGGTATGATAAGTTCTCTCCCGTGTAAGTACCTTGAGCAACAGTCAATGTGGTCACGTAGCAACGCAGGCCATAAAATTGACCTGTCGTGAGTTGAAACAAATCGAGCGCTGCTTAAACATTATGCTTCATGAACTTTGCCATAAGTGAAGGAGCTAGCTACGGCTTCACAGGACTCAGTGAATAGCTGGTCTAGCGAGATTATCAGAGCTAGCTGGGGCACTCTACTGCTGGGTAATATGTAAACGTTAGCATTATTCTCAGGGGACAATATCTCTTTCTGATGCAACATATCTATGAAGCCCAGTGGCCCCAGCCTCAGCCTGATCATGCGTAGTACCTAGTTAGCACAAATTGCTAACGGGGCCTTCCATCACTCTTTCATTGTCTGAATGTTTCTCTTAGCCTGCTTGATTATGAATAAGATTGATTCAAAATGTTGCCTGTGGTTGAAATAGCAAGAGACATGGGTCTCGGTCAACCTTCTCAGACGACAACAAATCCTGTAGATCTGTGAAATTGTAAGGTTCTTTCCAAGATAATCCAAAATAGTCAGCACATAATATTTTGTATAATGCTAAGAAATCCTCGTATGCAGAAGATATGTAGCCTACTACCGACGCCAGAGGGCTTGAGACAGAACATCTCTACTGCCGGATCGGCCATCATTTCCATCAAAAATTGATATATTCACCTCGAGTTCGAACAATGGGGGATTGCAGAAAGGGGGTTTCCAATTAGATGTATCCCTTAAACCTTTCAAATTATGAAATTTCTTTTTTCAATCATCCAGGACAACTTAAGGTCGCCGGTAATCCTTTTCGAGGCCTGTCATAACCCGGAAGAGACCTTAGAGCCTTCAAACACAATATCTGTAATTGGAGATTAGCAAAGGAAAGTTGTCGCAACCCGCTATGCTTACCTTCTTTCTCCGAAGTCACCAAGTCCTGGAATAATGTATGCTTTGTCGTTAAGACCTTCGTCGATCCATCCAGTTATAACCTTCAGGGTTGGAAATTTTGTGCAGAAAGCTTTCAAACCTTCAGGAGCTGCAACCTTGAGAGTGAAAATGGGTGAGATTTACGAAGGGATGTGATGGGGTAGTACACAGACCAAGTTGATAAAGATTATCCTTTCTTCAGGAACTCCGTGTTCTTTAAGTACTTCGACTGCCTTCATTGCCGATCCGCCAGTAGCTAGGAAATCATGAGCGTATATAAGCGATTGGAAATGATCACATACCGAGCATAGGATCAAGAAGTAAAACATAGCGCGAAGCAATATCTTGAGGGAACTAAAAGAAGAAACTCAGTTAAAAATACCAATAGGGGCTTAAGATTATGACTTTGGAATAGAATAGCTTCGGAAGAGCCGTTTCTTCGTCCTGAGGATCGTTAGCACTTGGTCAAGACAAAGGCTCAAAACCGACTCTTTGAATGAGTATCTTGCCTATTCGCACACTCCTGCAAACTTCCCGCAAACCGGCTTCCATTGCCTACAAATTTGAAAATCAACGATGATGATCACACGACGAGATCTGGTTGCTGACCTCGCCCGCTCGAAGGATCGATACGCCACATATCTTGCCCTCGAAAGCTAAACCATTGTATATAGCACCCTGTTAACCGAATTTGAGTTTGAAGCATGATCCGCAAGCAAACGACAAGTCTTACCGTTGGGGTTTCAACCGTTTTTGCCACCACTGGCAGATGGTTCAGACCCTCCTCAACTAGCAGCCTGATAATTCTATCCGAATAGAACAAGAAGTCTCCTCTCGATGTCTCTTTGTTCCTTATAATGGTGTAAAGAGCCTCGAGCTGGGCAGTTTGCGGTAGCGTGAACACTGATTGTGGCAATGGGTCGAGGTGGACCTGGTTGAGATTGGTGCTTCTCGCAGGTTGCGGTGGAGGTGGGGGTACAGTTGGGGATGCCATGGTGGTTAAAGTGCACGAAATAGAACCCCGAGTGGACCTGGAACTCGAAAGATATCTTCGTTATAAATAGGAAACTGAAGTCTGCCCCAGACTGTCAAACTACTGTCAGACACTCGTGGACGTCGTGGTGATTTGCGGTGAGCACATGTTCCACCATCTCGGCTAGCTGTCAGCTCTCTTTCTTCAACCCTAATGCCAAAAACGCGGATTTACAACATCAAGATGAGTCCAGGTGTTTTTGATTTACACAAAGACCAGGAATATAAACCAAGCTTCGGAAATCTTGCTACCAAGTTTTTTTTAAATCATCGTTCGTTATCCATAGCGTTCCTCATTAAATCTGTTATTTTTTTTAAAAAAAATGAAGTTGGCCTCGTGAAAACCGATAACTCAGGAAACCAAGGTTTTGGGAATCCTACGGTAGAAGGCAAAAACATTCCTCCTGGACTACCAGACCCCTCGCCTGTTACCTGGGCTATCACTCAGGAGATTACACTCGAAAAATATCAACCGGTGGTTGCTGGCGGTCTTCCCGTGATTCTCTTCTCAGTCTTTCAGGAGCTTGAAGAACGGCTACGAGTAAGCACTTTCATAGACCTTGCTCCTGAGTATTATGAAATTGTGACTGATAGTTTTCAGGTGAGTTGCGAACGGTATTGTCTAGACCCAAACCGTTTGCCGATCGAACTGTATTTTGCTAAGCGGGCAGCAAACCGAGGCACTCGTATCTTTCGATTATCACAACCCTTGCCAACTACGAAAATGAGCGCCTATTTTTCTTACTTTTCGCATCGACCATGAAAATTTTGCCACCATACGACAAGACAGAATACGTTTGATCGCTCCTATTTGCAGCTCTCATGTATATCACATTCAAGAGCGCAACCCTCTTCTGTTGGACAGGACTTGACCTGTGATACATCCTCTAGGTCCAGTGCCAAGAGTATTCTGTGTGGAAGCTTCTAATGCCCAGAGGTTTTTCAAATCGTCTTTCGATCGATATCCGCCGCTTTGTCGATCCTCCATTCCGGACTTGAACTATAAAGTGCTCGTAAATGGACCGATTTTTGTGCCTGCACTCTCTGAAGCTTGATTTTCCCGTCATGGCTATCATCGACCTCACAAACAAGAATCCCGCGGAAATTGCGTACGTTGTAGTTTTTGATCTGAGGCTTTCCCGCTCGGACTCATCCATCTTGGTGATCTCAGGCACGGGTGGATGTATCTCGGGTTGTGCATCAACTTGCTCCTTCTAGGAGTGCTAACTACGATGATGCTTACCTATCATACTACCTACAAGAGGTGAGCCACTATTTTGACGTCGAGAATACTCGTAAACCTGTCCTCATATCTTTCTTAGCGATCGGTGGTGGATTAAGATCTTGGTCCGTCTGATTAAAATAACGACTTCTTTGCAAGATAACTAACACCCACTCTAGGTCTCCTTGCTTTACGTGGCAGATTTCCTGAATAGTTGCTTCACTCTCGCTTATTTATATCTGGTTCTCATCATCAATTTTGGTGCCACCTTTTTTCACTATTATGAATTTAGACCCCCTAATTGATTGCTCAGGGAATTTTGATATGCTCCAAAGGCCTGATTGGAGTACGTCCTGTCCAAGTCTATCTTGATAGTTTATTTTCGCTAATGGTTCTCTTCGTGCAGTCTTTGCATGTGGTGAGTAGTTCGACCATTTGTTTGAAAGCGTCACTCATAAACATTCACTCTTAGATCCATCTTTGACTGTGAGCTCCTGTTGCAAATAATTCTAGGAACTTGGCTCATCGTATCACAGGCTTTGATTGGCATGACTGTCCAATTATTCTTCGCATGGAGAGTATTTGTTTTGACTAAATCATCTTTGATATCGGGACTCATTGTGACGGTTGCTGTTGTTGGTGGAAGTAAGCCATGCATACCTTTTGAAGGGCGATTTACTTACTTTCATAGTATTTGGACTTATGACCGCCATTAAACTTTCGAGGATTCAATATTTCGTGGAGTTACTCAAGCTAAAGGCCTTCAGTGTGACTTGGCTCTCCTGTGAAGCTGTAGCAGATTTATCCATCACCACGACTCTCGTCTGGTATCTGTACGTACCCGCTAAAACCTTGCAGATAAATCCACGTTAACTGAATCTCTATTTAGAGTGAGCAGTAATCCAATCCAAATTTAACCACTCCATCTGACGAATCATGCACCCATTAGCGTAAACACAAGACTGGTTTCCAGAATACCGATCAGATCGTTGATAGAATCATTCGCTGTATGTTGATAACCTTGATGAGCTCTTATGCAAATGATCCTAACACGACTTCGATTTCTTAGTGACAGTCCAAACTGGCTTGCTTACCATGATCGTAGCTTTGTTGAACGTCGTCTTTTATTTAGCAGATGTGAGTTTTCGTACCTTTTTTTTTTTTTGCGAGGGATCTGCGGGCTCTGACAAATTCTATCGACGATATCAGCCGTCTGGCCTTCACCTTATGTTCAACATCCCGCTTTCCAAGTTGTACTCTATCTCAGTGATGAGCAGCTTGAACTCCCGTCGTGGATGGCAATTTGGAAAATTAACCGTCGATACCTCTGTGGTCGATTCAATCGGAGGGCGACGTCAAGGGCCCGTATCAAAGGCTAGCAATCAAAGTGTGAGTTCTCTTTACATGAACTCTTAACTATTATTTATGGTGTTGACTCCAAATAGCCAGGAGGTACTTTCGACTGTGATCCTAAAGCTGGTCCTCCTGAAGTTTACGTGCATGTCGAATTCCATGAAATGTGCGATGTCAATGGAGAACCCCCGAGTTCGGTTTAATCGCTTTCCGGGTTTGAAGAACCGTTATACCATTGAATCAGGGTTTATTGGTCTTTTATATTATCAGTTCTGGGGTACACGTAGCGTTTCGCGCGAAAGGTCTTCATTGTATACTAAATCTTTACTCAATACACGGACGGATAGCTCAAATATAATACCGAGCAACCTAAGGTCCCTGCGTGACATCCCTCATCTTTCCCAAGTACCCCAGGAAGCTTGGGTTCCTTGTACCACTCCAATCATCTTTTAACAATCCGAAACTTTCGCTAAGATTGATCGACTTGTCTCGAACGTAGTAATCTCCCTGAAGAGCCCAATACGACCAATCTGCGTCGTTGCTCTCCAAGTACTGCCGCAAGCACTGCAGGTACTGGTAATCGCTATCTCCACTTTTGAGAGTCTGGGGAACGCCAAACTCGCTCATCCACAGTGGCCCTGTATACGGCTTGCCCTCTGCAAGAAGATAGCCAGCACCGTTGCCGATGGTTGTTGCGAGCGATTGGCAATTTGTGGCGACGCCAGAGCCGTATGACCAGCTGTAGGAATGTACCTCCCATACAACTTTATCCGGGAAGGCTGATCGATCGAGTGGCTTGTCATATAACATTCCCAAGTTGAGAGCGTAGCTCGTGCCACCGATGACGATCAAGAGATTAGAATTGGTATTGTGAATTGCGCTCGCTCCTTGGCCTATGTACGTATACCAGTCGTTGTTGTTGGAGTTCTGGCCCGACACGGTACGAAGCTCATTACGTAGAGACATGGCGACGACGTTGGGATGAGATTTCGCAAGCGTGGCCATACTTTGGAGACCCTTGAGCCAGTTGGGCACATCGAAATATTGGCTGTTCGCGGCGTTGTACCCAGACCCTTGCTTGAACCATCCATTGCCGTCGGAGGTTCCACAGCACCAAGAAGCGCGCGAGACGTGATTATCGAGGATGACCAGGATGTTGTGGGATTCGAGAGATTTGATAACGGTGTCGAAAACTCCTTGAACGGTTGAGCTTGAGACGAAGCTATTTTTGCTCTGTACGCTGCTATACAAGCTGCTCATCTGAGAGCTCGATACGCCTGCAGCGGATGCAGCAGCTGTGAAGGCAGCAGAGACGCTTTGTCCGAGATTAAGCGCGGCGTCGATGGAATATGTAAGGCGAACGCAGTTGAAGCCGTTGTTGGCAATCCACGAACTGATAGTATCGACGGGCTGATGCTGAAGACCTTCGGGGATATGGGTCTCCATATGCCCAGCCCAGTTGACACAGCGGAATTTGACGCGTTTGCCACTGGGGTCGACGATAAACCTGCCACTCGTCTTGAGGACGATGGCTTGGCACACTCCGAAGAGAGTTGAAGACAACAGTAACAGTAGACCTAATAAACGAGGAAGTGCCATTTTCAGGCCGTACTTTGCTAGACAGGGAAATATCTTTTGATCAATTTGTCAATTTATTTCGGAATGTCCCTCACATTTATAACATACTGGTGTACCTTCGCTGGTAGTTCGGCGCTGTTCCGGATGATTATGCGAATAGTGTACAACTGCTATAGTTTCCGATACAGACGCCTAAATCCTCAATGGCACTCATTCAAGGGAGAATTTAAAAGAACTCTGAGGAATACACCGCATCAAATGACCGAGGCCAACGACGCAGGACCAACACTAACAGCCGGATCGAAAGCAGAGATCAGACATTTCGGCAAATGCCGTCACAATTCACACCCAGGACCCGTCGTTGCTGCTTGCTTCTTCAACACGATGAACCGACATTTACTCTTTCAAAACCTCGTTCAATAACACCCGAATAACTATCTTGGATGCCATGTGAATGATGCTTTGGGCAGGATTGAGATTTCTCGACTCTCGAAGAACCAAGATACTTTGTGACGTCTTGAACGAGTACTATTTTCTCTTGACTTCTTTCTGGATAAAAGTCGTGCTGAGGATGGCTTGGAACAGAAAGAACCATTTGTTCGACCACATCCAGACTCGATATACCCTCCACCTTCTCCTTCTCTCTAATTTAAGTTTGTCCTCGGGACACTCAGCGGCCCGGGTCCTGCAGTTGCGAAGCCAATCATCCCCTTCGTTCTGTCGTCAACCCATGTACAGATGTTGTAGCTGGATTCAGTGATCTCGACTGCATCAATTTCACCGTAGTTTCATCCTGGATGAGTGCTATAGGTAATAAACCCGGTGGCTCTGCAAAATGATTCCCTTGGTTTTCAACCTCGTAAGTGGTTCTCCGTGCCAAAGAAGCTCGTCCGATCTAAACATCTTCAACTCCTATAGGTCAGTTGCATGATGCAACGTCTAATATACACAGTGTTGCATATGTGAAATGGGCGCATGATTTATTCCCGTGGCTGAGAAGTTGTAGCCATTGACTACGTCTTAAGTAGGATGGGCGGTGGAAGCCCCAAAAAATCGCAAAAATAAGTGCTCTAATTGCCATTTAACGAGGAGCAAAGACTGCGACAACCACCCGTCTCATCTTGGATCTTTTCACTCGACATATACCATGAGATCATCAGGTGAGCTTGGCCGGCACGGTAGTTGACGAAGAGTTTTTTATATCTATTTCAGGATTGCTCGTTGCCTTGTGGTGTCTATGCCTCCAACTGGTTGCATCCCAGAGTTTATCCAGTATGCCACAAGCTGGCTCTATCCCGTCTTACATAAAAATTGATTTCTTCGATAGTAACATCTCTTTTGGTCGAAAACAAAGTCGAGCCATTGGGAATCGACGTCAGCCCACGTTTCTCGTGGATCCTTACTTCGGCTGGATGGAATATCTCACAAATATCGTATCAACTTCGCGTTTCTTCCACAGGTGGAGCATCTATCTGGGATAGTGGTCTCGTCTCTTCAAACTTGCCTTACACTCGGCCGTACGAGGGTCCAGCCCTGCAATCCGACACGAAGTATCTATGGAACGTTAGCGTCATCGCTTCCGTTGGAAGTGCAACTGCCTCGTCGACCTTTACGACGGGCTTCCTAACCCAGGCAGACTGGAATGGAAGTTCTTGGATTGGGAATGGCCTTCCACCTTCGCCGCCCCCGCGACCCACATTTGATGGTGCTACCTGGATCTGGACCTCAGATACCCAAACCAATCCACCAAATGCCCCGGCAGGACCTCGCGCCTTCCGTAAGACATTCGTCACTCCAACTGGCAAAAAAGCGGTGTCGGCCACAGTTCTTCTTACCGCTGATGATGCTTTCACTCTCTACGCGAACGGAGCTTCCGTTGGCTCTTCTCCCGCTACTGTGGATACATGGAAAAGCGGCCAAATATTTACCATCAATACTCTCAACTCCAACTCCAATTTGTTTGCCATTGGTGCCTCCAATACTGGAGATGCGGCTGGTGTTCTTGCCACCATTCAGATCACGTTTGATGATGGCACGAATTCGACCATCCATTCAGACTCCTCATGGCGCTCAAATATTAACATACCCTCCGGATTTGAACTCCCATCAACGGACGATACTACGAGTGGCTGGGCCAATGCAACTGTCATTGGAACATATGGAATCAGCCCGTGGGGCACTGGCGTATCGGTGTCAGACTCCCTCGCAGAGCACCCCGCACCACTTCTCCGCAAAAAGTTCAGTATCGGATCACCCATCACAAATGCCCGACTCTACTACGCCGCTGGTGGTTTTGCCAGCATTAGAATCAACGGAGCGCCCGCATCTGACCACGTCCTGTCGCCTGGGTTCACCAATTACGACGTTCAGGCGCAGTACGTTGTGTTGGATGTGAAGAGTCTTCTCGTTTCTGGGGACAATGCCATTGCCGTAGAACTAGGGAGAGGGCATTACGGAATGACAAATCCGAATGTGTGGAACTGGCAAAATGCTCCGTGGCATGCTGAGCCAGCTCTCAAACTCATATTTTCCCTCGAGTTCGCAGATGGAAGTAAACAGAGAATCGTATCGGATCCGCTATGGAAGATGACTGATGGACCAACACGGCTTGACGATCTCTGGGGCGGTGAAAATTATGATGGTAAGCTCCTATTACCATTTCTAATCAAGTAGGTGGCTGAAATCGTCTTCACCACAGCAAAGCATGCGGTACCAGGCTATGACACAGCTACTTTCAACGATGGTTCGTGGAGATCCGCAAAGATTGTAGTTGGCCCAAAGGGTCTCCTGGTTAATCAACGCCAACCTCCCACCCGCATTACCCAATCTCTTTCACCCACCAGCATCTCTGAACCAACAAAAGGAACTTTTGTTGTCGCCTTCCCCCGTGTTATCGCCGGATGGGCTCAGATCACAGTTACAGGACCAGCCAATACTCGAATCACTGTAAACTATGGAGAAAAGCTTCAAGCCGATGGAACTGTCGTTTACCAGCAACCATCCCAGTACTTCGTCAACAACTTCCAAACGGACCGCTTTTTTCTTGCGGGCACAGGCTCTCCAGAAACTTTCGAACCAAAATTCTCTTACAAAGGCTTCCAGTATGTACAACTCTCAGGATGGCCTGAATCCTCTCCTCCCAAAGCCAGTGATATCCTTGCTCGAGTTGTTCACGGCGACCTCAAGCCTCATGGTGGATTTACATCGTCCAGCGATATTCTCAACAAACTACATCAGGCCTCTGTTTACACCATGCTGAATAATGTTCAATCTGGTGTCGTTACAGATTGTCCACAGTATGAGAAGAACGGCTGGTCAGGGGACGCTATGGTCAGCACGGATATGTTCCTGTATAATCTCGATGCACAGGAGACCTTGTCCAAGTACGTTCGTGACCTGGATGAGAGCCGAGCAGGCGGAAGTGGACCACCATCTGTCATCGCGCCTGATAGTGGTGGATGGGGTCTGGACAACTTCAAACCCGCTCCGACCTGGAATGCCGCATTCATCACGATCCCTTGGTGGCTATATCAATATCGTGGAGAACGACGGTTACTGGAGGAAAGATACAATAGCATGCAAGATTACGTTGAGTTTGAGCTGGCACGTGCAAACAACAACATTGCGTCTTCGTCTTTGGGTGCGCTCTTTGCTGTGCGGGTCGATTGGATTAGAAACTGAAATGTTTCCGCTTATTTTTAGGTGATTGGGTGACTCCAGAGGTGTGTATATATGTATCATGTCATGCAAGGGCTGCACGATGAACTTTTTTCTTTTCAGACCAGTCCCGACGGGGGAAATCCTCCTGAGAACATCACCGTGCCCGCCACTGCCTACTTGTAAGTGCTATTTCTACACTGCTTTTGACGGCAAGAGTTTACAAAACTGTGTAGGTATCACATGATTGACACTATGGCCAACATTGCCACTATCCTCGGCAAAACGGACGATGCCAGTCGGTTCAAAGCTCAAGCAATTAGCGTCAAGAACTCTTTCAATGCAGCATTTTTCAACCCCTCGCTTGGTCATTATGCTGCCTCTGGTGACAGTGGCTATCGACAAACGCACAACCTTCTGGCACTCGCGTTCGGACTCATACCCAACACATCCTTAACTCAGGGTGTCGCCGATAGTATTGCGGCGGATGTAGCGTCTCGCGGAACGCATCTCAACACGGGGGCACTTGGCACCAAGTACATCCTTCCTGTACTTTCTGCGCATGGACATGCGGACGTGGCGCTGGCGCTCGCTACCCAGACTACTTATCCGAGTTGGGGATTTTGGATAGCGAATGGAGCAACAACGATGTGGGAACACTGGGCCATTGCTGCACGCTCTCGAGATCATGTTCGTAGTCCTTTGGGTTATTACGTTTTTCGCCGAACTAACATATGGTTATAGCATTTTCTTGGAACTTTCGAAGATTGGCTCTACCAATATGCAGCCGGCATCCAAACAACAGGTCCAGCGTTCCAAAAGGTCACGATTGCGCCTGCTGTTACTGGTGGGCTTCAGTCCGTCAGTGTGTGGACCACTACGCCTTTTGGCAATCTAACTGTGGCCTGGACGAACGACGCTTCTGGTTTCCATCTCACGACTGGAATTCCTGTCGGGGTCGAAGCCAACATTGTTGTCCCTGCCACATCCGCTGTGAATGTACAGGAAGGCGGGAAATCTCTAGCGAATGCAGTGGGCATCCTGAATATCGTCAGCTCCCAAAATACTGTTAGTGTTTCTGTTGGGTCTGGGGTATATTCCTTTACGATAGCCAAATGACTTCGTACTGAGCATCCTGCCTGATTCTGTTGCAAATGCTGAGCCTTTCCCGTAGTACAAAAACATAAAGAAACCGTAGCACAGTCGTACATGTACAGAAGTTGTTCCATTTCCGATGATCCTTGTCAGGCCAGACTAAGGAATTTGCCGACAACACTCATGAACTTGTCCGTTTCTTCGAAATGTGCCATGTGTCCTGATTTCTGTATGGAATTGCCTTAATTTTGTACCTCAGGATAAAATCTTTCACTAACCTCAAATTCAACCGACTCGACTGTACGGATCTCCTTCAGGAGTGGTTCGATCGTCTTCCTACTGGCTTGATCTACCTTGCCATGCAGCACCAATGTCGATACGGATATTCTGTGCGCGTCGGGGATAATCGTCCAATTTTTGAGAACTCCCGTCGACTCAAAATGGCGTGGTCCATACCTAAGGCCGACGTATCGGTTGGTTGTGAAAATATCAAAAATGCTGTTGGACTTACATGGACTCTCGAACAGTTGGGTCACCCATCATACACGTCAAGGCTTTGACAATTGGCTCGGGCACTGGTTGGATGGTGCATCCATGCAATGAATCGTAATGTTTCATTGCTCTCCTATACTCCTCGCTATGGATTGTACCGTCGTTCTCGTTCTTGTCCAAGATGTCCTGGACGTCTTGTGGTAGTTCCTTGCGATACACGTGGCCTGTCTCGATCCATAGATCGACTGAAGCTGGCGAAGAGAACATGACAAGACGCTTGAGACCCTTTGGTTGGCGAGTGGCATGTCGAGCAGCCAGCATTCCTCCCCATGAATGACCTAGCAGGTCATAATCATCATTGATGCCAAGCTGCTCCAACAGCTCGTCGAGTTGAGTGAGAAAGAGGTTTTCCGACCAAAATGAAGTATCTCCCTTCTTGTGAGCAAGATGAGTCGAGCGCCCATTACCAATCTGATCATACAAAACCAACGCTCGGGATTGAGCGTTCGTAATGTTAGACAAGATCTCGAGATACTCAGTGTTGAGGCCTGGGCCACCGTGAAGAGCGACAAGAGGGCGATTCGACTTGAGGTCACCGATTACTTTGTACCAAGTTTTTGCAACTATATCAAGAGTAGGAATCTTGAAATCGAGCTCGCCAGTGGTAACTTGATTCGACTTGGACATGATTCTTCGAAAAGAAAGATGCTTGACCGCAACAAGCAAAAGTAGGTAACGAGAGAGGGTCGATTAAGCAGTACGCTCGGGGTATACTGTAAAAGAAGCATTCAAGCTTTATATGGGATAATAGAATAGATCATCTCAGCCTGGATTAAAACTCACCCAGTACGTATTGTCTGCTCAAGACATATGCTCTTCGGGTTGAAGATCATGCCGTTGCTATTTCTGAAGTTCCTGATATGGGGAGCCAAGTCTTCCTTCTTCCTCCTCTTATGTTAACTGGCAATAAATAGTGCCTTTTTCAAACAGTTGACAGCGCCAGCTTGAGATCAAGATCGTCAAATGTTGCAGTTGAGGCCAAGGGATTAGAATCCTAAAAAGTACGATAATTCCCCACACGCCAATGCATCGCGATCACGGCATAGCTGCAAATTTCATGATAGTTTCTCGAGCAATACAGTATCATCAAAATTTGAATCTGCTGAGATGTGTGAGTTTTAAACATTCAAGACTCAAAGTTTCAAGCCTAGGGCACAATTTGGACGACGGGAAATGCCGTCCAGCCAATGATGCCTACGTAAAACGCCAAAATTGTCAGTCTCAGTACTGGCATCAAGTATTCTGCCAAAAACGCGACTGTTTGACGCGACCTTAGCATATATATTTTACCTGGAGGAAGGCTAAGCCAATACTTTTTGTCAAGTTTGATATGGCTCTGGTTGCAGGCTTGAATCTATGGAGTGTTCAAGGTAAAGGTTGTCGTTAGGGTCAGCTCATACATTTGACCATTGGCAGCAAGCTAAATAGCTCTAGGATGTCATTTTATCAGGACCTGACCCGACCCTGCGGTCCCTGCCAGCCTCCCGATAATGTGACGGGATAGATTTTCCCAGGTATTCTAACCCGTCAACCCTGCATCTCCAAATGACCTAAAACACAGCTGGAGAAACGTGGTTAACTTTCCCCCTTTTTGTTCTTTGTTCCGCTGGAGGTTGCTCAAATTCGACGATGGGCCAATATGACGCTGTACTAGGTGAGCTAACTTCTTTTTTTTTTTTCAACCACTCACTTGAATTCGTATTCATCTAAATAAATCTACCAGGACCGCTCCTTTTGTCGGCGTTTGGTGGGCACTTATTTATGCTCCGTTTGGTGAACTCAAGCTAATACGGGTTGTATTGAGTCAACACATATGTTTGTGGGCTCGTAGGATTTCATGTTGGAACGTACATTAGCACCCGTGAGTTTCATTTTTGCGTCGTTCATTCGTTTGGTTAACAAACTCGACTTTCGCAGCTTTCGGTGATCCTGTCTACATCAAGTCTGTGTCCCACACCAATTTATCAGAGGACCGCAACCCAACCTTTTGATTTAGGTCCATCGTTGCGGCTCTTTTTACTGTTGATTTTGCCCAGACTATTGTGTACGTTGGATGGCAGGAATATACTGAGCAACGCTGACCTATTTTATAGCATTATTTACGCAGTATGGATGCGTTGGTGCGAATTTCACCTTCAATTTTGAGAGGATGTCAATCATAACATTTTTCTTAGCGTCGAAAATTACGCAGCGCCCTCTCTTATGGTGACAAGTGAGTTGCTTGCCTAGTTTTCTCATTCGTCAGGTTTAATGTCCCTTTTCAGCGAGCCCCTGGACCTACACGTCCATCCCGATCTTCATGGCCGTTTCGTCAATCATTTCTCATGTATTCCTCGCCTCTCAGTCCGTATTCCATCACTCCAACTGGAATATCAAATTTATTTTTGTGTCTAGAATTCATGAACGCACCAAGAATATAGTCATTCGACGGCTTGTCGAAGGCCTTGCCTTGTTGTCGTTTGCATTGGCGCTAGCTGCAGGTATCTTCGGTCTCCAGAAAAATCTTTCAGGCTCGGATATGTGAGCGAAACAATATGCTTGCAAACGACCGACTTATAGTTTTTTTCCAGTATTCAGCAGACCTCGGCTACATATCGCATCGTGCTGATATGTTGGATAGCCGTTCAGTTCGCTGCTGATCTTAGTATATGTGGTAAGCCATTTCTCTCTGACTGGATTATGCACTTTTTTGACCATAATACCTAACGTCCTAGTTACGTTTAATTTTCATTATGCCAAAGCCGGGACCCTGTTCAATCTTCTGGAAGAACCCTCGAGCGCATTTGATCTCTTCATCCGCACCAATTCAATTGGATCATTGTTCTCGCTCCTTGCCCTTCTTTTCGTTTTTGGTATGCCGAAATCTCTGGCTTATATCGTGGTGTTACTTCCACTGGGAAGGTTGTACTCCGCAGTACGTCCTCGCATGCATGGTTTGATGTTCTACTTTTGATCCCACTTCAGGCCATAGTTAGACAGCTTCTCATTCGTACTGGGGAGACGGCACAAAGACCCTTATCGGGTGCTAATGTGAGTGGTGTCTCGATGTTCAACCATTCGAATATCATCTAATGTTCTCCACCGCTTCACGTTCCCTTAGCTCCACTGGACCGACACAAATCTCTTTTCTCTGGCTTTGCCCAATGACAAGCCCGGAGCAGGTGTAGATGAACCCTCAAGCGCCACACCTCTAAAAAAGCTGAAAGGCAAACCAAAAACATATCATCACGTCAAATCTAACCCTTCCACTCGCCTCAAAGAGAAACCTTCTCTCAGCTTGGTGCACGTCAAGACTGAACAGTCTATTGTCGTTGACCCAGATCCTGCTCAACGCAGGTCGAATTCGGTGAGCCAGTCAAGAAAGGCCAGCATTACCGGAGACCATGCTGGCTTGCCCAGCTCCTCAGCCTCTATTGCATCTGGCTCAGGTTCGGGGCACGGTAAAAGCGAGGAGGACTTGAGGGACTTTCATCCCACACCACCACGGTCTCAACGCCCTATGACGGAGGAGGAACTAAAGATTCTAAAGATTGCAGACGGTAGTAATTTCAACAAGAAGAGAATATCCACATTCCCGGCGACAAAATGATTATCACGATTTAACTACATACCCTCACTATTATTATGACCTTTGCTTTCGCTGAATACTCATGCGATCCTTGTTTCTGCTATTTTAAGTCACACATGGTCGTCTCTAACCTCTCGAGAGTATACAACAGTAAGACTAGGTACCAGAATAAAGCAATGTACAGTGGATAACACTGGGAGAAAGAATAGGTATTTGCTTAAAGCTGAGATACGCGTGGTAATGAATAGACATCCGAATGTTTAGTCGCTATCGCTACTGCTATCACTATCCCCTGACTCCTCATCGTCATCAGTCCCACTCTCGTCATCACTCTCATCACCCTTTTTCCTGACAGGTTGTCCTTTCATTGCCGCCATTTGGCCTGCAATCGTATCCTCGTCAGGTTCTGAGATCTCGTCTTCGGTTGGAGGATCCGAGACACTGGGTGGGTCTTCGATTTTAAGCTGGTAGAGATAAAATTGAAAAATGATATCCTCTTTCAAGCCAGAAAGACATACCGAGATATCAGCACTTGCATCTTCACCAACGAACGTATCGCTGACGATATATACTCTCCATGTAAACAAGCCAGTGTTTGGAGGTCCTTGGAACTGGACTTTATACGCGCGATAGTCTCTATCAGTTTCATTTGCGTTGGGGTTAGAAAGCGGGATGTCGGTAATCTTGGTTGGAGGAACGACGACGCGGTTGGATTTGTCGTCGGCGAGAACTATCCACCATGAGGGTTTTCGAATCTGTAGCGGCTTGTTATAGTGATATCTAAGTGAAAGGCGGAGAGAACGACTTACACCAGGCCAGTGGGGAGCGTGTGCACTCCCGTTAGCTTTACCCGACGACAGTTCTTCTGCTTCTTTCTTGGACTCTAGGAATTTCTCGTCGATTTCGTGATTCTGTTGCACCAGTTTCTTGGTCTCGTCAACGCTGAGTTCTTTCTTCACGATTTCAGAGCTAGGCGTTTGCTTGGAGCCGGGAGGAGACAAGCGAAGTTTGACCAGGAGATAGATGATTGCAGAGGGTGTGATGACAGACTCGCCAATAACTACAGACGGGCACAATTAGGAAGCATATACAGACAAAGAACAGATAACACATACCCTTGAACGATGCCTCAGCAATGTCAACCCGTCCCCACGTTTTAATAGCTGTTTTCACATTGTCGAGTCGAGGATCTTTCTTTTCCGCAAGGTTGTAAACTAGATCTGAAATATTTGCTTTCGGCGAGACAGCCTCGAGATCCTTGGTATCAATACCTGGTAGTTGGGTTAACTTTTGGCGGTCAGAAGAGTTGGGTGGGAGAGCTTGAGTGATGTACTGGTATAGGCGCATGATGGAAAGTGTAGGGAGGAGCCAGGTACGGGCAATAGACACATTGAGCAGAGCATTCAGGAGGAGTGGTGTTTGAAGAAGGACTTGTTTCTGTTCTATAAATATAGATGAGTATATGCGCTTAATTATCGTGTGCTAGAGCATACCTTTCTTGAGAGTCGCATCTTCGACATCTAACCTGAGAAGATGCGCATACAAAAGGACAAGCGCTTTACGTCTTGACGCGTGTGTTTCGCCGTTCCAGTCCTGCAGCAATTTCTTCACTTCCAACCACTTGGCGCCCAGTTTCTCCTTTACTTGCGCCTCCAGGTCGTCAAGATCCTTCTTCACCTTTTGCTTCGAAGCAGGCATCTCCCATTTGTATGCTTTTCCTAATGCGCCAACCACCTCCTCGATGCCAGACTCTTCCTTGACGGTTTTGAAGAATACAGCAGCACTTTCAGCCTGGATACCATCCTTTGTCTTTTTCCGGTTACCAAACCACCACCGTCCAACGAGAGCGGGAAGCGCACCGCCGAACATAATACCATATGCGCCAAGGACCCAAATGTTGTTTTTGCCTTCAATGATCCATTTCGGGAGTGCAATACCGGTTGTCGTACTCTGGGGGCCATCAGGATTATTATACTTTTGCCAATTCTCTTTGATCTTCTCGTTGGTCAATCTATGGAATGAAGTATGAGAAGCAGAAATAAAAAAATGTGCAGGATGAAGACGCACGATTTGTACGCTTTCGTAATGTCTACAAAGCGGTTCTGGATGGCTTCTATTGTAAGGTTGGCAGTCGCTTTGACCTTGTCTGGATGGCTGGAGGAGTGTCAGAGAATATACACAAGGTTGACACAGCTCCAGTACTTACTACAGTCGGGAAAGTTGTTTGAAGTGTGATTTGATCTCTTTGTCCGGTGTATTCTGCGAATCGACAGCGTAAGGATAAGGAATAAGCCGTATATAGCAGAGTACACACCGACTTGATGCCGAGGATTTCAAATGGATTGTATACTTTGTTTTCGACCTTGATCTGCGAGGCTCTGTAGGAAACGAACCCAAACAGCGCCCAACCTGCAACGATGAGGTATACCCTATGCTTGAAGTGTCAAAACAAATCAAACCAGAAGACTGATTCCATGACGCACTTCCCACTGATTTGAGGGATGAACATGGAGCCCTTCTCCTGCTTCAGAACAGTTTCGCGGTGGCGAATGCAATCAGAGCATTGGCAGCCATCCGGAAGACGTTTCTCTATTGCATTAATAGGCTTCGTCAGCTCAATCTGGGAAAGCGAGTAACCTTTGAAATTCACCTGACTTTGAGAACACAGCCGACAGCGTCAGCGGCACTAACACCAGTGCCAGGAATGTAATTAGAAAGTATGCGGCCATGGCCCCGGCCTCGTCATACTCGTATGCAGCCATTTCGGCTTAGATTGTGTGAGGCTGTCGCTTTAATCTTATGGGTTTTCTCTTCGCCAGAAATTAGGATCCAAAGAGCGACGAAGCTTTAAAGCAGTTGTGTGGGCGGGCAGACGACGTGGTCAATGTGAACTCTGTGCTGGCGAAATCTATGGCCGGCGTGACACAGTCGTGTCGTGACAGAGTACATGTGATCGTTGTGACGTGATCTTGGGTGTGATGCCCCTATCTGTCACCCTGAAATGGATTTACATACGGAGAGTTGTTTCTTCGCTCATATTCGTGAGCCAGTTGCTAGCTGTTGCTAGACTATCAAGTTAAGATATTTCGTCATTGGAAAACTCGGTGATCTAAACGTAGAGATTCTCTTGTTATTGGTATGGATCAAAGGGCAAATTGGGTCTGTAATTGTTCGGACATGAACATTTTCGCCCTGGTGTCCATTATAGCTCATGCAAAGGGCCATAGCGTCTTTTGATTATATTCCTGCCACAATTTGCCGTTGGAACCATGAGAACTCACAGAAAATAGTACAAGGAAATGAACCCGCTATCCTCTCCTTTACATCGCAAAATATGGCTGATGAAGCGGTTGTTTAGGCTTTCGGCATCGGCGCGAGACCTCTGGGTGATATACAGTGTCAATGACAAACGCCAAATGAAATAAATTTGTCTCCAAGTCAGTTGTTATTCCTTTAAACATATAATGATTATTGAAGAAAATGCGCCCTTATCGTTTGAATTTTCAGGGATGAAGTAGAGTGCATTCAAGGCTTCAAGCTTCGGACACAGACTCCGTCCCATGGTCGTGGTTGAAGGATCGATGCGATGTACGAACTTAAGCGATGAACAAGATTCTTGGTGATCTAGAAGGCATGTTAGCGTATGATGAGCCTCGTGATGCAGCTCTTAAGCCGAATAGGACTCTTGGACGCCTTCAACTTGAAAGACCAGAGCAACCCTTAGGCTACCCAGTGATTTTGACATGAAAAGTGACGGCGATCGCCTCTATTCTGACATCAACAAGCAATCAACAAGTCCAATTAACCAGTCATGGATGTCAACTAATTTATGACAAGGTAATTTCTGCCAACCTCCTGATTGCGACTCTATCGGTCCCAACCTTCCCCCTCATGTTTTAACAATTTCATTAGACTAACAACCCACATGTACATAAATTAGCGGCCTGGAATTAAGATTAACAGCCCTCACAAGAGTTTGAAGGAACCGTAGTATCGCATATATGTGAAGAATTACACGGAAGAGAACGCGGGCAGAAGGTTACAGGCAAAACTCCGACTTCAAATGGGCCAAAGAAAATGATTTCAGGCCAATCAGGCCATCCAGGGCTATAACAACCCTGAACCACCACTCGTTTCATAAACCTCGCCCCCCGATTTTGATGGTCGCACAGGTTCATTCCTCCCCCCACTCTTTAAGTCTCCCCCTTCCTCTTCGCCAATAACATGGGATGCGGGCTCAGCAGATCCGACTGGCGACAAGTAACACCAGTCCCAACTGACGAGCGAAGCCCACTATTACCCAACCCTGAGCCGTCGCCACCATTGCCAGACGATGCGACTATGCAACCTGGGCCTCTCCCCTTCTCGCAGGACGCGCTCGACGCGCAATTCCACCTGTCACTCATTGAATGCGTCACTTCAAAGTCAGATCCCACAGTCGACAACAACCTGGAACCGCTACAGCTCACTCGACAAGGGTTGTACGTTCGGGAAGTCCTTCGTGATATCGCAAACGACGCTACAGATGAGCCGTTTAGGGCAACGGCATCGGCGAGAAGCCGCTGCTTGAGCTACTGTGAAAACGGTCACAGAGGTCTCTTCAAAACTACCCCGCAACCGACTGCGCCAACCATCGCATGCCCTCGACCGTTCACCACAGTCAAGAAGCAAGCGAAAAAAACCCAACATATAATCCCGGCTCCTGATCCTGAGGCTTGCGAAAGATACATCCTTCCCTGGAGGTATAGAGCCGGACGTAGGTTTTTTTCACTTGCTCCTCCCTGCAAGGTATTGATCACAATTCATGCAGCAAGCAACACCCGCACCAGTGAATACTCAACGCTGACCAAAAGTCGCTTCGAGGTCGGTTCACCTTCATTGACAACTTCAATCGCTGACTAGGGCTTGCTTTAGGGCTTCTAGCTACCATTTTAGGCACTCGAAACCCTGCTACTTTCCATGGCCGTTCTTTTTATATCTTGTCAATTCAATCCTGCTATTTATCGCCCATCAGTATGTGATCGCCGTTGAGAGAATTACTCACTCTTTGTCTGGAATTACGGTGTGAAAAAGGTTAGAACGCATCCTCGACAAAAATGCAAACGGCTCCCATGTATTGTTGAAGGAAACACTTACCGATTGTCAGAATCTCCCCAATAAAACACAGGCGACGGGTAAGGATGTTGCTCCTGTTTCGAATGCTGAACACACCTGGTGGTTGTGGCGAGGTCCAAGGAAAGATGCAATCGATCAACAGATAAACGCACTCTTTTATACTTTCAGGAAAAGCATGTGCTCTACAAGAGCCTCGTGGATACAGCTCCGAATCCTCAACAGTTACCCAAAGACCACTGGATACGGTGCGGCTCTGTCACCGAAAGCGCTCCTGATGGTGCCAGTTGGCCTACAGCGTTTTAAGCACTCAGCTTGACTTCCCATCTGTGTGAATCCACAAATAATCGCCGCATCTTAGTCGCCGACCAAAATAGACAAGTGCCCACTTACACGACTAACCGCCATAGTCCTTAAGTGAACCTTGACTGCCAGCCAATTTCTGGCCGCCCATGAGCCAGGAAATCGGCTTTTGTTCGCGATCGAGAATACGAGAACTGCTCAACTTCTGATTCTCCTGTTCGAAACATCGTCGTCTCGGCCTTCCACTTGATTTCGCTGTACCAAGAAACGCGTCCGACGTCCGAAGATAATAACGCGGACCGAAGCGGACGAAAACTCTGATAACTACACGTGATTCGATAATGACATCGATTTCTTCCGCTTTTAATCGCGCTTTCCGAGTGTCCCATTCCCGTTTCTCATTCTCTTTTAGATACCACCATCTACAATCTAATTTGAAGCGAAACATGGGTGTTCTTGACGTCGTACCTGTACGTGAATTTATCTTCTCTGGTCGATTTTAACGCGATGGTCCTGATGAAGCCCCTGTTGTAAACTATTTAGGCAGGTGTCTTGACTGGGGACAATGTTCGCAAGTTGTTTGACTACGCAAAAGCCAATAATGTATGTCGTTTTAGCTTTTAGTCTTCATCATGGGCTGAAAATATATCCTCAGTTTGCCATTCCTGTAAGTGAAACCCTGCTTGAACAAAATGCACTTAAATTTATCGCGATATTTGCACGATAGGCCGTCGTAAGTTTAACACTTCACAGTGCCTAGATTATTTTGTAACGCTTCCACCTCCAAGAATGTCACCTCTACCTCCGTTGCCAACGCCGTCCTTGAAGCCGCTCGGTAAGATAATTCATCACATCGCTAATTATAATCTAATCTCTAAAATTAAAACTTCAATTAGCGATGCCAAATCTCCCATCATCATCCAAGTCTCGCAGGGTGGTGCCGCCTATTTTGCCGGAAAGGGACTTGCCAATGACAAGCAGCAAGCCTCTATCCTCGGCGCTGTCTCCGCCGCTCTCCACGTTCGCAATGTCGCGAAAGCCTACGGCGTGTAAGTGCGCCACTATCAATTTGTTTCGACACACCTATCTGAAGCTTTTGCAGCCCTGTCGTTATGCACTCTGATCACTGCGCACATAAGCTCTTGGATTGGTTCGACGGTATGCTGGCAGCCGACGAGGCTTACTACAAACAACACCAAGAACCTCTCTTCTCCTCGCACATGCTTGATCTCTCGGAAGAATCCAAAGAAGATAACATCAACACCTGCGTAAAATACTTCAAGCGTATGGTTCCTCTCGGTATCTGGCTGGAAATGGAGATCGGTATTACTGGTGGCGAGGAAGATGGTGTAGACAATACTGGGGTTGATAACGCCAGCTTGTACACTCAACCACCCGATATCTACGATGTTTACACGGCTCTAAGCGCGATCGGCCCCAACTTCAGTATTGCAGCTGCATTCGGAAACGTGCATGGTGTCTACAAACCCGGAAATGTCAAACTTCAGCCTGAATTGTTGCAGAAGCATCAGCTCTACGCTGAGGAAAAGATCGGCAAGGCTGGTAGCAAACCTCTGTAAGTCTTGCTCAATGCCACCTTTCGTTTTGTTCACCCCATCGACTAGCTACCTCGTC
Organism: Crepidotus variabilis; assembly: GCA_015657495.1. Taxonomy (NCBI): domain Eukaryota; kingdom Fungi; phylum Basidiomycota; class Agaricomycetes; order Agaricales; family Crepidotaceae; genus Crepidotus; species Crepidotus variabilis. The sequence goes on along the minus strand of MU157837.1, from coordinate 415,911 downwards.
TTCCACGGTGGATCCGGCTCGACCAAAGAGGAGATCAAGACCGCTGTCGATAACGGTGTTGTGAAGATGAACGTCGACACTGACACACAGTTTGCTTACCTCGTCGGTATCCGTGACTTCGTAAACAAGAAGAAGGATTACCTTCAAACTCAAGTTGGTAACCCCGAAGGCGCTGACAAGCCCAACAAGAAGGTAGGATTGCGCCATCTACACTTCTCCAGAACTTTTCGTTGACACACTCATTTTAGTATTATGATCCCCGTGTTTGGGTCCGCGAAGGCGAGAAGACTCTCACCGACCGTGTCAAGGAGGCATGCAAGGATCTTGGCAATGTTGACCGCCTATAGCGTACCACGTTAACTAATCTCAATAAATTGTAAATTCGCTGCATGAAACTTCTTAAACGATGAATACATTACTGTTCACTTAGCTCGACTGACTATCGCTGAGAATCGTAAACGAGGCTTGTCCTGGGCAGTCTCTGCCCTCGGGACAGCAGTCTATGTCCATCCCTTCCCTCGGAAGTCTGAAAGTGGTGATGTCGCCTCGAAATAGATCTAGTCGGAGCGACAGTCTGACGAGGCATTATAAGCGAATTGTAATTCTTAACGAATCCGAGGCCCTTTGCTGAAAGAGATGCAAATGAAAGACACTCGGCAGTCTTCGTTACATGAATAGTGCAGAAGATAGCAAACACGTATTGAAACAGGTCTGTGTTACATGTCACTCCTAAAATTCTTCACTAGTTTTTGCCTTGCGCAAGGCAACCCATAACCCATCCTAGAAACATTCATAATTAAAGAATGCAAGAAAAACAAAGGTTAGTTCTTACCTGGGCGTACATGGTGAAATGTGACTTCACCCAGATCTTCTCTCTCCTGGTAGCTCCTGCTTTCTTATCCGTCTCAGCCCACTCTCTGGGAGGTCTTGACGCAAGCGGTATCGCCTCTGGCACCAGCGAGATAGACTGGAACTCCTGCAATAGTCTGACAAGGAAGAACGAAGCCTCGTTGTATGCGAATTGTTGTCCCAAGCAGATTCGAGGACCAGCATTGAATGGTAGGTAGATGAATGGATTAGGCACGAGATATTTATGAAGACGGTCGTCAATAAAGCGATCGGGGTCAAAGTCGAGGGCTTTATAAGGCCTTGAGTGCGAAAATTGATCTGAGAGGTTGGAAAGCATACCATCAAGACCCCAAAGATCCTTCCGTCTCTGCATTGTGTACACGCTGATTGGTGTTCTTGAACGGGCTGGGATGTAGTACGGCTTCCCTGACTTAGCTGGCCAAACGACGGGTTTATTAGTCCTGCGGACGTTGAAAGGCCTATAAAAAGACGGCTCAGCATGGCAAAACGTCGGCAGAGAGAAACACCTACACAGGTGGAAAGAGTCGAAGAGTCTCTGAATGTAAAAAATGACATTCAACTTGTTGGATTTTCAACCAAAAAACGGTGGAACTCACCATTCAGTACAGCTCTCAGATACTTCATCCCCTTCAGATCGTCGAAAGTAGGGATTTTATTGGGGCCGATATTCTCCAGGATTTCATCTCGAAGCTTCTTTAAGACGTGAGGATGATCTGCAAGCATATAAATTGAAAATGTGAGCAAGCAAGCCGTCTAGACATGAAAGGATGTCGATTAGCGCTAATCAGTTGCAGCAAAGTCCAACATACAGTGTCTCGACCCGCAACCACCATGTTCATAATTTCGTCTCGAAGGATGATAGGATCTAGAATCTCTGTCAGTTACCAATTTCTTGGATAGGTAAATTCAGTACCTTCCGTTTCCTTTACAAGACTTTCCAAAAGAGTTTCCTCTTCTTCTTCTTCCAGCTTATCATCATTAGATTGTTCTGAAAATATCTCTTTCTTCCGTTCCAGGGCCTGCTTAACAATCCCATCAATAAATCCATGCACCACCTTCATTGGCTTCTTCAATTTGTCTTCCCAGAACTCGGTCAAAGGCCAATGAACGCTGTATCTCATCCTATGTGCCGTGACATACTGAGCCCGAACGAACGCGGGTACAAACTGCGACATCGTGACTGGATCCTGGCCGTTCCAAGTGTATTCCCATTCGTCACCGGTGTCCTGAGATCCAAGGGCTTGATTGACATAGAAAGGATACTTCAACGTCGAATCGTCTACTCCTCTCCATCCAAGAAGAATCTCAAGGGCGCAGCCTAGGGTAAACCTTGCGGCGACCTCTTGGAAATCCACAGGGTGACCTTCTTTGAATCGTGAGCTCAAGGAAGAGTACGCAAGATCGAATTGAGTTGTAAATGTCGAGAAATGAGAAATCGAGGAGAGCCGATCACGAGCGAAGAACGGGCGAGTGAGGGTGCGGTGAAATCTAAACGGATGTGTAAGAGGGTAGTTATGCGTGAGATGAACGAGCTTACTTCCACATATCACCTGAGAACAGTAGTTTAGTAAGGTGGCTATTGTATCAGAGTGAAAGACAACACACCATCGGAATTAAAAACGCCGGTTCCAAGGAGAGGGTGAAGGAGGTATCCAATCTCTGGCCCTTTATCATGATCGTCAAACTGCGTCGCTAATATTGCTTGGAGATGCTCTGGTTCATCTGTGATAATCTTCTCGCTATTGAAGAATTACTCGAAGAAAGCACACGAAACTCACACGATTCTGGAAGAGGGTACGGGTATTGAAAGTACGAGTACCCGTCTCTGCCGTGAATGTCGCAATCGCACTGCCTAGGGGACCTTGGGTTTAGGTACTGTGCAATGGCAATATGACACAGTACACACCTATTGGAGCGTTCCTGAATAACTTGGCTCCTTTCTTCAAGGTTCTCAAACCTCCTGGATATGGATCCTTCAATCTTGGCGCTAAAGCTGCCCCCAACTTTGCGGCGTCCCAGTGATCCTTCCAGTCAATAAACAGTACTGAAGCGGTGAACCATATAGGAAGGCTGAGCGACACCCCTGTCCAGAGAAGCCATGCAGGAATGTGAAGCTCGAGAAACGTTCTCGCAGCATGCGAAACCAAATACGTGATTAATGCTGGCGTGGCAAGACCAGGTAAGGTCTTGATGAGGTACTCTATCCCGGGCGGTATTTCATCCATCGCAACGGTGGTTGCTTGAGACAGAGAAGCTTTTAGATATTCACATCAAAAACAGACAGAAGTATATCATTTACTTCTGTATTCTCGATTCCCATCACTGCCATGCGAGACAGATGCTTATCGAGCAACTCCTTTTGTACCGACTTCTAAGTAACGCAGTCCATGGTCTTGAAAACTTGAAACTCTACGGCTTGTTGTAGATACCGATTGGGCAAAAGAAAGCATCGTGTCAAATGTTCTTGCCATTGGTCATAGTTGAAGTTCACAGAACGCTATTTTTAGGATTTCGTGTATTCTCCACGAGACCTGTGCTCATTGAAGAAATGGTGGGCGCTTTTGCACCTAATGCTATATAGTAGATATCATAGCCATAGCCACATAAAATGAGCTAATTTCAATCTGCGAGGTTCCTTCCTAAGACTGTCCGAGTTTTACATAGTGTAGTTTAGATTTCCGCATCAAATCACGGCCTTGGGGGTCTATAACACGAATCTTTATTCCCTTCCCTCTTGCTACTATCATGGCCTGCAATACCTCTTTATCTATGATACCTGCCGCTCGGAGTTCAAGCTCCAATCTTTGGAGGGCGATTATATGCGATCCGGCATGGCCTTCCTGGGAAGTGTGTGGTAGAATTGTGGGTATACTGGACCAATCGAAGTCACGAGTACCTTTGATACGCAGGTATCGTAGTCGGGGTAAGAAGACTCCGTCAGCAATGTCGAGAGGAACTTGGCTTGTGGATGGCGCGAAGAGTTGAAAGAAATCGTCGGTAATCAGAGTCTCGACAATGGAAAGGCGAGTTAGGGAGGATAGGGCTCTGAGTAGCTCGTAAAGGTCGGAGTAGTCAATACTGGAGTTGGGTTCATAGCCAGATAGAGTGATAGCATCGAGAGTCCCAAAAATCCTAGAGCGCTCTAAGAATTCTTCTATCTGGGTAGAAGGGGTGTTGCTGGCATCGAAATGTAGCTCTCGTAGGGATGGAAGTGTGAAGAACGTTAAAAAGTCTGGCATATGGTGGAAGACGTCCAAGTAGGAGAGATTATGATGGGTAACATGTAAGCATGGTAGTTCACTGTCGTCGTGGTCGCGTTCCACCTCCTCCAATGTACATCGCTCCAGCCTTGGAGAGTACAACATTACTCGCATGCAGTCACCCAAGGTGACGGATGTAGCATCGAAGTTGGTAAGTCTGGTCCAGCCTACTGAAATCATCGAGAGAGAGATCTTGGATATTATGAGAGATCGTGGAAACGGTTGCGTTTGCAAGCGGAATGAAACGGGAAGATAGTCCATTACATTGTACTCTTCAGCAACGGGGTAGAGCTTCAACCGGACTAGTGAGTTTGTCGGATGCGACGTGGAGGAGCTCCCATGGAATTGGGAAAAGAGACGACTGGGCAAATGGAGCTCTAAAACTTTCCATCGGTGAGATTCTCGATTGAGGTGGTTGAATAAGGGGATCAGAGATTCTTCTGACTCTGGCTCTTCACCGCAAAAAACACGGATATAAAGAGGGAGTGTACCAGAGTGATGTAGCCATTCGTTTATTATGAATGGTGATGGCGCCGGATCTTCGCCCTCGAAATTAAGTGAAAGGATATTCCACAATTGAGGTGTTGCGAGCGCGATACGGCGCCATTGTGCAGATACACTGGCCAGGATAAAGGGAATAGGTTGAGTATACTCTTCGTCTGCTTCGTCTTCAAGTGTGGAGAAGACGTTTAGTGATGCAGGATAAGGTAGGCAATGCGTAAAAATGCGCGAGGCAAGTTCGACAGGCAATCGAAGAATGAATGGATCATGGTGCTCGTTGACACGAGATAGGAGAACCATACGTGCAGCTGCATATTCTGCATCTAGAGCGCTTAAGCTTTGGCAAGCGACGCATGGATTGGGCCCCTTCTGGCAATGTATTCCTGACGGCGACGGTTTATGTTCCGATACCCCAGGACCAGATTGATGATCCATTATCACCGTTAAAGCTAAAAGCTTACATATATCAAGACGTCAGTCTTGAAGCCAGAGACATGAGAGAGACATGCGGAATAAACCTACTTACTTTCAAGTCAAAATTTCAGAAAAACATAGACCGACTTCGTGGTTAAAATTAAAGTTTGGATCATGATACTGAGTCACGCGTGATTAGACACGACCTGTAACACTCCCCGTGATGTGACACAGCGGCCAAGCTCTGTGGTGGTTCAAGTTCTAGATCTCTCAATTCAATACCAGCACGATATTATTTCAGTTGCCAACATGAGGCTCAAATACTGGAAACGAGTCTCAATCTTTTCCATGTCAACTTTCAATTCAAGAATTCCAGAATTTGATAATGCCGTGTCGAGCGGAGAAGTTGAAGCAATTTGTATTACACATCGAGAATCAAGACTCTTCGACCTTACTTTGTAGTCGGTGTATACCTGCTGAGCTACCTTTTACTATATTCTCTGAATGAAGGTATGAAGTTTGACCATGAAAAACGTTTTTCCTCTGAACTTCCATTCAGGATGCCAGTACAACTGGCCTCAGCTTCCCTTGAGGCGTTGTGGAGAGCCTTACAGGACAACGATGCGACATACTACCTACAGCGGACGAAAACTCATATCCAAAAATTTATCCCTAAGTCGTCAGTCGCAAAAGCCAAAGGTGCTGAAGCATTGGTCCACATCCATCGTTACAAGACAACGGGTCGAAACGGTGATGTGTTAAGGGCGTGTCAGCTACTCTCCGATTCGATTTCTCTGAACGAGAACCCAGAATATGCTTTTTTCTTTTACTTTGCGGCGACCCAGTCTATGGAGGAGTTTGAGCGCTCCGTCGATCTTGATTACCTTGATCGATCGATGGACCTCCTGGAACCTCTTTTGGCATCAGAACAAATTGGGCTGGATATAAGGATGATGGGCGGAGTGAAGCTTGCTTGCCTATGCCTACAGTATTCCTGTGTCCTTGAAAACCAAGAACCATTCCAGTCTGCCCTCGATACTCTTGCAAAAGCCAAAACCAATTCGGCCTCGGCCAAGTGGATGTCCCCAACTTTCGGCGAAACCAGAAGTCTTGTCTTCATCACACATGCCGTTTGTCAGATTTATCGCCAATCGTACCCTCCGCCAGACCTCGCCAAGGAGATAGCGAGCATTAGACGAGTATTGGACGATATTCCACCGATAGTCAATCGCCAGAGTACATCATTTCAAATTTTGGTCCTTTCAATGCTCCTTCTTGCTGTCGAATTAAAGGACAAAGATATTCGTCAAAAAAGCATCGATGCTATCCTCTGGGTACTACAACCTGACCTTCGTGATATCCCAACCCCCAACATCGACAGCCTCGCCAACTTGCTTGAGCAGGCACAACTAAGAAGCTGTAAACAAGTTTTCTGCATCCTTCACCAAGCAGATGCACTTGATCACCAAGATGTGAATATCGCCAACCAACCCATCGACCCGAACATTGCGGACGACATGTCGGGTTCCTGGTACGAAGATTGGGAGGACACTCGGTCTTTTTTACGCCAACGAATCAAAGCCAACGGAAACCGACTGGAGTCAGGAAAGCTCCCTTCTCGGCTTTTCGAATTCTCTGCGGAAGTTGACCGCCAAGCTCCTCGTTCTCGTTTATCAGTGTACCTTCTGCAAGAGGATCCCGGCACACATGCATGTGCCTTCCGGTCTATTATCACGGAGGTCAAAGACCCTTCTACCAACAATACCGGTACGCCCCAACTGTCTATTTTTCAGATGACACTGAGACAAAACAATTTAGATTTGGAACCCAATTCTCCTCACCATGCATTCTTTTCACTTTTTCGACGACTGGCGAAGCGTCTTTCTCGCGATCAAATCGAGGAACTTCTTCTGAAGCCAGAGGAAATCCCATTTTCTCCATACCTCACAGATTTATGTCGTACCGAAGCAGATGACGAATGGAGCGATCAGCCTCTCGCATGGCGCAGGTCTCGTGGAATCATTGCTCATCTGTCTCTGAACCCTATTCGGTTTCGTACCGGTGCCAGTGTGAAAGACCTTCTCGTCGCATCTCGTTACCTGCTTCGGGTGCAGCTCAAGAAAGAACCTGCGTTTGCTCCCTCACTCTATTCCACTGCCGCCTCTTTACGCACCTACGAAGATGACAGCGAGGCCATCGGCCATGCCAGTGAGCTCTTTAAAGATTTCTTGAGCTCACAAAACCGAGGGAAAAAGAAACATTGGATCGGTGTAGTGGATTTCGCAATAAACAACGTCCTCGAATTTCTGTGCGCAGGCGGTAATGGTAGAAGAAACAAGCGGAGACCTTCAGAGCTATTTGCTTTCGCTATGGAACTCTTTCGCGAGGCAATGGAGATCGAAGACTCAGTAGAGGACTGGGTGTACGAGGTGAAGAGGCTCATCGTAACCGGTCGAGCTCTACAGTATCGCCTCCAGAACTTCTGGCACTCGGAAACAGAAGAGGTTCTCTGGGAATCTACCAAATTGATTTCGGCATTGTTCGATCTCCTTCCGCCTGGTAAGCCTTTCCGAGCGTCGTTGCTTGAAACAGTGGTCATTTCGACTATATTATTTCTGGCACAGAAAATGCCTACGCGGCGATGGCACAACTCTCTTCGACTGTTCGCACTTGCACTCGAACTTCGTCTCAACGGAGAATCCTCCGTCCCTATACCGAACGACAAACTGTTGAAGCACCCGGAAATGGCAGCAGAAGATTTGATTGCTTCTGGGATAGACATATGCCTCTTCAATTTCGAATCTGAGGCCATCTGTCTCCTTCACATCTCCGATGTGGTTCGTTCACTGGCCTCAGATTGTTCAAAACACCCTGGATATCTCATGATTTCCTTGGACATATATCTGCGTGATTTGCACCTGCAGAGACATCCATTCGATGAGGGAAAAGTCAACGAATATTATGCTCTGATGGACGAATGGTCTATCGAGAGAGCTAGATTACGGGAAGGTATCAACCTAGTGGTTCAGAACCTCGCTGCTGGTCTTCCATCTGGTTTAGAGCAACCGCCTTTAGCGATCTATCATTATCGCGCTACGACATCGAAGCCGACTAAATTTGGGTCCCATAGTCACTCTTGCGTTTTGAGCTACTACCCCACCAAAGTGCTCAAGATTGAGCCTGAAGAGCAAGACGACGAGGAAAAGCTATTGTCTCCGTCTGCCAAAACATCCTTGCAAAAGGAGGAACACCACTATCCGACTTGGCCTGTTAATCTTTTGTACCCGTTCAACAATCCTGACGAAAACCGGACTCAGTTGCCCAGTACAATTCTTCCATTTATTCAACAGCTCAGCCAGCCTGGTGTTTCTCAACAGCTGTTTGCGATGCCTCTTTCAGAGCGCACGATGCAGATTTACATACGGAGCCTCCGCGCTCAAACCCAAATTTTAGACGGCGACGTTTCTATGCTTACCGAATCGCTCATTCGCCAAAATGCTAAGGGTATCTACTGGGGCCCAGAAGACGTTCTTTTGGGTTCACGGTTGGAGAAGCTGAAGGAGAATACCCCTCATTTTGCGCGGTTGGGACCACTGCAAACTTTGATCGCGAGGGGGCCCGAAAGATGCCTCGAGTTGCTTGAGGTTGCTCGGTCCCTTTTCTGGTCTAAACTTCTGAGGCTTCGCATGCCTTTCGATGATTTCCCTCTTCCAGATCAATTAAAAGAGGAGTTAAAGTTGGTAGCGGAGGAGTTGGCACATTGCAAAGCGCAGTCCGATCAAACGGCGTCACAAGAGGAAGCGAAGAAACAGTACGACCTCGAGCGGCGATTTGATTATCTTCTAGCAGATGCTAGGAGAGTCCCTGGTTCTGAAAAGTTACTAATGCCAAAAACTTATGATCAGTTGTTGGAGGCAGCGGAAGCTGGTCCCGTGGTGATGCTTATCGGAAGCGATTCAACGTATGCGGCATTGATAATCCGACGAAATGGTGTGGACTCTATCTTCTTGGACAAGTTAACGGAGACCGTTTTGGATGGCATGATAACTGGCTTAAACAAGGCGACAAATGCTGCACGAGGAGCAATGATGGATGACCACTTGACAGAAATCCATGAAGGCAGCGAAGGAGGAGACTCAGAAGAAGGTCGTGGTGTGAAGAAAAAGGTCGCCGCGAAACCACCCACGTATGTCGATTTCTTGGAACAGATGTGGCATACAATTGTTTGGCCGATTATGATATCCTTACGACAAGATCTGGTTTGTACATTTTCTCAAGATACAGTACAAGTATTTCTAAAGAAATGGTTCTCCATGTCTAGATATGCTCGGAAACCTGTCGACAACGTCTTTGGTGGTGCCCAACTGGCAAGCTTGCTTTTCTCCCAATTCATGCCGCAGGTATCAATTTTGGACTGCCTACAATGGAATCAACGTCAAAATACGTTGTTTCTTCTTACACTCCGACGCTATCAGCTCTTCTGGATACTCGCTCGCACCACAAAACGATTCAGTCCTCTCTACGTTCAGAAGATTTGAGAGCACTTATACTTGCCCAGCCAACGACGAAGGATCACGACGACCTCCCCATGACACTGAAAGAACTTGAATTCTTAGAAACGATAATTCCCTCGCGACATCTCATTCACATAGGCGATGCAGAATCAAGTCTCAGCAACACCAACGTCAATCGCACAGTATCCGAAGCGATCTATTGCCTCGCTGAAACGACCATCCTTCACCTTGCCTGTCACGGTCATCAGGATCGAGCTGATCCCCTGAGCAGTGGATTTCAATTGAAAGATGGCCGCTTGACTGTCTCTCACCTAATTAGAAACTCCACTCCAAATGCTTACCTGGCATTTTTGAGTGCCTGCGAAAGTGCTTCCAACGATTTCAGCGTACCAGACGAATCTTTAAACCTAGCTGCTGCCATGTTGTACGCAGGTCTGGTCTAAGTAATTGAATTTTCGGTTGTTCTTTAACTAACTCTCCGTACAGGATTTCGTAGTGTTATCGAGACAATGTGGTCGGTGTCGTGTTTCTATGGCTGGAGATTATGCAGGCTAACTTGTGTGCACTTCAGGTCGATGAATGATAATGATGGCCCCGAAGTGGCTCGGTTCGTGTATCAAGCCATTTTCGAACAGATTAAATCAGGTCGTCCCCTTGACGCAGACATAATACCTCGCGCGCTCGATGGCGCAGTCCATAATCTTCAAGCTGCTAATGTTCATCCTAGTCGATGGGCCACTTACATCCATGTTGGCATCTGAGTTTCCGATCGTTGTGGCAATCATGGCATCAACCATTGATAGGCTGATAGTATGTACTCGCATTCTACAGTACCGAAAGGTATAAAATGGTGAAGAAGTGGGGGTTGTAAAATCTATCTTAACAGGCACCACATAGATATGTCGTCTACTTTTATTAGTCGTGGGCGTCAGTGTCGTAAATAGTAAATCAACGGTATGCAATATACGCTAGTCGTACATATGAATGGGATGCAGATATGGTACAGTGAGCGTCAAAGACAAAGGCAACAGACTTGGTTAGGTGGATAAAAAGAACCATCCAGAAGAAAGATCAACCTCTCGATAAATAATGCTGATAACCGATAAACCGCAGGTCATGGAAGGAGGTGGGTATCGACAGGATTGACGGATATAGGGAGACGATCAATTAGCCGATGACCGCAGAATGATCAGTCATGACACCACTAATGCGGTTGTAAACAGCCTCGGGGTAACCTCTGCAATTAAGGATCAGAAATTTTCAAGCGTGAGGTAGGGACAGACATTTAACTAACCTTGTTTGTAGACGGTCAAGGAGATCCAATGCCTCATCGCGATTGCCAGCACCTAGCTCTGCCCTAACCATTGTTTCCCAAGTTGAAGGCTAGAAATGACGAGTTGTTAAGAACCTAATTATGCAAAGTAAAAAAAGGTAGAACATACCTCTCGGAAGACAGGTTCCATGATATTGATCTCTGTCCCATCAGTGGCATTATGAGGAGCATGATTATTGGGTGCAGCAATACCAAAAGGAGGGTCAACAAGGCTCTCGAAGATTTCCCTAGATCTTTCCAGGTCACCGACGTTGGCATACCCCTTGATCAAGAAGTTGGCAATATAAGCAGTCATATGAACGCCAGCCTGGTTCATCTTCTCAACGTAGACTGGGAGCAAGTCCACGCGCTTGTGAGCAACAAGGACGTTGATGATGGCCTCGAAAACGACTGCATCCGGGGCTGGTGCACGGGGTACCTCTTCCATGGTTTCGAAAATAGCAATGGCTTTATCGAAGTCCTTGGCTGCGCATCCGTGGGCATTAATCAGAGCTGCAAAGTGAGCACCAGTAAGCTCGACAGAGGCATTGTCTTGGAGCTCGCTGAAGACTTCTTCCATTGCACGGATGTCAATGGGCTCGATGGATCCATGAGTATCAAGAAGAAGCTATTAAATCTTTGAGTAAAGGAGCCATGAATGAGTATGATAGGTCTAACCTTATAAGTGTGCGACGAAGGCTTGACACCAGCTCGTCTCATCTCAGAGTAGTAATGCAGTGCGCTTTTCCGGTTGGGTTTGGTGGTCGTGTAGAGTTGCATCATCGTGTTGTAGGGCGGGACTCTTGGCTTGAAGTTCTTGGAATGGGTCATTTCGTCGAAAAGAATTTCAGCACTTTTCACATCCCCGACTCTGGCACAAGCTCCAATGACAGCTCCATATGTGATCGACGAAGGAGTCAAGTTCCGGGACTTCATCTGTTGGAACAGTTCGAGAGCGTAATCGGCCTTGCGAGCTTTGCTGAGTTTGGAGATGATATTATTGTAGAGATAAAGATTGAGATGGACGCCACGCTCTTGTGCTTCTCGGAACAGAGCCATCGCGCCCGAAGTATCATCTGTGGTGTCTTTCACGAGTTGAATCAAGATACCGTAGGCGTCTGCGGAAGGAGCCATACCCTGCTCGAGGATTCTAATGCGATGAACGTGGGCAGCGTCTGGGTGGCCGGCATGAGCGAGGGCGATTATCATGCTATCCTCGATTTGAGCCCAACACTCCAACTGAAGCTCCGACTTGACAAGAGGAAGAACATCTTGAGCAAGAGTGTAAAACTCGCGGACTTTCTCTAGATCGTTGGCGCGTCCGAATGATTGGATCAACTTTGCAAGACCAGCTGGTTCGGGAACCATCTTGTTGCGCAAGTTCTTCTCAAACACCTTGTAAGCTTGGCCGAGCTTGGGCTTGTGGTTGTGGGTGCCTTCGAGGAGATCCTGGATTGCCCGGGACAAAAGAGTGTTCATCGATAGACCGGAGCCGATAGTACTAGCAGATCCATGATCCGAGTCGACGTAGGTTGAGGAAGGCGTTGGTGAAGATTGACCCAATGTCGATGCAGGTTGGATGAGTGTCTCTGCAGGCTGGCTGAGCGCATTCTCGAGGGCCCCGTACTTCATTTGTTCGACCTGATCGGCGGCTTGAGCGTAGGAAGGCCCGAGCTTTTTGAGGAACTCATTCCGACCGTGTTCTCCACCATATTGTCCTGCCAAAACTTCCATGACGTCCCGCTTGACATCATCTGCGAAGGCGTCGAAAGTAACACCATGGCTCGCAATATCCTGAAGGATCGAAGAGACACGACCGAGGCCGTTTTCGTTGGAATAAGAGGGAAGGTTATCCGGGTTTCCGCGAGAGGCATTCAACTCGAGATAAGTAGAGTATCTGAGAAGAACATCCCAATCTTCGAAGTGGAAATCTTCATACACGATCTCACCAACGAAACGAGCGTGGCTGTAGGCCGGAATAACGTAGGGCGCGAAACGAGCTTCGTGTTTGAGATTCAACAAGTTTCCGAGTCGCCATAGTGTCGAGGCGGCAAGCCATGGGAGGGCCCCTTGGGAAGCTTGGAGGTTCTGGTAGATGGCGTCGCGTATGGTAACATAGAAGCGTTGCATCTCGACCTGTTCGTGTAGGAGCATCGTCCCGACGTTCGACGTGAAATACTCCGATCTCGAGATGATGAATTCCGTCAAGATATTGCACGGTGCCACGTATTCATTTCTCTTCACGTATTCCAAACACAACTCAGTCATCATGGGGAAGCGAGAGGCAAGGGTGGTAAACGGAGGAGTATTGAGGTCTTGAGTGAGCCAGTTCAGAATATCGAGGGCTTCCTCATTGGAAAACTTGTCGATGTTATCGAGGTTGGCGCGATGGACAATAAGAGTGTCGACTGTGCGAATATGGAGATGATCCTCAACCTGAATCCGCTTCATCAAGGTGTAAAGGCGATTGAGGTCACGAACCATACCCTCCTTCGCAAGAGCATCGAGCATGATGTGCCAAGCAACGGAGTTGGGTCGCATGGCTCTACCATCGAGGCCTTGGTAAGGGTTGGCTGGGGCTTTATCCTGAATGAGAAGCTTGTCGAACCATGCTAAAGCGCTCTTGACATCACCATCGAGGACGAAACCAGCAATGACGGTCGTGAACGAGGACGAAGTCGGAATTGGAGTTTCGCTTACTGCAAACTGGTTTCCAGCGGTAGAAGAGACCATTTGGTCCACCAATTCGACAGCCTTGTCTGGCATATTGAATCGGAAGTACGCTTCGATCATGGTATTCCACACCTGAATCTGGGCATGACGACCAGCATCTGCGTTACGTCCAACATGACCACCAAGACGACCCTGTTTACAGGCCTTGAGGTAGGTATTGAAGATTTCCTCGGTGGCTTCGAGTCGATCTGCCCTGATGAACGTGAGGATCATGTTCTGGTAGATGCTGTGGTTAACCCGGAGACTCTTTACACTCTCCAACTGCGCGAAGACGTGAACGGCAGCTTTCCAGTCACCATGAGATGCGCAAGAGCGAAGAAGACGAGTAAATGTGGGCAACGTCAGTTGATCACGACCTCCAATTGCAAGAATGCCCTCAAAAAGTGACATGGCAGAAGGGAAATTGTCTTCCGTTTTCAGCGTCTCGATGCGGCCTTGGTCGCTCTCCAAAGTGGCAACCTCATCGCGGTCAGAGAAACGGACATGCTTGACGCGTTGTTCTAGTGCGACAGTAGCCCTGTGGATTTCCCAATCGCGAGTTGTAAGAGCTTGGATAAGCTTCTCGTAAGTCTCAACGTTCGGGACAACCGATTTCTCAAGCATTTGATTATACAGCTTGATCGTGGGGTTGAGAGGCTCTCCCGGTGTACGAGTTCGCAGAAGAGCGTCAAATCCGGCGTTGAAGTGTTGAACGGCGAGATTGTCGTATTTATTAATGAGATAGCGGATGTATTCCACAGTGCCATGATGGTCTCCATGTGCTGTGAGTTCGTCCAAACGTTGAATTATACGATCCGCTTCAGGTGAGGGGGGCGGGGCGGATTGAGGAGTAGCGGTGTCGGCGGTGGTGGGTAGAGCAGTCGGAGGGCCATCTGCCAGAGCTTCAACAGCGCCTTCCAGCGCTGTTGCGGGTAGAGGGACAGAGGCTAGTGCTGGGCTCATAAGAGGACTCAGAGGCGCGGATGTTGAATTTCGGCGAACGAGGAGAGGAGAACGCGCAGGTTCGCTATCTGTTGTATGGGGGATAGGATCGGCGAGTAACCTCTGCTTGGCTAAAGCCAGGCTTTCCTCAGGAGCAAATGCGTGTCGTGCTCGGGCGTGAATCTGGACAGTCTGTAGAACACCCAAATTGAGGCCTCGTTCGTCGCGACCAGCAACAGTCAGGGAAACACTTGAGCTACGCATCCGATGTCTCTTTTGGTGTGTAGGCCGCATTGTCCGTCGCGCAGGGATTTCCTCCGTCTCGTCTGACTGCGAAACAGTGCCATCGTGCGAGCTGACGGCGTTTGCTTGCGCTACAGCACGTCCAGCACTCTGTTCAAAACGCACAGAAAATTAGCAAAAGCGCTTGGAAAAAAAACCAAATGATGCAACGAACATTTAGACCGGCATGAAAGCGACTGCCAGCATTATACTTGGAGCCTCCAGAGCTAGGTCCGTTTCCTCGACTTGAACCTGAACCAGAAGATGGTCCTGAAGACTGTATCTGCAGAACACTCTTAAGAACCTGTGTCTGGTTCTGAACCACAGCAGCAGCACGCGTTGTGCTGTGCAAGATATGTGGTAGCATTTAAAAGCCGTAAGATGTCCAGAAGACACCCAGAATTATTGGTGGAGGCTTGGGCGCCCTGGGTCGAGAAATGGCGACCCCAGAGTTGGTGTGAAGGTACAGGAAGAAAAGGATGACTTGGAATGCCGGCTGCCGCGTCTTTGCATCCACCGTTTTTGTATTTTCACACGATGTTCAAAATTAGTCACGTCGGGACATCCCGGCGGGAAAGTCAGTCACCAGGCCGCAGCGCCTCTCCTCCAGTATCTTGTCAAGTGCGCACTTGTCGGATACAGAAAGACAATCTGCGTTCAAGAGAAGTGACAATGCGACGACCTGCTCAGATTCTTCACTAGATAAGTATCTAGAAAAACACTGGAGAAAATTTGCAGAAAAATTTTCATCGTTTCACACATCTCTGCAACCCTGCGTCAGAGATTATCAGCGGCCTGGCAAGTCAAGATTCTGTTAATCAGACAACTCCACGGTAGTCACCCGAAGCTAACTCGAAAGTCACACATTTCAACGGGACCACATTGTATCGACCGTACTCTGGGAGAGCAGACCATCGAGGCTCTCAAGCTGAAGCCTTGGTGAGAACAAATTGGAGCTAAACAGCCTCAAGAACGAACACAACCCAAAACACCTCAACAATGTGTGAGACTGGCTTGATCAGATGTCTAACACGAATATGAACTTATGATTATCCTCAAGTCTTTCCGCGTATTCTTGTATCCAGCTCCACGCACGTTCCGGTTCGGCGCGACACTGACGTGGAACTACGGCGTCTGGTAGGTTGAGTACCGCACTGTCGACATTGCGAAGTTCCTTATATTAAAGCGGAAGCCCGTCAATCCGACAAATACTCTTGGGAGATTGTGCACGTTCGTGATGCGAAGAAGTGAGTCAGCAAAATTCGACCTTAAGCGCCGATCCATCAACTTAAGCGCCAGACTTGTCGATTGATGGGCCCCCAAAAGGATCGACGAAATCATTCGCTTGCCAGAGCACTGATGGCATGTTTGGGTTTAATTCCAGTGTGACTCCGGGAGTGAAAAATGCTCTTCGACTCATCAGTGTAGATATTTCAGTCTCTAATTCAGATAGGAATAGATGATTAGACCCAACACGAACACAGCTACTTTGTTCTTTTGCGAAATTGGCGATTCATCCTGCCACCGCGAAGGAAATATGTCAATCCTCCAAGGTCAAGTAACAATCAATAATGCAGCACAACCCACCTAAAACCGTGTTTCGCTTTCCAAGTTATCACAATACTCTTAAACCTAACTCCCAGTCGATCCAAAAGCTCCATCTCCTTCGAAATACGGATTAGATCAACAGTCAACTTATTAAACTGCTGCTGAGCTTCTTGCAGCTGCACGTCATCCAACTCAGGATTCTGCAACTCCTTCCTCAGCTTGTCAAGCGTCCGCTGCCTCTGCTGGACGAGATGTCGAAGGTCCTTGAAAAGAAACTTCCCAGCTTCCGTCTCGTGAAGCTCTTTCTGCAGCCTAGTAACTTCTTCTTGAAGAAGAAGTGCGCTACCTTTGTTGGCTTTGTTAATAAAAGGTCGAATGATATCGAAGGCAGATAGCTCGTCATCGTGAAAGCGTCGAACTTGACACCCCGCCTCAATCATGCCTTTCCAGTACTTATTTTTTAGCTGCTCTTCGTACCCTTCTCCTTCTTCGGCATGCT
Organism: Crepidotus variabilis; assembly: GCA_015657495.1. Lineage (NCBI taxonomy): Eukaryota > Fungi > Basidiomycota > Agaricomycetes > Agaricales > Crepidotaceae > Crepidotus > Crepidotus variabilis. The sequence goes on along the minus strand of MU157837.1, from coordinate 399,057 downwards.
CTTCCCACATAGTGGTTATCAGCGAGACCTTGTCATAGCAAGGTCCACAGATCTTCTCAAATATTCGAAGATTCTTGAGTGGGCTTTCGCTCATGGGTGCAGATATGGGATGGAAGTAAAAGAGATAATCCAGGTGGACGCCTCGCTTGTAGCTGAATCCCAATCAGGCTAAATCTAGCTTGACAAATAAGATACTCACGTATTATTTAACCAACTCGAAATCATATCCAGCACTTGCTCAGCGGGAGCCGAATCGTTGCTGTCGTCAAAACCAGGTGTATCGATGAACACCAAATCGTAATCGCAGATTTCTGGCATTGAGAATTTGATAGCTCTAACTTTGTTTGTAAAAGGATGTAACCCATGTCCAATGCCGTCTTCATATTTTCCGGTCGCTTTGGAGATAAATGTGCTTTTTCCGGCGCCAGTCGGACCCAAGACACTAGGAATAGGGTTCACTGTTAGCTACATACACTTACTTGAAATCAAGATCAAACTTACGCGAAAATTATCTGATTCTCAGAGACTTCACCCTCCTTGAGCTCTCGTATAGTTGCGCGTTTGAGCGCCTCCGTCCATCTGGCCTCGGAGGTCTGATATCTCTGATCTATTAGCCTTGTTTATTGCCGCACGGCAAAAGAACATCTCGCCTTCGAAGGTTCTGGTTGTGTAGAATTCCTTTGAGACGAACGAAATGTAAGCATCATCAACCTTGCATTTTATTCTCACTGAACATACATCGCAGAGGACGATGGAATTGTTAGTGTGCAGGGAGGAATTCAATTATAGGCAAATCGCCTGAACGTTTGTGTATTTAAGCCGTTTTACGAAGATTGCAGGGCGAAATCGAAGGTGTCAAGGAGTCAGCATGCTGGAAACCGCTTGGATAACTTGAAGGCACGCAGTAGCATTTCCAACAATCAATCTTGGCGTTGACAGCTGGCAATACGTAGAAGTCGTGGTGTGAAGGTTGTGACATGGATGGCGATAACCTCGAGGAAGCAAAGTGCACGAGATCACCGTGTATTACATTCAACAGCTTGGGTTTTAAGCTACAGATAATTGTGATCACTACTTTTTCCTGCTGTAGCATGTTAGATTGACCTTTTTGAATGAAAGGGGAGGTAAATTTACCGGGAAAATAAACCGAAAAACCCCCGACCAACTTTGTGGGCTTTCGGGAAAACTTGAGCGAGATGCATACCAGCTTGCGTGTTCGACCACTTTGTCCCCTTTGCGAGTTCGGACTGTAGGAGAAGAGGAAGGCCTTTGTTAGGCCGCCCAAACATATCCTTGATGATTCCAAACGCTGAATCCTCGGTGTCAAAAAAGCGATGAAAATGGGCACCTCTTGCGATCAGTGCACAGCTTATCGTCATGAAAGCTGTTTCGTAGCTCAATTCTCCTTCCGCGCATCTCGAAGCAACCAAAGTAACTTTGTTATAGCAATCTTCACCGCAAACCCTTTCGAAAATATGTAGGTTGTTCACCGGGGTACCGCTGGTTGGAGTGGTTATGTCTGCGAAATACAGCAGGTAGTCCACTGTCACGCCATTTTTATGACTACGCAAAGTGCTCAGCATTCTCAAAGGTTGATACGGGTAGAAAACAAACACAGTAGTTAGCCAACTTGAGATCATTTTGAGTACATTTTCTGGGGAGACGCCTTCGCCTTCGCCGTCGAACCCTGGGGTGTCCACAAATATGACATCTTTGGCTACCGAGCCAGAACCAGATGTGGACAGTTTGATAGTTCTGATGGTCTGGGTTCCATTGCTCCTTTTCAAGGAGTGCGAAACTCCATTATAGTGTTCTGCAGTTGCTTTGTGGATGAACTGAAAATTGTGTCAGCCACACGGGGCAACCCCGCAAATGTCTGACCTACAGAGCTCTTGCCAGAACCCGTTGGCCCCATGAGGCTAAGTATCTTATATCAAATGACAGCCAGGGTTTACGAGTAGATTCAACGCACAAGAAGATAATCTGATCGTTGGTAACCCTATCCTCAGATATTTCTTCGACTACCTTCGTCATTTGAGCCCATCTTGAATACTAATGATGGTCCAAATCAATTTGATGAAAGCTGGTTAGGTAAATTACTGACATTGATAGGTGGGCTCGGCTCGAAAGGCCTACTGCAATGATAAGCTGACCGTAAAAAAACCGGCATGCTTCCTACTTGCGCGACTTACTTGTGACGGGATCCATTGGCAGCGGGATTGACGTGTCCTTTATTGCTCTTGGAATTATTCTCTTTTGCAGCATATTGTTTCTTCATTGGCAGTGGTACAAGGGACTTTGGAGATAGGTTTATATTTTGATCGCCTAATTATCATGGCATGCATCGTGTCGCTCAACCGTGCATTTTCGGGAGCAATTGTGGCCCAGGTAGCTTGCACAAATACCGTCGTGTATTCGACCGCAAAGTTTAAAATCTTCTCTAGGCTGTAAATTAGAGAAGATGCGGCTTCGAAAACTAAAGGAGGATAAGCATGTCAATGGTCGACGTCATTGGGTATTTTCGATTCACATACGTTTCTACCACTTATCAGTACAGTATCATCACTGCGGTTGCCCGCAGCTTAATATTTGAAAACACGAGATTGATTCGACAGTCTTCGTCAGTTGTTGTTCCAGTCAACCTCAAGACCGGAAGAAATCCGGCGTCAGGACATTTCTCACGAATTTGATGTGGCCAAATCTTCAATGCATCCGCGAGTCATGATGTTGTGAGAGGCCCAGATCTGTAACCCAGTCCTGTCGCGCTCATCAGCTACGCTGCAAAAACTTTCAAAGGGCTTGTTTCCCTCGGAGACTCTGTGATTTGCAGTGGGTAGTCTCATTTAGACTTGACAACAAACTCTATTTCTTTCCTTCATCTTAGGAGACTTGGATTCTGTGCAGTTGCACAGCATGACTGCTATGTTCGTATTGGTTGACAGACGCAATGTGGCATGGTGTTTCAACATTGTCGTATCACCCTATCTTCGGCGCTAAATGCCTCGTTTTCTTAAAAAATGAAAATATGCTGGGAAGAATCCAGGCATACACGATGCAATAGACCCCTTATGTCAAAAATCAGCACCAAGATGCTTTCCAAACATGGCATATTCAAAAATCCAGTGTGCTCAAATTCTTTTGGCTTGACGATCTACTTCGGCCACCCTTGAATTGCCGTCTACCACACAGAAAACGCCACATCCGCGTGTTTGAGCTTGTACCCTCTAACGGACACTTATCATTCTGGCTAGAGTCCACGAAGCAGCCTCATCACCCCTCTAGCATCTAACTGCGCATCAAGGAAACGCAAAATGGCACCCAAGGCAGAGATTATCATTGCGTATGGTCTTTCCAGCTGCATCTCGGTTGTAATTTAACTAGACGCTATCTAGAATCATGGGTGCTACAGGCGTCGGTAAAAGTAAGGTGAGATGGACGGTTCTTTTTCTTTTGACCTTGTAATTTTCAAAGCTTCTAACTACTGCCAAGATGATTGACAACTTGACGGAAAACACGAAGTGGTCGGGCACCTCACTTCTCTCCGTAACTCAAAAAATCAAAAGCACCAAATGCATGATACAAGGCACCGAAGTCACGCTCGTGGACACACCCGGGTTTGACGACACGAACAAATCCGATCTCGAAACCTTGCATGCTATTTCTGAATGGCTAGAGTCGAAGTAAGCAATTTTCAGGTGTGACCGCCGCCCATACTGACGCAAGTATAGGTATCGAAAAGACGTCTGCTTAACAGGTCTGTTGTACCTTCACCGAATTACCGATAACAGGATGGCTGGCACGCCTTATCGCAATTTGAAAATGTTTGGTAAATTATGTGGCGGCGAAGAAGAAGTTGGTCGGAAGGTCGTCTTTGTCTCGACTATGTGGGATAAAATCGCCAGCGAGAAAGGACGAGCAAGAGAAAAGGAACTGAAGCAGTACTGGCAGGCGATGATCAACCTTGGTGCCAAGACAGCACAATCCCGGGGCACCAAAGCCGACTCAGAGAAGATCATCTTCGATCTACTCAAGTCCCAAGAAGCACAGCCCGCAAACAGACCTGTTTTGATTCAAGACGAACTCGTCGGATTGAATCGTTCTCTCGTCGAGACTGAAGCAGCGCAGACACTTTACACTGACTTCCAGCGACTCCTCAAACAGCACAAACAAACTTTAGCCGACCTCGAGAGTGCCGCAAGAGATGCTCAAAATCCTGCTAAGGCTCAAGAACTCCAAAAACAACGCGAAGTAATCGAAGGGCAACTACAGCACACCTTCGACGAGGCGAGGAAGCTGAAGCTCGGATGGGCCAAACGCTTTATGCGGCTCTTCCAAAAGAAAGCCAAAGGAGTGAGTAATTTCTAGCTCTAAGAACTGAGATTATTAACACGACGATTGGCAGACTGGCTTGGAGCTCGGAGGTGCTTGATCGAGTGAAAACGCGTTGATTTTTGATTTTGGAACACATATTGCTATCTTATGTTACTTACGCAGAACATATTCTACATTGTAATCTCTTTTTTTTCCGTTATCGTTTTACTATTATTGTAAGGTAAATGTTCAATGACTGTCCGCAAAGTGGTCTATATCGATTGGATAAGAAGGGCATTCGGAGCATACTAACGGAATTCAGAATATTTTCTAGGCTATCCCAAAATTGAGGAATGTAACGCTGTGGTGGTCATGATCAAAGCTCCGAAATGAGTGCTATGTAATTTGTGCAGACTGTGGCGTTTCGTGTTAATCTACCACTCTATTGATTCCGGAATTTCGAGTAGGTGTGGCATCCTCAAGGATCTTGATTGAATGCTAGCAGCCATGAAACCACGAGGACGTCTGTCACAAGAGCTGCATTAAACCTGCTGCTCAATGCCGCATATTCTCTATCCATTATCTTCCTCTTTGCCAGACAGATTTCTTTTTGTTGTTTCCTCTTCAATCTATCGTGTCACTCCTTCTTTTGCGATTACACAAAGCCGATGGCTCCCCAGCAGGATATTATAATTGCGTACTACCTTTCTTCATCTCTGACAGTTACAGTAATTTATCAACCAATTATTCAGGATAATGGGAGCTACAGGTGTCGGCAAAAGCAAGGTCAGATTCGAGTTTATAGCAGTTCTTTTGCTTTGCTAAAATTCACGGAAGATCATCGACAAGCTGACTCAAAAAACGAGCTGGTCGGGTGACTCTCTAGCCTCTGTAACTCAGAGTGTGAGAAGTATCAAGACTCGAGTTGAAGGAACCGAAATCACACTCGTCGATACACCTGGCTTCGACGACACACATAAATCCGACCTCCATGTTCTACATGCAATTTCTGATTGGCTAGAAGCAAAGTAAGTTGAGAGCCGTACAACCTGTTAGCAACTCCTTACGTGGTTGCAGATATCGCAAAGGCGTCTGTTTGTCCGGCCTTTTGTACGTGCAACGAATATCGGACAATCGCCTGGCCGGCACAGCTCATCACAACCTAAAAATGTTTGGAAAGCTCTGTGGTGGTGAGGAAGAAGTGGGCCGCAAGGTGGTCTTTGTCTCGACAATGTGGGACAAAACTGCGGAGGATAAAGGCGAGCGCCGCGAGGTGGAGCTCAAGAAATATTGGCAACCTATGATAGACTTGGGCGCCAGAACGGCGCGCTCCAACGGCTCAAGAGAGTCCGCTCAAAACATCATTCTAGATTTGCTAAAGGCCCAAACCAAATATCAGTCAAAGAATCCAGTCCTGATCCAGGAAGAAATAGTCACGTTGAACCGTTCCCTCGTCGAAACAGAAGCAGCTCAGGCGCTATACACCGACATTCAGAAGCTTCTCAGACAACATAAACAAACCCTCACCAGCCTCGAGAGAGCAGCAGACCGGGTCGATAATCCTGAGAGCGCCGCGCAGCTTCAAAAGCAACGAGAAGCTATTGAATCTGAACTTGCGAAAACATTCGAAGAATCAAGAAAACTCAAGATCGGGTGGCTCAGGCGTTTCCTACGTTTGTTCCAAAAACGAGCAAGAGGAGTAAGTGGCTACCCCGTACTCGCAGAATTTTGCAGGCTTAAACGAACTTGTCATTCTGTAGACTGGCTTAGAGCTTGGTGGGGGAAACCAGTAATGGAAGCTCGATAGTCCAGATCGTTTGTCCTCATGTATCAGCCCAGAAACCCAATCTACATGGTGTTCGTCTAAATTTCTTCCATCTGAACCCAGAGTCCTCCCTATAAAAGACAATGGTGAAACCTGTTTTTCTCGGCGTATGCCAAGAAGTATAGGACTTACTTTAACATACATCGTAAGGTCAGATAGTGAATGAATTTTCTCTTTCTTTTTAGTACCTTCATTGCTCGTTTTCCAATGATCTGGCGGGCTGACGTTATATCTGTCGTCCAATTTAAACTTCTTGAACCGTTGAAGAAGCCGAACGAGGAAAAACGTCGCCTCATGGTAGGCAAATTGCTGGCCAAGGCATATACGAGGCCCGGCATTAAAGGGACAGAATATGTATGGGTTAGGCGTGATGTATTTGTTGACGCGCGAATCAATGAAACGCATTGGATCAAATTCGAGGGCTGGATAATGTCAGATAATGTATCGTGGACAAAATGAGGAAACACACCATCAGGTCCCCAGAGATCAGTCCTCCGATGAATGTTAATTACGCTGTAGAGAATACTATGAAAATCGAGCATTAGCCAATCCATCTCGTAATCAGCGACAAACAGAAGGGAACTGACCTGGTATTAGCGGGAATATAGAATGGCTTCTCGCCTGGGACTTTGGGAGGAACAAGTACAGGTACATTTGAACGCCTAAGCACAGTTTGAGTAGGGTGATGTGATACAGAAAGTGGTATGCCCAGACGAACCTGACGTTATTCGGCCTTTTGCCTTGTTTTAGCCTTGGTTCAAATGATTTACTATGAGTAAACTTACACAGGCGGATACAGTCTCAAAACCTCTGCAATTGAGCTGGCGTCAAATATTGATCCAAGTGGCGAATAAAACATCATTACCATTTAGAAAAGCCCTCATGTATTTCATCTCCCTCATGTGCTCATAGTTAGGAGTTCCACTGGTACCGGCTTTCTCGTAAATCTCTTCTCGAAGTCGGTCTTCAACTGCGGGGTGCTGCGAGATCATGTAAAGGGAGTACGTAAGGAGGCATGCAGTCTTTAAAAAAGTCATCTCGAGTGGCCGTGGAGTCTGAAAGAAAAGGCTTACTGTATCTCTCCCAGCGACCATCAAGTTAACCAACTCGTCTTTCAAAATTTTAGGATCTTGCGTGTGTCGAACCAGATAGGCCAGTAAATTCAAATCTTCATCTTTCTCATCTCCGGCGTTCACTTTTCCAGACATATATTTCTCTTTCTCTTGATTTCGCCATTTCCGGAGGGCTACTTCCATCAAAGGTCCAGTGAAGTCATCCATCACGCGCCTCCAAGGAACAACTTTATCTCCCAAGAGTTCTGCGATGGGCCAATCTTCAGCCAAGGCGGTTCTACTCGCAGCAAGGTGTTGACCAAGAGCAAAGGCGCGTACAAACACATTGGAAGGATGCGATGTGAGTTCGGGAGCCAGTTGATGCGGTGAAGATGGAGGATATGGGAGACCTGCTCCAAGAGAGCCAACATTGTGTCCACATAGGAATTCGGTGGCAGAGTCGAGCGTGAAGCGTGCTGCGAGATCCTGGAATAAGAAAGCCACAAGTATCAGCTTTGGAGAGCCAAATTAGCTAGAGGGAAGTGGGCCAACTTGGAATTCCACGGGTTCGCCTTGTCGAAGTCTGATTTTTGCAAGGTTCATTGAGGTCTCGCAGTTTCTGTCATAGGTCTCAAAGTCGCTGATGCGCTCGCGCGTGAAAAAGGGACGAGTCATTGCTCGGTGAAATCTTAAGAATTTGATCAGGTTCAGAAGACAGAATCGAGGCTGTAAGGGCGCCGGCGTACTTCCACATCTCTCCATCAACGTTAAATATACCATTTCCAAGCAAGGAGTTCATCTGGCCCGTAAATTCACGACCTGGTTGGAATTGTTATAAAAAGAGGCGTAGTTAGGACTGCTTGAACACTGACCTTTTTCAAAAGAATCAAATTGAGTAGCAAGCATCGCCTAACGCGAGGTCAATGCCAGAGTATCGTAAAACTCATAGATCTTACCTTAACTAGATCTGGATCTGAGGATATAATCTACATTCAAGCGGGTCAAAACGTAGAATAACACATATAGAGTCTCAAAACGCACTGTGCGGCTGCTGAGCCTGTCGATGGTGAAAGAATGCCCATGCTGTAGAGACCAGTTGTGCATCAAGCCACCTGGAGAAGGGTTAGCAGTTTGAACTAACCTTCACATGATTGAACATTACCTGGGAACTCATCTGTAATGCTCTTGAGTGCCTTCTTCACGACAGTGAGCGCGTGTTCGGGGTTGTGGGGTACTAGTCGTGCACCTAGTCGTTCCGCTGCTTTTGCGTCTTGGTAGTATTGATATCGGTGACGAAATGAGGTCAACAAAGGTCTTGCAACGGTAGTAGATATGAAGAGGGCCCAAGTAGGAATATTAAAGTTGAGAATATGGCCAGTTGCTCGCAAAGAAGAATAGACAATGATGGAGGGCACAGCAAAGTACGGTATCAAGGAGAGGAGGTAAGCGACCCCTACAGAGAGGGAAGTCATGATAGTGTTTCCGGTTGAAAGGTCCTTAACAAGACAACTTCTTTATAAATTTAACAAAAAAAAGTGCCGTTGAAGACGCTGCGGAGCGTTTGCTGTGATTCATTACAAGTTGATGAAACGGCGGCCGTGTGGGAGAGGTTCAAATTTCGAGCTGCCGCCACTGGCCCACTGCGCGTTTCTTTCCGAGGTGATCAAAATTACCACGCAGTGTGCGCTTTGTCATACCAATTTCTGCTGCTTATAAACTGACGTTTTGTGAAGATATACACTGATTTCCACTCGCTCATGAATTCAAGAGCACCGTATGTGGATGTCAACTTGAATTTTGACGTGCAAGCTACATGATTCTGTAAGGACTACGACAACCCTGCTTCTGTTAATTGTATTTTGAGACAGTAGCACCTAAAGGCCTATTAACGCTTCGGCCAGATTCAGAATTAACGGTAAAATTAATATACAACAATTGTCGCTGGATTGATCTTGGCCCATTTAAGTATCTTCGGTTTTGATTTCGTCCATATGTACCCAGAGACCGCCCTGAGAAGGAAACAATGAGATCCCGAACTTATCAAGTAAGGCGCAATGCATAGTACAAACCTTGACGTATAATGTGAGGTTCGACAATGGATGAATTTTCTCCCTACTCTTTCTACCTTCATTACTTGTCTTCCACTCCTCTGGAGGGCTGATATTGGACCTGTCGTCGAGTTTGAACCCCTTGAATCGTTGCAGAAGTCGAACTAGGAAGAATGTTGCTTCGTGATAGGCAAATTGTTGTCCAAGGCAGATACGAGGCCCAGCATTGAAGGGGCAAAAGATGTATGGATTTGGGGTGAGATATTTGCTAACGCGAGAGTCGATGAAGCGCATTGGATCAAAGTTGAGGGCTAAGTGAATGGAGATTCGTCTTAGGAGAAAGTTCGAGTTCACGACAATGTAACAGACGTACCGGTTGGTCCCCACAGATCAGTTCTTCGATGGATGTTTACAACACCGTAGAGGATGCTATCATAATTTGAATCAGCGAGGTTGATGCAGAATACGACAGAGCAACTAACGTAGTATCGGAGGGAATGTAGAGCGGTTTCTCCCTTGGTGTTTTAGGAGGCACCAATACTGCTGCATTTGACCGCCTGTTTATGTTATATTAATAACGTGGTACAGAAAAGTGGTTGGAACACACACCTGATGTTGATTGGGCTATCATATCGGAGTAGATTAGTTTTCAAGATCGTTATTATGCACAGAAGCTTACACAGGAGGATATAGTCGTAAAACCTCTAGATTATCAGCCATAAGCCTTCATCTCAAGCAGATCGCATGGCCTACCGTTCAAAAATGCCTTCATGTATTTCATACCTTTCATGTTTGCATAGTTTGGCATTCCATTGGCCCCTACTTTCTCGTATATCTCCTCTCGAAGTCGAGCTTCGACTTCGGGGTGTTGAGAGATCATATACAAAGAAAAAGTGAGGAGACACGCTGTCTATTATGGAATGAAGTCAAACTCTTAGGGTACTGGAAGGAAAGCTTACAGTATCTCTTCCTGCAACCATCAGATTAACTAATTCGTCTTTAAGGATTTTAGGATCCTGCGTATGCCGAACCAAGTGAGTCAACAAATTCGTATCCTCTTTATCATGGCCTTGATTCATCTTTCCATTGTTATATTTCTCGACGGCTTTTTTCATCAAGGGCCCGGTGAACTCGTCAACAACACGCCTCAATGGTGCAACCTTGTCACCCGTCAGCTCAGCCAGGGGCCAATCTTCGCCCAGTGCTGTTCTGTTTGTGGACAGGTGTTGTCCCTCGGCAAAAGCGCGTACAAAGACGTTGGAAGGATGGGAAGCAAATTGAGGTGGGACCTTGTGCGAGGAAGTCGGAGTGTATGGGAGACCAGCTCCGAGAGAGTTGACATTGTGGCCGCAGAGAAACTCAGTCGCTGAGTCGAGAGTGAAGCGAGCAGCGAGGTCCTGATTACAAGGACGTCAGCTCAAAGTTGAACACGAGGATAATACGGAGCATACTTGGAAGTCGATAGGCTCGCCTTGTTTCAATCTGTCTCGAGCCTGATTCAACGAAGCATCACAATTTCGGTCGTATATCTCGAAATCGCTGATTCGTTCACGCGTAAAGAAGGGACGCGTCATTGCTCGATGGAATCTAATACAAATTTGGAATATCAGCACATATGTATGTCCATGCCAAATTATTAAGAACGTACTTCCACATCTCCCCATCCACGTTGAATACACCAGTTCCCAGCAGTGAAGTCATTTGGCCAATGAATTCTCGCCCTTAAGATGAAAGTCATGAAATACCGTGAGGCCGGGAAATCGTTTTGTTGTGTAGACGTTGTCATACCCTTTTCAAAAGAGTCGAATTGAGTTGCAAGAATGGCCTATTCGAAGGGATCGTCAGATGCACGATTCGAGCCGACCATCCATAGCCAAGCAGTTTACCTTGATGAGGTCTGGTTCCGAGGTGACGAGCTGAGAAACGGGTTCAGGTAAGAAACAGATGAGCAAGGTCTAGCAGAAACATACCGAACGACTGCTAAGTCTGTCAATGGTGAAGAACTGGCCGTACTGTAGCGACCAGCTGTGCATCAAATCTCCTAATTGCAATGTTAATCATTACTATGATTCGAACGTTGTCTAAGGAGCTAATCTGACCTGGAAATCCACTTTTTATGCTTCGCAGGGCTTTCTTCATCACTGTAAAGGCATGTTCGTTGACATGAGGTGCCAACCGCGCGCCCAATCGCTCTGCTGTTTTGGCGTCCTGGCGGTATTTGTATCGGTGACTGAAGCCACTTAACAGAGGTCTAGCTGAAATAGAAGCCGCAACAAGCGCCCAGGTGGGAATGTGAATGTTCAAGAATTCTCCGATGCTTTGCAGAGAAAGGTAAACAAACGCAGACGGTATAACGAAGTAGGGGAGAAGTTTGAGCAAGTAAACGACTCCGACAGGAAGTAAAGGCATGATTGACGTGATAATTGTTCGAAAATATCGATGGTTTGTTAGGTTCAGGCTTTGAACTTGGAAACTCTACTTTGGTTCTGGTGGCGGCTGTGAAATAAGCGTTTTCGGATGAGTGGCATGGCGAGAGGTATGGTTGTACCTGAACCGGCGGCAGCGGCAAGACTGTCAGACCGGAGCGGCAGCGGCAGCTACATGGTGTTGATCAGCGCCTGGAGGCTGGCAGTGGCAACAGCTTCGGTTCCTTCGTTGCAAAATTATCCGGAAATCAAGATATCTACGCTAACACACAACCGATCGCGAGCTCAAGTAGTGAGAACCCCAGACAGTAAATAATGTCTGTAAACGTATTATAATTACGTATGGAGGTAAAAGTTGGGATAAGTAATAGAATAGGCGGCTGCGTTTAAGCACCGTTGGAAAATTCCGCCTACTTACGTGAAGGTCTAAATCTCGTCCATATAAATCCAAAGGCCATCCTGTCACCATTACTATTATCGATCATTCTGCATCAGAAGAAAACCACTTACTTTGATGTACATTGTCAAAGACGCGAGGGGATGAATCTTTTCTTTACTCTTGGTCCCTTCAGTGCTCGTTTTCCAATCACTCGGAGGACTGGTGTTATGTCTATCGTCAAGCTTGAAATTTTTGAATCGTTGGAGTAGTTTGACGAGATAAAAAGTCGCCTCGTGATAGGCAAACTGTTGGCCAACACAAATTCGAGGGCCAGCATTGAATGGAGAAAAAATGAAAGGATTAGGTGTGAGATACTTGTGGACACGAGAGTCGAGGAACCGCATGGGGTCAAATTCGAGAGCTGCGAAAAGATTGAGATATCCAGTGTCTAAAGAATCTCAAATGAAAAGTTATTTACCATCGGGTCCCCATAGATCTTTCCTTCTTTGAATGTTGATAGTTCCGTACAGCACGCTGTCAGGGAGAAATGTTAATTTGGAGGCGAAATAAACACTCCTCTCACTGACGATGTATTTGCTGGAATATAAAGAGGCTTTTGGCCGGGAACCTTGGAAGGAACAAGTACTGGAGTGTTAGAGCGCCTTGAAGAGTGTCAATTTCAGATGAAAAAGCAACGATATACATAGAAATTTACCTGGAGTTAAGAGGTCTGGTAGCCAACACAAAGAACTTCAATATGATGGAGAAGTGACGCATGGAAATACTAACACAGGAGGGTACATTCGTAGAACCTCTGCAAAGGAATTAATATTAATCTAGGAAGTTGAAACTTTGAGGCAAACCATTGAGAAAGGCCTTCATGTATTTCATCTCTTTCATACTTTCATAGGTTGGCGAATCATTAGGGCCCACCTTCTCGAGAATTTCCTCTCGAAGCCGCCTTTCGATATCGGGATTTTGGGCGATCATGTACATCGAAAATGAGAGCAAATCAGCCGTCTGCCAGAGTTTCTCAGTAACAAACAAAGGGTGAAGGTGAAGGTCTTACGGTGTCTCTTCCGGCAACAAGTAAGTTCATCAACTGGTCGAGCAAAATCTTTGGATCTTGAGTATGTCGAACTAAATGAGCCAATAAATTTGTATCTTCTTCCTTCTCATCTCCAATCTGCTGAATTTGTTTCCATTTTGAGATAGCTTTGGCCATCAACGGCCCGGTGAAACCATCCATCACCTTTCTGAAAGGAGCAACGGTATCCTTCCAGAACTCTCTAAGCGGCCACTCAAATCCCAAAGCCGTACGCTCGATTGCTACGCGCTGACCAGTGACAAACGCGTCCACAAATATATTGGATGGGTGGGATGCGAATGAAGAGGGCATCCTGCGAGATGAGGTCGGAGGGTATGGAATGCCAGCCGCTAAAGATTGAACGCTTTGGCCAAATAGGAACTCGGTAGCTGAGTCAAGTGTGAAACGACCCACTAGGTCCTAAAGTACGAAACTTAGGACTAATAAAATTAGACAATACACTTGGCCTTACCTGGAATTCAATAGGTTCGCCTTGTCTAAGTCTGTCTTTCGCAAGCGTCAGGGAAATATCACAGTTGCGACCGTATATTTCGAAGTCACTTATCCTTTCTCTGGTGAAAAAAGGCCGCGTCATGGCACGATGGAACCTAAATGAAAAATATTAATCAATCACCACTTGAAAACTGTAGTGGGTAATTGTGACCCACTTCCACATTTCTCCATCGACATTGAATATACCACTGCCAAGTAGCGAGTCCATTTGACCGGTAAATTCTTCTCCTGAGAAGAAATCAGTTTGAATTCTGGGGGTGAAATAAATAGGTGTCGGACCTTTCCCAAACGAATCAAACTGTGTAGCCAACATGGCCTTCAGTTTATAATTAAGTCAAAAATGCCGACTGAAAAGTAGTAGCAATATCCTACCTTGACGACGTCAGGATCCAGTGTTATAAGCTGGGTAAGAGTTAGCAGCATAGTAGTGTTGATGGTTTTTTGGATAGCTTACAGCGCGACTGGTAAATTTATCGAAGAAAAACGTATTTCCATGCTCTTCTGCCCACACATCAAGGACATCACCTAAATGGTTTGGAGAGGTAAGGACAAGGAAGGATATTCAACAAAAGCTTGGCTTTACCTGGAAAGCCGTTCATAATCATGGTGAGCAAAGCCTTCATGGATGATAACGCCTTTCCACGGCGAGGAGGTAGAACTGCGCCCAACCTCTCCGCTGCTTTTTTATCTTGATAGTCCCCAAATCTGCTTTGAATCATAGACAAGGCTGGTCTGGCCAGTAGAACGGAAGCAACAAGAAGCCATGTCGGTGACGAAATATCTAAGACCTGTTTTGCTGATCTGAGGACGATGTAAGTGGCCAGCGGTGGCCAGAGTAAGTAAGGCAGAGCCCTTGTGAGGTATACAACGCCAGGAGGCAAGTTCATGGTGATGACGGGATGAGTTTCAGATCGAGATTTATTTCCAACTTTTATATATTTCCACACTGGCATCGAAACAACGGCTGTGTAAGAAATGCGGAAGCTATCCGCAGGAACCACCCGAATTTGGGTTGGCTTACGTCTCAGCGGTCGTTCGATGAGCGGTCGTGTGCAGAAACAAGTATGTAGATGAAGGAGAGTTATGCCTAGGCAGCGCGCAGCAGATAGTGATTGTCAAGCCAATGGAATAGCTCGGCAAGGTTGGGGAGTGCTGTGGACGAGTGAGCTGATTCACGGTTGCACGATTGCGCCGTGGTGCAGATGATCGGTTTCGCAATTGGGCGTTTACAGATTCCAGACACCCTGTGGTCACACACTGCCAGGACAAATCATGCGAGTGAATGTCTTTAAACGATAAGTATTGATGCAACCATGCCTGTAATCTCGGAACTATCCAGCCGGCGTCTGCCCATGCCGCCGAGCAAGGCCCCAAAGATCCTCCAGACTGACGAAGCCAGCTCCTATTGCACAGGATCAGTAGCTGAAACCATAATAACTCTAGACAGCAGGCGGCACTGATACCGAATGTGAAGCGACGAACACAACAAACGGAAGACACCTAAAATACAATGACCTTTCACAATCTAGCTGTATCAGCAGCACCCAATACAAATCCAAAATGATTTGGTTCAACGGTTGAAAACAATCATTCGGCAGCACGGCGAGTTTTCACCTGCGCCTCTTCGAGAATCCCGCAAACGCATCTGCGGCGCCAGCTTTTTCTGAAGTTTCCTCGACACCGCTGTCTTCTCTTCTATTCTGTCATCCCCATGCGTTTTAATTTCATTGCAACCGGGAGGCCAGTAGTCGGAACAGCATTAACGTAGCTGATTTCTTTTTCCTTTGCTGGCTTGTCGTCATTTTCTTCTTGCCGGTCATTATACACGCTGTTAACGCCGGATTTATCGTCACCAGTCGCGAACACATTGCGTCCAGGTGTGGCTGGATTTAGGCTCAGTTTTATAGACTGTTCAGGGAAAGAGTGAACGGAAGTTTTATTTAGGTCAACCCAAAGTTACATACCAACGGAAGTCCTATGTTTCAAGCTATTTCGCCTTCTCACATCGCGGCTTTGTCCAGTCGTTTCCATACACCAATGGGCTTAGATTCAGAAAATTCCAGATCGCTATTACAGCTAACACAGCAGCGATCTGCGGTCTCACTCAAGGTCTTAATGTAGATGCCAACATATCGAAGGCTTCACATGATAGGAGGAGAGCATAGTGGAGAGCGGGAAGTAGTGATGTCGGAGAAGTTGACGTGGCATTAGGAGAAAGGGGTAGCAATGCAGCGACCGCCAAGGGAGAGGAGCTCGCACAGAGTGTCGTATTTGATGACTTATACTACAGTTCAAATTAGCCCAGAGATTAATATAAGAGAGCAAACATACTGCTATCATAGTCATTGTAGCCTCGCTTTGCGCGCAAAACAGTCAGGTAGCAGGTAAGGACATACGCGGCTACATCGAGTGTGTTCAGGTACTACACGAGAGGTTTTCCAAGAGGATATAATCGACGATGATCTTTAATCAAGAAGGCCTGTACGTTTCGTGGTAAGTCAGGCATGAAGTCAGACAAAAAAAACTCACAATACCAGGTCTCGGCCTGGCTAATGTTCAAAGCCTCTCCAATCCTTTGCAGAGAAAAGTGGAAAGGTGTGATGTTTGTGTCTAACTGGCGTCGTGGCAGAATTTTATTTATTTTTCGATTAATTTGGGTTTTCTGCAACAAACACCCGTATCGAGCCAATTTTACCAGCAGACCGGATCAGCAACCAAATGGAGTTGATCAGCGCCTTAGCCGTCCTTACGCTTCCTTACGTTGCAGAATTATCCAGAAATCAAGACTCAAGAAGCACCAGAGTGTCAAAGACAATTCTCTCGCATACAATCAATAAATAAAAATGGATCGCGAGCTAAATGGATCCTCAAGCTGCCATTGAGAGAGGACTCAGGCTGTCAGTAGTAGCTTCGCAAGCACATCTGAGTACAGATCAGACTCCTTCCCATTCCAAGGGGTGGCTATTTTTATCTGCTTATGTAAACTACACTATGTTGCGCTCCCCTTGGACTGGCAACACTTGCAGATGTGGCTGTGCAGTCCTCAACGCGAGCGAAGCGAGCACACACTCGCTTGCTTCAACAACACCTTCGGGACACCGTGAAATCACGCCGTATGTATATTAGACTCATAAATATATACCATACTTTCTTTTAAGTTAAGCATAAGTATGTCAATGTTGCTAAACTTGAAATCCTAGATAAATTTCAAATGTTGAACACTGAAGTTCGGCTGTTCGTGTTCGCTCTGAGGCCGGCTGGGATGGTTCAACACTTCGAAAAAAAATATGGTAAAATATCAGGGCTTTTCAAGGGCCTAGAATTAGTGTACAGACATCAACGAAGGTATTGACTCTTCTACTGCCAAATAGGCATTAAGCCTGTATTTTGCCAGGCGCTTCAATCACCGTGCAAGCAGGAATGTTTTAATTGATTTCTTGGCTGCTTTGCCTTAGATAGGTAGCTGGGCAATTAAAGAGAGAGTAATGTTGGAATGAATTCCCTCCTACAATAAGGATCGTTGCTTGTCAGCCGTCGGCAACACGTAGGAATTGCTGCTTAGTGTAATTTATGTGTAATTTGGCAGCCAAAAAAGTGCACTAGTGAGTATAAGTTTTATTTCTTTCCCTCAGGTATGTATTAGATGTAACGCATTATTTCACGGTGCTCCAAAGGTGTTGTTGAAGCAAGCGAGTGTGTGCTCGCTTCGCTCGCGTTGAGGACTGCACAGCCACATCTGCAAGTGTTGCCAGTCCAAGGGGAGCGCAACATAGTGTAGTTTACATAAGCAGATAAAAATAGCCACCCCTTGGAATGGGAAGGAGTCTGAGTACAGATCAAAGAATTCTAAATGCTTTACAAGTGGGGTTAGACCTTTCAAGTTGAGTTATTTTCCAACTTCAAGTTATCAACCGATTGTAGGTAGGATGAAAGCAGCTACTGAGTATCTCATTTGTTACACAGCCTAGAAACGGGCAATAATAGCCATTTATGACTCTTCTCACAGGTAAAAAAATTGATACTTACGCTCAACATGGATCTTTCACCTTTTCACTCGCGAGAGGATTAGCGAAGCCCCTATTAAAGCATGACCAATCGCTGACCGTGAGAAATTTGATCTTTATACGACGCGTCGATTTTGAGATTTTGTATTCGCGTCCAATCCTTTAGCCATGTCGATGCAAATATTCAACGAGCAGGTGAGTCTCTAATGTAATATCATTAAAAAAATTAGCACTAGAACTTGCGTTACGTCTAGGCAACTGAAGAAAAGGCCGAAAATGCTCGGCTTTCTTCGTTCGTCGGCGCTCTAGCGTTGGGTGACCTCGTCAAATCTACATTAGGTCCCAAAGGAATGAACAAAATTCTACAATCCGCATCTACTGGAGAAATTAACGTCACAAACGACGGTGCTACGATTCTCAAATCCATCCAACTAGACAACGCAGCTGCCAAGATCCTCGTCAACATTTCAAAAGTTCAAGACGACGAAGTCGGAGATGGAACAACGTCTGTGACTGTGTTGGCTTCTGAGCTTCTACGAGAAGCAGAAAAACTCATCGGTCTTAAAATTCATCCGCAAACTATCGTGGAGGGTTATCGGTTGGCGAGTGGTATTGCACTAGAGGCTCTGCAAAAGAGTGCGATTGACAATGGGAAGGATGAGAAGAGGTTCCGCATAGATTTGTTCAATATTGCGAGAACGACGCTGTCAAGTAAGGTGTTGTCGCAAGATAAGGAGTATTTTGCGAATTTGGCGGTTGATGCTGTCATGAGACTGAAAGGATCGATTGATTTGGAACACATTCAGATCATCAAGAAGGTTGGAGGAAAGTTGACGGACTCGTATCTCGATGAAGGTGTGTTCTTTGCTTCTGGTCTGGAGATGAGGCTAATATATCGAGCCTTTCCTTTTCTTTAGGCTTCATTCTTGACAAAACCATTGCCGTGAATTCGCCCAAACGTCTGCAAAACGCCAAAATCCTCATCGCCAACACTTCCATGGACACTGACAAAATCAAAATTTTCGGCGCACGACTAAAAGTCGACTCAACGGGTAAACTTGCCGAACTGGAACGTGCAGAAAAAGAGAAGATGAAAGCCAAAGTCGACGCGATTGCTGCGCATGGGATCAACGTTTTCGTGAACAGACAGTTGATCTACAACTACCCAGAGAGCCTGTTGGCAGAGAAAGGCATCTTGGTCATCGAGCATGCGGATTTTGAAGGTGTAGAGAGGTTGAGCCTAGTTACAGGTGGTGAGATCGCAAGTACGTTTGATCGACCAGAGTTGGTCAAACTAGGGAGATGCGAATTGATTGAGGAGGTGATGATCGGGGAAGACAAGGTTTATCCAATTCTTTCGGGTAAATCAAGTTACTGACCAGACTACTTATTTACTCTTTAGTTGATAAAATTCTCCGGTGTTGCAGCTGGAGAAGCTTGCACCGTCGTTCTCCGAGGTTCAACATCTCAAATGGTCGATGAAGCCGAACGATCACTCCACGACGCCCTCTCCGTTCTTTCGCAAACAATCAAAGAAACACGTACCGTTCTCGGTGGTGGCTGCTCAGAAATGCTTATGTCCAATGCTGTTGAGACATACGCCCGAACTGTCACTGGCAAGAAAGCGATCGCGGTGGAAGCGTTTGCACGTGCGCTTCGACAGATTCCAACCATCCTCGCTGATAACGCTGGTTATGACTCGGGAGAGCTTGTAAGCAAACTGCGGGCGGCACACTATGATGGAAAGAACGAGGCTGGGCTAGATATGGATCATGGTAGCATTGGTTCGATGATGGAATTGGGTGTTACGGAGAGTTATAAGTTGAAGAGGCAGGTGGTGATTAGTGCAACTGAGGCTGCCGAGATGATCATTCGGTGTGTACCAAATTTTTATACTCAAAATTTATTACTAACCATGATCACTGTAGGGTTGATGATATCCTAAGAGCTGCACCACGGAGACGAGAAGCTGTATAGATGTTATATGCATATTGTTCATAAAATCAAATTCGTTTGGATCACTGGAGACGCGAGATTAGGTTCAACCAAGATTCTCAGCAGATAACTGTAATCGTCGCATTGAATCATTAAATGTACACTGGAAAACACACCCTGTTTTCTAAGAATTCTCAGATTGGGGAAAATCCATTAAGGGGGTGGCAGTGCTTCTTGATGAAATCATGGGAAACACCTTCTTCTTTCGGGCTGGACACGTCGAAATCGCAGCCACGGTCAAGCTACGCCTACAACACCACTCTGCTCACCGTCGTCGTCGTCGTCGACACGTCCTTTCCTTTCTTTTGACAATGTCTGGCACATTCAGGGCCAGACGTCCAGCGTCGCCACCTCCGAGTTTTGCCTCAAGCGTTGGACTTCCTTCGGCTGGACAACAACCTGGGCCTAGTGGCATATCACCCTTAGTACACTCCCAGCGCTTTCCACATCCCCGAGAAGAACATTTAGACGCAGATGAGCGCAGAGCTGCTGCTTCGAAGGGTTTTGCACCATCCTATGGACGAACAGGGAAAAACTTCTCATCAGGCGGCCTGAATATTACAACAGGGGAATGGAAGCTACTTTTCTTCGTTATATTGATTGCTTCTGCCGTGCGATTGTTCAGGTTGTCGAAACCAAATAGCGTTGTGTAAGTTCATAAAGCCTGTCATCTATATCTTTGTTGACCAGTCTGCAGATTCGATGAAGTACATTTCGGGAAATTCGCGTCGAAATATATCAAGACACAATACTTTGTAGATGTCCATCCGCCTCTGGCAAAGCTCTTGATCACTCTTGCCGGCTTTGTTTTTGGCTATGACGGTCAATTTGATTTTAAAGATATCGGAAAGTCAGTATTCTTTGCATCTACTTCATACCGCTGCTAATCGACCCGTAGAATCTACGAAAACGTCCCATATGTCGCAATGCGCATGCTGCCGGCCACTTTGGGCGTAGCCACAATACCCCTCGCCTACTTAACACTCCGTGCACTTGATTGCCGCGCCACAACAGCACTCCTTGCCTCACTCTTCATCACATTCGAAAACGGTCTGGTCACTCAATCTCGTCACATCCTCCTCGACTCTCCTCTTGTATTCTTTACAGCCCTTACTACCTTCTTCTGGTGCGGATTCTGTAACGAAGACAAACATGAACCTTTCACCTCATCATGGTGGACATGGTTGACGCTTTCTGGCGTAGCACTTGGTGCTGTATTCAGTTGCAAATGGGTTGGGCTCTTCACTATTGCTACGGTGGGACTGAGCACTATATATCATTTGTGGGTTCTCCTTGGTGATCTCCGTGTTCCTCCCAAACTTTGGATGCGTCATTTCATGGCACGGGCGCTCTGCTTGATTGTTGTTCCCATCGTGTTCTATATGGCTATGTTCCAAATTCACTTCCTGATTCTTGAGAATTCGGGCGAAGGAGATGGTTTCATGAGCTCGGAATTCCAACATACGCTTGGCGGGAGAGGAATGCAAGATACTTTTGCTGGTATGTTCAGCTTCCCTCTCGGGTACTTTTCGGTTGTTGACCGCCGTATCTCTTTTAGATGTTGCCGTTGGATCGACAGTGACGATTCGCCACGTGAACACCCAGGGCGGTTATTTACATTCGCATGCGCATAATTATCCAGGTGGCAGTCAACGTGAGTGCTCGACCGCGTTTTCGTAGACGCTTCTGTGTTATTAACGGATTGATCTCGCTCGTAGAACAACAAATTACTTTGTACCCTCATCGAGACAGCAACAACGACTTCCTCATCTTCAACGCTACGGATGATGCTTTCGATATCCACACGCAACCTCTTCAATATATCACAGCTAGTGCACGCATCAAACTTAGACATATCATGACCGAAAAACACCTCCATTCACATGATCATCGCCCTCCCGTCTCTGAAGTCGACTTCCAAAATGAAGTTTCCGCGTATGGCATGCCCGGATTTGCAGGCGATGCCAACGATGACTGGATTGTAGAAATCGAAAAGGGCGATTATGGAAGGAAGGATAAAGAAAGTTGGAAGAGGATCAGGACGTTAAGGACGCAGTTCAGGTTGAGGCATTATATCACCGGATGCTACCTCTTCTCGCACAAGGTCAAACTCCCGGACTGGGGTTTCGAACAACAGGAGGTGACGTGCAATAAGAATGCAGTGAGGGAGAATTCATTGTGGTACGTTGAGACAGCGACGCACCCTGAATGTGAGTTCTCTTGATGTTTTTCTGGAGAGGCCATTAATATAAGATTACTTGTAGTGCCTGCCGATGCTCCGAAAGTAAACTACAAACTTCCTGGTTTCTTCAGTAAATTCTGGGAGCTGCAACAAGTGATGTGGACCACCAACGCTGGGTTAACTGACCGGCACGTCTTTGACTCAAGGCCTGATTCTTGGCCAAGGCTAAGACGTGGTATTGTATGTGCCGTCCTACCCTGACTACACCAATGACTCACCACGAGACATACAGAACTTCTGGGTTAAAGACCATCGTCAAATTTATCTCATCGGAAACCCTCTTGTTTGGTACCTCAGCACGCTTGGTGTAGCCATGTACGTTCTGATTCGCGGCTTCATGATCTTGCGCGCAAAGCGAGGCTACAAGGACTTTGATAATAGTATGCCTTACTTTCTTATCGTTCGCGCCTCTTGACTAATTGGTACTGTAGCTCAAGTCGTCAAATACGACGCTCTATGTGGGTTCCTCTTCCTTGGCTGGTCGCTGCATTACTTCCCCTTCTTCCTGATGTCGCGTCAACTTTTCTTGCACCACTACTTCCCTGCCCTCTACTACGCCATCCTCCTATCATGCGGAGCGTTCGATATGTTGACCTCTACATTAAGGCCTCGGGTGAGGCTGCAGATCGCTGCAGTGCTGGTTATTCTCGCGATTTGGAACTTCGTACACCTAAGCCCATTGGTGTATGGAAACAATTGGACAAAGTCACAGTGTGAAAAGGCGAAATGGCTCAAAACATGGGACTTCAGCTGGTACGTAACTTTTAGTTGACCTAAATAAAGCTTCCGTTCACTCTTTCCTCCTGAACAGTAACGACTTCTATGACTCTGTGGGCATAATCTTTCCTTGTTATTCGTTGATGTACTGACGCGAACTTGCAGTACGATCAATACAATTCCAAAACTACCCCAGCCGCAATAGTTGAAACCACAATCGCAGATGCTGGCCGTGCACCTGTTGCAGTTCACGAGAACGTGAAGCAAGACGATAGCACAACTGCAATTCTGAATCAAGCTGCACCGGGACACGACGTCTTCGCTGCCGATGACGATAAACCCGGCGTTAACAGCGCTTTCAACGATCGGAAAGAAGGGAAAGATACTGAACCGGAAAACGAAAAAGAAATCAGTGTGGTTGTTGATGTTCTGACAACTGGAGTTCCAACGCATGCTGTTAAGGGTGGAGAAGGTGGTCGTGGCAATGAAATGGGAAAACATGGGGACGACAAACCAGAAGAGAAGAAAGCAGTGCCCAAAGAGGAGATCTCCGAAAAGGTTGGCACACCAGTTGCGCCTGCAGGACCTCTTGATGAGGCGCAGGTGGAGGCTCAAAAAGCTGCTGAGGAGTTATTTTCAACAACTGAACCAAAGTTGAATGCAGTGGATTAGTTAGTTAGGGTTAATTTTGGACATGGATTCGGTCCGTTTGATACGACAAAATCGTGAAAAGTAATTAGTACTTTATGTCTCTTTCGGTTGTTGTGTTTTCCTCGATTTATTTTTGACAGTAGTGCTTCCTGCTATCTTGAGGCGGTATCCCTACTGAATCCTTTGCAATAGGAACTTTCTTCGTCAGCTTGGAGCGAGTCCCTATGGTCTTGCCAATCACTCCAGCGGCAGGTACTTGCCTCATCAACAGATTCAACACCCTGCATTAGATTATAATAGATAGACCATAGGAAGTCGTTCGTATGCTTCCTACTGGTAGTGTGCAGCAGTAGGCTTAGACAGTGAAGGAAGCACTCCAAAGGGACCCATGGCTATTCCTTTCGCACAGCGCTGATGGACAAAGTCAAGCCAGTTTCCGTGGTCAACTTGCTGTCACGATCCTTTCCGGGTTGCTCAAGATGTATGACGACAGAAGTCGTCCTGAGCTAGAGCTCCGAACGGCTGCCACGCAATGACTCACTCGTTGATATCTATCATATTCAACGATAAATGACGGGGGAAATATGTAACGTGGAGTGGTTTGACATAAAATCCTGGTAACAAATTTCGATGAACAAGACACTCATCCAATTATTACCATGAACTCACCTCCATCGATCCAGGCGTTGTATACCTCACGGGAGTAATACCTTAGACTTACTTGCTCTGGCCAGCTCTGGCCACTAACATGGTCCTCAGAGCGGCCCATCTGGTTTTAGACATTTCAACACCGACATGGCTTCTTACCGCTTCTGCCTTACTGGCCAGGCCAACTCTGTCTTAAATTCGGAGTAGATATAAAGACTATCGAGACAGAAAAGCTGCGGAGAGTTTTAGGCGCGATTTTACCCCCTTACCGTGGCAAGACATTATCATCTATGAAGGGCATGTTCGAGATGATGGTGAACGGCTTTCCAGGTGAGACTATACCGTTGTTATACTCCCAGCCCGTTTTTACCTCTCCAAACCTGTTAGGTGATATCTTGGATGGGTGGGCAGGAGAGCAAGGAAATACCTTCTTTTTCGATAAATTGACCAATCGCGGTGTAAGTAGTCGGAAAGGACAGTACTCTTTTTTTTTGCTAACTATTTCGCAGATCATAACTCTTGATCCCGATGTCGTGAAAGTGGGGTATCTCTACAACGATTAATTTGGCCTTCTTGACTAAATTATAATATAAAGGCGATGCTGGCTACTCAATTCGATTCGTTTGGAAAAGGTGGGACTCACATTGCATCCATTCCCTCAAGCTGATATGCTTCATCACTTTCAGGAGAAGAATTTACCGGCCAAATGGATTCGCTTCCGGGCAGTGGAATATTCAACGCTGATGGCGAGATGTGGAAGTGCGTCGCACGTATCCACTGTGATTTTAAAGGAATAATTGAACAATATGGCCATGTAGGTTCCATCGGGCAATGACACGTCCTTTTTTCACAAAAGAAAGAATAAATGATTTCGAGATATACAGTCGCAACTGTGATATCTCTCTTGCGCTTGCGAAAGAAAGACTTAGACACGGCGAGCCTATCGAATTCCAGGTAAGAACTGGCACATTTCTTGAATCTTGTTCACCTATCTCCTCGATTAGGACCTCGTGGGTCGTTTCACGCTTGACTCGGCTACCGAGTTCCTATTTGGCCAAAGCGTTCAATCTTTAGCGGCCGGCATTCCATACCCTCCAACCTCTTCTCGCAAAATGCCTTCATCGTTCGCTTCTCACCCATCCAATATCTTTGTGGACGCATTTTTTGATGGTCAACGCGCTGCAGTTGAACATTTATCACTCGGATTTGAGTGGCCCCAGAGAGTTCTGGAAGGATACCGTTGCTCCTTTCAGATAGGTGATGGATGATTTCACTAGGCCTTTGATGGCACAAGCTATATCCACATTGGAACAAAACCAGAAGATTGAAGATAACTACTCCGAAAAGGAGGAAAATACAAATCTACTGGCTCATTTAGTTCGACACACTCAAGATCCGAAGATTTTACTCGACCAGTTGGTAAACTTACTTGTTGCTGGGAGGGATACCGTAAGACTTCCACAATGACTTTTCGTCTGTTACTGAGACCTTGTTGCAGACAGCTGACTTGCTGTCGTTCTCAATGTACATGATAACCCAACACCCCGATATCGAAAGGCGACTTCGAGAGGAAATTCTGGAGAAGGTGGGCCCCAAAAATTCGCCAACCTACGCGAAGATGAAAGATATGAAATACGTGAAAGCGTTCTTAAATGGTCTATCTTGTCTTTTTGACTGCTTGCATTGACACTGATTTCCTTTGCAGAGGTTCTGCGAATGTACCCTCCTGTGTTAGTACCTTCACTGCCCCTAATGTCGCATTAATTTGATTTATGGGGGCCCGATGGTAAAATTATTACCCAATAAATATTCTTCAATCGCTGACTTTTAATCTTCCCATTGACGCAGCTCTCGAATTTGATCCTATGCGTTTCCTTGACTCTCGTGTTCATAAGTATCTCACACCCAACCCTTTCATTTTCTCCATTCAATGCTGGTCCGCGAATTTGCGTTGGCCAACAGTTTGCTTATCACGAGGCGACTTTTTATCTCGTCAGACTACTCTAACGCTTCAAAAACTTCAAACTTGACGCAAAGAATAACATCAGTCCCCCGAGCGATTGGAAGACAAGCACAGAGGGAACCAAGAGTACACAGCACGCAGCCAAAGATAACTTCAGAGTTTTGTCCCAAGAAAAACTTAAAACTGTCGGGACGGCCCAAAGAATTTTTGTCGCTCATAACCAAGAAAATATCTTTGGTATAGTTTTTTGGGGGAACGGTACAATCCCTCTGCGAATGCAAGTGTATTTTTATGTTTCGTTCTTTATCGTTTTTGGTAAAGAGATACTTTTTACCGGTTCCAATAATTTCACAGTTTTTTGAGGTGGAAAACGTTGAGATTACTTTTCACTGCGTGCAGCGTGAGGTTTGGTGATGAAACTACATCAACCAATGGCGGCACTTTCCGGAGATCTTCCAGCTTTGGCCGAAGAACAATATCAACTGATCGATTTTCATCAGTATATTGGTCTGTTGTGAGAGACTACAAATTCACTGCCACGACCTGCAACACCCTCTATACTTTCTCGGCTGATAAATACGACATTTTCCCCGGTATTTACATCGATTGAGGGCCGTTGCTGCGCACGGCAGAACGAGTCCTCCTAGTTCAGGCTCTTCTTCAAAAAATCCTGCAGAGTCAACCAGTGCAGCAAACCGGCTCTCAACCGGCGAGAACAATGGTTGAGGAGCTGATCAAACAGCAAGCAGCTAGGGCGTCGGTGACTGCCGAACCGTGGGATAATGTAGTGATGGAGGGTTACCTTCGACAACAGGAAAAATCAGGTAAACGAACGAGCCCTAACTTGAAAATAGGACTCGTAATGATGTTCTCTGCGAACAGAACGAGATCTGACCTGAGCGCGAAATCAACGCATGGTCGTAATGTATTCTCGGCCAAGGTTCACAGCCTGTGGAACGTGCCATTGTAGTATGTGCTCTCGTCTTCTTAGAATAACTTTCCTGAAAGCTTACAGAAATCTGACGAAGCATAATGCTAACCCGGCCTCAGCTATCTTCGACTTTCTATAGAGTAGTTTTAGTTGACCTTTAGCTCAGGGATGCACCTCTTTGTTTCGTGACAGATCGACTCCAACTCCCCTGCTACAATCTCGCGTTAAGCGTAAACCGCTGAGTTTGGCGCTTATGACAGGGCTATTGGTATTGAGCTGCGTAGCTTGTTTAGTGCTTCGAAAGGCCCGTTATCTACGGCTAAAGAGTCGTCATTGGCTTGAACACAATGACCCAGAATCAAAAATTTGAGGGTAAATTGTGAATATAGTCCTGAGCGCTGCGCTGGTCAATTAGTAAATGGATTTGGCAAGTGCTTGTGTCATTCTACTTATTTTGCTTTGCCGTTCACACTTAACCATGTTGTTGTCTGGTGCTTGCCTTTAGGCCCTGGTTTAATGTCACTACATATCTTCAGTCACCTAGGCCAGCTAAAGGATGCCAGTGTGTTTGCGCTCGCCGCGATGATTGCATTACATTGCGGCAAGACCACTAATCCGCAGCACTTCTCGATCCTGCCGAGCTACTTCGTTATTTCGGCGATCGTTACCTGCTGCGCGCTGCCTTGGCACAACTCCCTCCTTCACACAGCCGCTCACAGAGTCCGACAACCTCTGAGACGTATATCGAAACCAAACTCGGAAAGGTGTCCACGGCAAGCTTCCACGTTCAGATTTAGAACTTCGACTTCTGACTACTACACAGTGACACACCCACCATCGCATTTGTGGATATCCAACGTGGAGTGGTTCTATATAAAAGACGGGTAATAAACTCCAATTTAAACAAAGCTCATCCGATTATCGCCATGAACTTACCTCCAGGCGTCGTATACCTCACGGGAGTACTGCCTTACTTGCTTTGGCCACCTCTGGCCACCTACGCGGTCCTTAGAGCGGCACATCAGGCTTTAGATATTTCGACACCGACATGGCTTCTTGTTGCTTCTGTTCTACTGGCCAGACCAACTCTGTCTATGATCCAGAGTAGATATAAAGACTACCAGGACAGAATAGCAGCGGAAAGGTTGGGTGCAGTTTTACCTCCTCTTCGTGGAAAGGCATTATCATCCATGAAGGACATGCTTGACATGATTATGAACGGCTTTCCAGGTGAGACCATGTCTTTGTCGGGTATCTAGCGCGTAGTTCTTACCTCTCCAAACCCTTCAGGTGATATTTTTGACTTGTGGGCCAGAGAGCATGGAAACACATTCTTCTTCGATAAATTGACTAGTCGGGGTGTAAGTCTTTGGAAAGGCAACGAAGCTGCCTTGTTGCTAACTCTTTTCAGATCATAACTCTTGATCCCGACGTTGTCAAGGTGGGCATTACGACGACATTTACTTTGTCCATTTTGGCCAAATTATAAAAATAAAGGCATTGCTGGCCACTCAATTTGATTCATTTGGGAAAGGTAGACACACATTTATTCCACACTCCGAATGACAAGCTGACACATTTCATCGATTTAGGAGAAGAATTTATTGGCCAAATGGATTCGCTCCTCGGCAGTGGAATATTCAACGCTGATGGTGAGATGTGGAAGTGCGTCACAATCACCCACCAAATTTTCAAAGTGTGATTGATCAACGAGTGCTCTTTTAGGTTTCATCGTGCAATGACACGTCCTTTTTTCACAAAGGAAAGGATCAGCGACTTTGAGATATACGGTCGCAACAGTGACATTTCCCTTGCGCTTGCGAAAGAAAGGCTCAAACAAGGCGAGCCTATCGAATTCCAGGTAAGAACTGGCACATTTCTTGAATCTTGTCCCCCTAATTCCTCGTTTAGGACCTCGTGGGTCGTTTCACGCTTGACTCGGCTACCGAGTTCCTATTTGGCCAAAGCGTTCAATCTTTAGCGGCTGGCATTCCATACCCTCCAACCTCTTCTCGCAAAATGCCTTCATCGTTCGCTTCTCACCCATCCAATATCTTTGTGGACGCATTTGTCGGGGGTCAGCGCGTGGCGGTGGAACGTACGGCACTAGGATTCGAGTGGCCCCTCAGGGAGTTCTGGAGAGATACTGTCAAGAGGTGACAGATCGGTCGATTTTGCCAATGGATCTCGGACTCAGTGGCATGACACCGGGGAGTTCCGAGCTTCGGCGAAGCAGCGGCATTGGTTGATAGGATCAAATTTGGTGCTTTCGGCTGCACGGCTCAGTTCGCCAGACCTATGTGTACAGTACAAGAATTCAAAGATTATAATGGGAGATGATATAAATGAACTAATATGTGTATCAAGAGTCAGAATAACTATTGGTATTAGGGAGTTTATGACGAAGAAGAATATGTAAACACATTGTTGGTGGGGTCTGGATGTGCAGTGTTCTGTTGGGATTGGTACAGAAGGGTCGCTGTAAATTGAGGCGGTGGTAAATGTTGACTAGTATGATAATGGCGCACATGGCGAGGAGATTGTCCACGTTCCTCCTCAATCCCGGAAGGAGAACATGAACGACGGGTTTCGTATATAGGCTGATTGGGAGACAAATCCTCACAGTCAGATGTACCTGCGAGGAGCTGATCCTCTTCATCCGCACTGATGGCAATATCAGCTGTTATCAGGGCTTGGGCTGCTTGAGGCAATAAGTTCCGCCAAGATGGATGGCGCTCATTGAGGTGCCGAGGAAGATTGTACTTCCAGTGGACCTCAGAACAACTTGGAACTCGGCATTTCAGCGGAACATTAGTGCACGGCTTCCGTTCTGACATTCTGAAAGCACTAGAAATCCGGAAAGCATATGTTTGAGAGCAGCTTGACTTTGCTAATCCACCTTTAATGTCAATACTGCAAGCGCCACTTCCCACAGTAGACTGCCCACAGAAACCACAGGGATACAAGTCAGACACCTGGAAAAATAGCATGGTAAGAAATCAGCAATCATCGGAGAATCTGACTCAGACGATGTACCGATGCAGCCATATCACCTCCTTCCTTCATTTGTCGCAATGCACAAAGAATATGTTTGCCCATATGATTCTGGCGATCAGGACCTGACACTTGTCTCCGACAGATGTAACATGGTTGGGGCACAGTTGACGATGTTGGCACTGGAATTGAGTTTGTCGAGTGCACCCATGAGGCTCCTACCATCAAGAGAAGTGAGACTCAGATCGAAAGAGAATGCGCATATGGAACACTTACCGTCAATAATAGCTGTATAAGGAAATACTCTTTCACGTACACTCCCAAAGACTGGGAGTCGATTGCGTGCGATGTCGTCTCTCACCACAGTATGGAGCTTTTCTTCAATATGTGCCAAAGTCTCTTCCTTTACAACCCAGGTCGAGTCGAGCTTGCAACCAATGCTAGAGGGAAAGGACGAACTCGGGGCCGATATGACTTCGTTTACCAGGAGTGGGTGTACGATGGATCCATGGACCGCAAATGAGAGGTTGCGGAATGTTGAAACCGTTTGTGAGGTGCGGGATTTTGAGATACCATTCAATGCAACATAAAAGGAGTCCCATATCCATAATAACGATTGGGCTGCTGAAGTGTTCGAAAGATCTTGAAAGTGGGGTCGGAGAGACAGGATTTGGCCAGAGACCTCGTACGACGAGTTAGGGAGTGATACTTCATCAAGTGGAGCACGGTCGAGAGATTGGGCGCCATTCTTAATGGCGGTACATTGTAGGATGGCAATGGACACCTTCGCCTTATCAGTACAGATGAGTGTGGCATAGAGGGAGCCAAGGTGGAAGAGACTGGAAGATGCGTCAAATGCTGCAAGTTCAACATCAGGCAAGGAAGAGTGGTCACCACCGATTGAATAGTAGCGGACACGCAAGAGCCTGTCAGTGCTTTTTTTGTAGTCAATGTCAAAGCTTGGGTCCATAAACAGTCGGAGAATGGTCTTCTTATGTGCTTTCTTCTCCCCCTCAAGTTCCATCCAGATCGAGGGAGTTACCCTTGCACTAGCAGCCTGTTCCTCTGCAACAAGAGCAGTATATCCATCGTAAAACGGAATGGTGAAATTGTTCTCGATATCATCCAATCCCTCGACCTCCGACGGACTCTCGCCAAGAGAGCAATCCACCTCAGCTGAGATCCCGGGGTATTTCCCTCCCTTTGGCCGCATGAGATCTACAAAAGGCTCACTGAATATTTCGCCGAAAGAGATTGATTGGCCATTTTGACTAATAGCCTGTTCCGCCTGTCGTACACCCTCTGTCCAGCACACCTGCAAATTACAATTCTTTGCAACTAGATCTCCAATCCAATTACGAGGTGAGAGATGATCAACATCACGAGCACGTTCAAGCTTGAGTCGACGGGGCCTTTGTTCCCAATGAGGATATTTTTGAAAGATCGTGTCAAGGCGGAGAGCTGACTCGAACCGTTTTGTAAGCTCGCCAACATCGACATTTGGTTTATGGCCCCCAATCATCCTTGTTCTCCCAAACAAAATCTCAAGAACATCATCCCCAAGCAAACAAAGAAAGACTTTCAGCTCTGGATCAAGAATCTTCGATTGTGCTACACGGAAGACAGCAGTGCGAACCATACACTGCAGGTCACTGTATAGATGATGAGGCATGAAGCTGCTTCCATGGGACAGATACAGAGCGCACGCTAAGTGGGCGAATTTGACGAGGCTTGTGATTTGCTGAGAAAGAGACAGAGTGGGATCAACAAATGGTTCAAGAAGAGCCCCTAGCATCTCTCCAAGCAGCGACAGAGCACGATGGGTTTGATGTTCGGAAGGGTTGAAGCTTGTGGCATTGAGGTTACGAAGTTCAGCTGTGAGATTGAGTAGCTTGACTGCTCGAGGAACGTCTTGGGCGTCTTTTGGATTGAGGATGCCTTGGATGCGAGTAGCAACAGAAGAGTTGGCGTTTAAAAGAGAGAATATTGGATTTTCGGACCAGTCAACATCGGTCAGCCTTTCAAGCCAGAGGGCTAGAAGCCCTTTGTTAACAACGACTTGGTTGACAAGAATGCCTTCTCGAGCACATAAAAGTTTGCAGATACCTATCAATAACATTAACCAAGATCAAGTATCGAAAAGGTTATCTTACGTTTGAAGGTATGTTTATAGTCCAGGTCCTGAACTTCACCACCCGAGCCCACCCATAGATTCAGTCCGTTGAGGTTCTGGAGATGCACGTAAAGAGGATCCGATGGCAATAGCTCTCGAGCCATGCAATGGAGAAAGAGCGCCGGTCGTCGTTTTGGATCGCCGTCAGACGCGATGGACCAGACAGGGCCATGCAGGACATCACCAAAAGGCGACATTTTCCATGCTTGGCGAATGATTTCAATGATGAGCGCAGCATCACGAAAACTCCCCCTTTTACAAGTGGGCAGGATGAGCACTGGTCGCGCACCGTAACCTGACTCATCGTTACGCGATATCGCAGCAACGAGAACCTCCTGCGCAGGATGAATGGATCCTTCTCGAAGAGCAGCAGCAACAGCACGTATCACATCCAAACGCTCCCCCATCTTGAGTGACGGAAATAAGCTACCCGCATGCTCACAGAGACCCGCGATGTCGTCTGTTTCCGCAAGGTAACAAAGGCGGTCATCACAGGATATCTCGTCAAGGGTGATCGTCATACCGACTCGACGATGGCCAGGTTGCGTCTCTTCAAACATGGTCTTGATGTTTTCGAGGATGTCGGAGATTTTGGGTTTGCCGGTGGAGATGCGGATAGAGATATGGCGACGATGCTCAACCATTGTGGAGCGTGAGGGCAGCGCAAAGGGAGAGTTGTGGAGAAGGTGGACAGCAGCATCACCTCCAAGCTCATAGATTGCTGAGACAAGGTCATACTCAAATTGGTTGTAGCTTTGGGGATGGTAATTCCCCGTGAGCGACTCCCGAAGCATATCCAACAGCTTCTCGGGGCTCCAGTTGTCGAACTTCGCATTGCAGAGGATCCGGTGAAGACCAGGAACATCATCCGTAGCAACGAGTTTCAGGATTTCGTTCCAAGTTGCATGGTGTCCTCGAAGTCCTTCAATTGTTGTCTTAAGGTCCAAGTTCTGCAACAAGATTAGTGCGGTGTTGCATTCAGCTAAAGATAGATACCCACCTTGAGATTTCGTCGATTTAACTGCTTTTCCAATATCTCAACCTTTTGCAGCAGCTGACGATGACTCAGACCTCGACGTTCAAGATTGGCGAATGGCCGAGCTGCGCGATCTGCAACCACCTTCACCAATGCCTTTGCATCGACACAAGCAGGGCAAGCAGATACTGCAGTAGAAAGTACCTGGCTGCAATATTGCGACCGTATAAGGATTTTGTGGCCGAAAATACGAAGGAGCGTGTAGCCGGGATTGAACGATGTTGACTCATCGTGGAAAGTGAATGGGTAGGTCAAATAGGGTGAGCCCAACTCCCATTCAACCTCAATACCGAGGCAGGAGAGCTTCGTTGACACTGGTTGAGTTAAACCCCAGGGAGGTAAGAGGTGGAGGTGTGGAATTACACGATCTACAGCATTGGCTCAGTTTCGAGTGATGATTTCGGAGGATGAACATAACATACCTGCAAGTGCTACCTTGCATTTGCTTGACCGTTGGTGTTGTGTAAATGAATTATGACTGTGGTAGTTTACTAAAGAATTACACCGTTCACAGTTAACTTGACGAAGCCCAGAAGATGTTGAAGATAAAACAGGTTGCTCATTTTCTTTATCCGACAGAGAGCGAGAAGATAAGGAGTATACAGATTCAAATTGGGCTGAGGCATATGAAACACTATTTACAGGTTCAAGTTGCCATGGTTGAGTGTTTATGTCGAAGTAGACGCGTCTTTATCCAAAGACGCGTCGAGAAACGCGGGGACGGTAGATGCGGGACTATCGAGAGAGAGGTGGGTAAAGGGTTTGTTGGATGACACAAGCTCAGCCGCTCGTCTGCCGATGTTGATTTTTTTGATTTCGTGGCGACAGTGCCGCCATCACGCCGTGTCCAAATCGAGAGGTACCCTCAGACCCTCTCCCGTGAGAACCATTGGCAAAATCGAGCGATCTGACACCTCTTGACACCTCTTGCTCTGAAACTTGCGAAGCAATCATCACCGCCGGGAGCCACCCCTGACCGCCATATGTGTAAGTTCCCACGCAGATAGCCGTTGATGGTGCTTGGAACAGTCCCTTGGACCTCCCAGGCAGCAACCACCGTGTCTTTGGGAATGTAGAAACCTCCGGCATACGTATTTACCACAGTGAAAAGACCTGTGAACTCTGTTTAGTTCTCTACACTTCTCATCCCCATTGTGATCAATAACTGAACCTCACCCACCATGGGCAAAGTTCCTCCAGGGCTCATTTACCTCAACAAGGTCCTTCCTTACCTACTTTGGCCGTCTTTAGCGACCTACGGCATCTTCAGAGGTATAGGAAAGGTTTTGGATACTCATGCGCCAACCTGGTTTAGCGTGGCTTCATTGATCCTGGCGCGACCAGTCTTGACCACTTTGCAGACCAGGTACAAACACTACCAAGATAGAAAGGCAGCAGAGAGTCAGGGAGCTGTACTAGCACCGCATTTGCCTGACAGTCCCATTTTACTCATCAAGGCAATTTTCAAGTCGATCAATAAGGGATACCCTGGTAAATCGAATTTCGCATGTCATGGTCAATAACATTTACTGAAACCCACTGTTTAGGTGACTTGGTCGATCACTTTGCGGATCGGCTTGGGCATACATTGTCTTTTGACCGACTAACCAGCCGCACGGTGAGCTCCACTCAGGCCAATGTTCTCAAAAACGCTTGCTAAACACAATTCTAGATCATAACTCGAGATCCTGATTTGGTCAAGGTCTGTGACTTTTACGTATATTTCTTTGGTTCCAATTATGATAAATTTCTTTCAAGGCTGTGCTAGCCACGCAATTTGAATCTTTTGAAAAAGGTTGGTGACTGGCCGACCGAAGTGACGAACAGCTAAATTTCAGATTTTGCCTTAGGATCTGAATTTATTGGCCAAATGGACTCAATCCTCGGGAATGGAATATTCAACGTCGATGGAGAAATGTGGAAGTGAGTGTAATTTATACACTACGCTTCATCTTTCTAAAAATGATGACGAAGGTTCCACCGTGCGATGACTCGTCCTTTCTTCACTCGAGAGAGGATAAGTGACTTCGAAATATACGGCCGGAACTGCGACCTTTCGCTCGATCTTGCCAAGCAAAGGACCAGAGAGGGGGAACCTATTGAATTTCAGGTCAGGCACAAGATTTTATTGCAATAATTAATATCTGTCTCATAAGATATGCCTTAGGATCTTGCCAGTCGTTTCACACTTGATGCTGCTTCGGAGTTTCTCTTCGGCTACAACGTCAGCTCTCTAAAGGCCGGCATTCCATACCCACCTCCTTCGTCTCATAAGACGCCCACGTCTTTCGCTTCACATCCTTCTAACGTCTTTGTTCGAGCGTTTACATTGGCCCAAACTTGGGCCATTGAACGGACTGCCTTAGGAAACGATTGGCCTCTGAGGGAGTTCTGGAAAGACACAGTCTCACCTCTCAGGAAAGTGATGGACGACTTTACGGAACCGTTAATGAAAGAAAGTATCTCGAAATGGGAGCAGGAGAAGGCCGAAGGTCAAGTGGAGAACGAAGAAGAAGATTTGAATTTGTTGGCCCATTTAGTCAGGCATACCCAAGATCCCAAGATTTTGCAAGACGAGTTGGTCAATTTGCTTGTTGCTGGAAGAGATACGGTGAGTTTCGAATCTTGTTGTAAACCTGTCCCTCATTTTACCATCTACATTGCAGACGGCTGGTCTCATTACATTTTCGCTCTACATGATTACCCAACACCCCGATGTGGAACAACGCCTTCGACAGGAGATCCTTGAAAAGGTTGGTCCAGATGCTGCACCGGCATATGCAAGTATGAGAGATATGAAGTACATGAGAGCGTTTTTGAATGGTAAACTTCTCCATTCTAAGAAATATTTGGCCTGTTGCTGACGACTTTCCCAATTTAGAGGTCCTAAGGATGTATCCTCCAGTGTATGCACTGTATTCACGCTCTCTCTGTCTGTGCTAATGATCGTCCCTTTCGACCCATAGGCCGTTGAATACCAGGTATTATTTGAACCCAACTAAACGCTATTACCAATGTCCAAGTACCAAATACCTTCCCTAGGTGTTCCAACACTGCAATTCTCGTGCCTTCCAAGGTCCAAGGCGAAAAACCCCTCTACATCCCGGCTAACACTAAGTCAACCATTGATGATTTGACTGTATAACTTCGAAGCTTACAAGTCGTGGTAGTGTCCTCTACGGGGCTATCAACATTCATCGCAGGAAAGATCTTTGGGGCCCTGACGGTAAATACAGTTCTCTATTTTGCCTCCTTCATCCCTCATGCTTTCCGTTGCGTCTTGTAGCACTTGAATTTGACCCGATGCGCTTCATTGACTCTCGTGTCAACAAATATTTGACACCTAATCCCTATATATTCTGTCCTTTCAACGCGGGGCCTCGAATTTGCCTTGGTCAACAGTTTGCCTATCATGAAGCAACCTTTTACCTCGTCAGGCTGCTTCAACGCTTCAAGAATTTCAAACTTGACGATAGATATAATACGAGCCCGCCTGCTGAGTGGAAGACGAGCACCGATGGGACAGAGAGTAGGGAGAAGATCCATCCAGCTACGACGTTGACACTGTTTATCAAGGTTAGTTTAATTGCAGGCATCTCTCTAGGCAATGAGACTAAGAGTGCGTTTAGGGCGGGCTTTGGGTCAATATGGAAGAAGTGTAATACATATCAAATGCAGGGCGTTCTATTTGTTCCAGGCCTAGGAGTGTGTATTTCATCGTTATCAGTAACTACGGTTGAAAAGATTGCGAAGCCCTTCAACGTGGACGATTTTTTTAGTGAGAGTGTCTTTGATTTTTTTTTTTTTGGGGGGGGGGGGGTGTATTTATGTCCTTGCGTGTGTTCAATAACTACTCTCATAACGAAGCCAGGTCAGGCTATGTATGATTTAGTTAAGTCATGGCAATGTCGCCATAGTCACTCAGAGAGGCATTTTGAAGATCCGAGTGTAATAATGTGCCATTATTAACATCTACGGTAGGGAAAGATCCAATGAACTCTAACATTTTAAGCGACGAAAGCCTTGCCCTTCTCGATGTTCTTCTTGAGTTCAGGCAGGCAAGCAGCGAGCAGTTTCTCTTCCTCAGCAGTGAGTTCACCAATAGGGTGAATCTTCTCAACACCATTGGGCTAAAAAAGAAAAATGAGTTGGTTAAGTCATCTGGTTTAGGAAGGTGGTAAACAAGACATACGCCGAGCTCAACATTGGACGAGAAGAAATCAATGCCTTGGTCGGCGAAGAGCGGGCTCTTAACGAAAGTGGGTGTAATAACGCCCTTCTCGCCGTTCAAACCCCGCAGGAGAGAGTTGGTGAACTTGGCACCGGCGTAAGCCATTGAGAGAGTAGCGCTTCCAGCACCATCCTTAGCCTGAACGACTTCATCCCCACCAAACTGAATACGGTGCACAAGTTTTTCGTATTTCTCGCCCTTCACAGCCTTTCCGTGAGGGGACTGTGAAAGGAGAGGAACGATGGTTGCACCGCTGTGACCTCCAACAACAGTGACGGGGGTTTCGTTGGGAGTGGCCTCAACGATACCGGAGAGGAAGCGGGCAGCACGGACAACGTCAAGAGTGGTGATACCGAAGAGGCGTTTGGGGTCAAAGGCACCGGCCTTCTCGAGGGTAGCGGCGACGATAGGGACGGTGGAGTTGACGGGGTTAGAGATGACAAGGATGTGTGCATCGGGAGCGACACGGCCAACAGCTGCGGCAAGATCACGAACAATGGAAGCATTGGTCTGAGTGAATTGAAACGGTTTCGATTCAACTTGATTCGTATAAGAAGTATGAGGAAGAACTTACGTTGAAGAGATCATCACGGGTCATCTGGAAGATTGTCAGTCCTAATAATCGCTTTCAATTCAATGCAAGTTACTTACACCGGGCTAGGAAAAAAAGTCAGAAATATTGCACAAGATAACGAGGAGAGAACATACCTTTCTTGGGACACCAGCAGGGATAACAACAACTTTGACACCTTCGAGAGCTTGGTCGAGCTGGTCAGCAGCATAACCTTTCACCTACCAGTCACAAATCATTAGCATTACAAATTTCAAGAAAAGATTCAGAGAACAAAACATACCTCGCTGGCAGTGTCAACATGGCTAACGTCGGCAGCAACACCAGGTGCACCACGGATATCGTATAACGACAACGAGGTGACCAATGGGTCATTTTTCAAGAGTAATGAGAGAGGTTGGCCAATTCCTCCTCCGGCGCCGAGGACTGCTACCTTTGTGTGGGCCGCTGCAGAGGCCGAGAACAAACGCGACGACGAAGGCGTCGACAAAGCACGAGCAGCAGAGCGGGCGAAAATCATTTTGGAGGGAGATGGTGGTGGTTCAAGGTAGAACTTTTTGGATTTAGGGACAGCGCGTAGCGGCGGAACCGTGCTTTTCCGCTGAGTCACGTGTTACTGGCTGCCGCATGTCCTTCGGGTGTTCGCTGAGTGCTCCGTTCTTTGGGGTAAAGTAAGCTTACAGAAAGCCATAAACAAGAATTTAGCAACAGAATCAGCGTCTAGAAGAATATGTTGAATGGAAAGAAAACATTGACGCGGTTTATCAAAATTGTCATGGATAGGGGTGGGTACGATTTAAGCGGAGATAGACGCTGGTGAACGGCAGCGGCGGCTCATCGAGTTCGACTGAACTTTGAACGACAATGGCCACGGATTTTTGGGCAAGTTCACACTAGTGAGGCCATTGAACAAATGTTTGTGGTTCATACTTTACTTATTTTATCCAATCAGCAAACGGTGGATTGTTGACAGAGCTACGTTACATCAGGCGAGACTAGCCGACTTACAATATGTCGATAATCCGGAACAGTTGGACTTTTTGAGTATCTATTTCGCAAACTGTAAGTGGTTTCTATCGTTGTCGAGTATAAATGATTTTATAGACCGTTCTTAGTGATAACGAAACTGGGCAGAAAGTTGCAATTTCGTCAACGAGTAATTGCTACTGCCACAGTTTTTTTTCGAAGATTCTATTTGAAGAATTCGTACAGCGAGACCGACCCTTTTATTGTGATAGCTGCTTGCTGCTACGTGGCGGCCAAAGCTGAAGAGTCGCCTATCCATATCAAGTCCATTGTTCAAGAGTCAAGAACGGTCTTCAATCGTACGTTGATTTGGCCTTACTTTGATTCAGCTGTCTTACAGGCCTTCCAGAAGAAGAATTAAACGGAAGGCCGTGGACTACAGATAACCAAAAGATTGCCGAGATGGAATTTTATCTCGTCGACGACCTCGAATGTGACCTCATAATATTCCATCCATATCGAACTTTGCTTGCTTTGTGCAAGAGAGAGAACACACCTCTAAGTACAAGTGAGGAAGGTGAAGATCTCGGTATTGGTCTGGATACTGACGATGGGCCACGATATTGGGGCACTGGAGAAGGTCAGCTAGAGCTTCCCACTGGTGCACTCCAGGTTGCATGGTAAGTCTCGCTGTCGCTAAAGTGAACGCGTTTAACATTCATTTCAGGTCAATCATCAATGACACTTACAAGTCGCAGTTATGCCTTCTTCACCCACCTCACCTCATTGCTATTGCCGCGATATACCTCTCTTTCATTATTCATCCACCTGTTCGCCCAGACCCATCCACCATTATTGAACACGAGAGCGCAACTACCACTCCGGAATCTCACCGCCAGCCTCGTCGCTCAACCCGCCAGGCAAATAGTCATTCATCGTCCAAGAAATTTCAATCTCACAATCAACAAGACCCCATTGCATTCCTTGCAGACATGAACATGTCTCTCCCCCTCCTCGCATCCGTTTCTCAAGAAATCATATCACTCTACGCACTCTGGGACCAGTACAAAGAAGACATGGCCCCTGACGCCGCCAGATTAGCTCGTGAACTAAGCGGTACATCTCCAGTCGCCAGCGGAAGTATCAGCCCTGCCAAACGTTCCATGAGTCGAGCAGACAGTCTGACACAATCCTACGGATCGCAGTACTTTGGGAGTCTTACCGCCAGTGCCGGAGCTACGCCCGTCACGGACACCAACGAGACCCTCGATACTGCCTCGTCTGTTCAGGAGGGTGTTCCGGGTGTACACTACGTTACACCTGCGTTTCTTTCGTTGTTGGTGCAGAGGATGAGAGAAGCGAAGCTGAGTGATGTGACACCTTCGGCCCAAGGCAGTTCTAGCGGGAGTGGCAGCATCAATGTGATCAGTGGAAGGAAGATGGCTGTTAATAAAAGGCTTGAACGTATGCAAGCTGCGGGTTGAGGTGGTTTCTTTCAGGGGCTGTGGTAGGTGATATACCCTGGTACGGTATGGTGCTACGGTTTCGCCAATTTATCTCATTTCCGGGTTGGCTGAAATGTTGTTCCTGTAGATCTACAATTCAGTGCGACATATGTACGTATTTGAGAAAGATAGGGGCTACGATGCTTCTATATCACGATGCAACACCCACAAATGCAGAGTATGTTGAACAGCAGCACAGTTTAGGGTGGCCAGACCGGAAGAATACCGTTCACCTCGGTCAGCGGTTACTCCGCATCTATTGTGGCTTTGCCGATGGGATGGATGCGGCTATGTAATATAATATTTCTTGACAGTTTTTGAGCCTCATGCACCCAGTGCGATCCCACCACATCGCAACCATCAGGCCTGAGTTAGATCACGCATTCTCTCTCTTCCACAATTTACTCCGCAGTCTCAGATCTCTGTGAAATCGAAACTTTTCCTTGCATTTCTGGGCGGCAGTTCATGCAGCCCTGAAGTTTCATATCACAGAGTGTGAAAGATACAATCGGCGTCTTGCATTATTTCGCCTGCCCGGCGGTTCAGATCCGTTTCAGCATGCCTCACGCAGAAGCACTGCCTTTACATCCTGAACGAAATAAAACCGTTCGTCCGAAATGATACGTCCTTTCTTGACGTCTCTGGAAGGTCTGTCTTGTTCCTGTCTCTTGTGGGCGCGCACTAATGCCATCGGTCGAATGTAGACGCGATTCTAAACTCTGAGCCTACACCATTCCGTGCTTCACGACCTCTTACGACCCTAATCTACGACGGACCAATTTCAGACTTCAAGCAACTTGTACATCTGTACTTCAAAGTGAGTCTTAATATATTATCTGAGCTGGTTGATACCCATTGATGCTCCTTACAGCTGTACCATGGCCATCCAGCAGAGCCTCCCAGCCGTCCCTCTTGATATCTTCGAGCTCATCATTGGAACTCTTGCCTCCTCCTCCGATCTTGCTTCAATCAAATCGTTATGCTTAGCCAACACGTCCCTTGTTCACCTCTGCCGAAAAGAGATCTTCGGGACATTGGAGATCAAGCCGAAGTCATGGCCTGACCGACCCATCGAACAATTCATGCCTATCTACTTCGCAAGGCAAACTATCGCGAGCTACATCCGCGACCTCAGGCTTTGGGTCGAATTTCATGATCACAAGAGTCTTGACGTAGCAGTATCTCTGCTAGGTAGCCGACACCTGAAGAATGTTCGATCATTTCAGCTGGGCTTCAAGGAGGATCTCTCCTTTTCGCCAACTCGAAAGGAAATGACGGCTATCCCGGACCAGTTCGTCAACGCCCTTTGCAAGTTTATCACCACGAATTCCATCGAACGCCTAGAACTTTGGCAGATCAACGGCTTCCCCATCACGCTGTTCAACTACCTTCCGCATCTGCGAGAGTTATTATTGTACAATGTTGGGTTTGCCCAAACTCACGTTCCCAATTTTTTAAGGAAACGTTCCACGTGTGTGCCCCGCCTGAGGGAGCTCCATCTCAAACGGAACATCTCGAGCGCACTGTTGGATATTTTAAATCAGAAGATACCTGTTCTCGACCTTGGCCATCTGGAGGACCTCATGATCTACCTTGAAGATGAATATGGCAAAGAGATGTTGAACACACGCCTGTTCTCGACCCCACAGACGCTAAAGAAGATCATCGTAGGAGGTAGGTAGATTTATTTCACTTTAATTTCGTGTTCTCATGATTTCTCTAGGTACCTCACCTCAACTCGAACGTCTGAAGCACTTTGCGGAAAACATCCACCCGAAGAGCCTCCGAACTTTACAGACTCTCAGCTTCTCCGTTTTACTCGAAAAATCGGGACAAGACCCCTTGGCCAGCATCATTGATGAACTGACCGCGATCTCCGGTCAAACAACTCTTGAGAATCTTCTGTTATCCATCGCAATTGACTGGGACATCCGTTGTCCGGTCACCGCAGATGTTTGGGGTAGGCTGGAGAGCGTTCTGGTGCCGCAAGGGTCTTTCCCGGCTTTGAAACGGGTGACCATCGGTATAACGATTACACAGTATGAGAGTAGGGACCACGAGGAGTTTAAAGCACAGTTGGAAGATATTGGCAGGAACTATCTTACAAAGCTAGACAAGGCCGTTGACTTGACCATTGAAGTAGGCGTCACAATTATTCGTCAGGCGGAGATGTATTAGTCGATCGTGTGTAGGTAGCACTGTGTGCCAGAGTTACATACTGCAGCTGGACTGTGTATGTTTAAATAATCACATCTAGATTTTGATGGACTTAATGCTATAACCAGTTGTTAGCCGTTGGGCTCTAGTTGCTAGAGGTTTCAAGCTCTCGGGGGACCTCAAAATCGACGGCTATCATAAATTCACACTACCTGGGCTAATATAGTGAATAAGGGTTATTAAATCCAGCTAATCAGGCGCCTTATCGTAGTCAAACTAAGCACCAAATATCGTAATTCGGAAGTAGGAGCTCAAAAGCTCGCACGAAACACCAAAGAACAGATGTACAATGCAATTACAACGGCCAGAAATACAAGGGTTTGTGACTACTTTCGTTTAGGGCGAGGGGCAGCTTTCGGGGCAGCTTTGGCAGTAGGTTTGGGTGCGGGCTTGGCAGCGGCACGTCGAGCAGCTGGTGCTGCTGGGCGCTTCGGGGCAGGCTTGGCTGCGACCTTGGGTTTTGCGGCGACATGATTGACTTTGCGTACAGCAGCAACCTTTTGTGCAGCCTTGGGCTTAGCAGCGGCGTGATTGACCTTGCGAGCAGGAGCGGCCTTCGGCTTCCCAGTTACTTTTCGGACAGGCGCAACCTTGGACTTCAGTGCAACCTTTCGGACGGGGGCAGCCTTGGGCTTCGGTGTCGCCTTTCGAATGGGTGCCTTTGATTTCGCTACCGCCTTTGGCTTCGGTGTAGCCTTTCTGGCAGGTGCGGCCTTAGGCTTAGCAGAAACATTTCGTATAGGTGCAACCTTCGGCTTTGTAGCAACCTTTCGGACAGGTGCAGCCTTGGGTTTACCAGCAACTTTTCGAACAGGTGCAATCTTCGACTTTGCAACAACCTTTCGCGGGACGGCGATCTTGGGTTTGGCTACGACCTTTCGTGTATGAGCCACCTTCGGCTTTGTTGCGACCTTTCGAACAGGTGGAACCTTTGATTTGGCAGGGACTTTTCGAATGGGCCCAACCTTCGGCTTCGCGATGACTTTACGAACAGAGGCGACTTTGGTCTTTCCCATGGTTTTACGAGCAGGACCCACTTGGTGCTTGGTAGCAACCTTTCGAGCAGCAGCCACCTTCGGTTTTGCGACGACTTTGCGGCCCGCAGCCTTCACAGGACGGACGATCTTTTGACCAGATACTGACTTGCCAGACTTGGACTTGACGGCGGTGACCTTACCAGGAACAGGAGTGCGTGCTTTGTTCGTAGCTGTGAGAGATTTGAAATTGAGTTTCGCATTACGAGCAGCCTGATAGTCGGCCATGAAAGGAGGGTTGAGCGGAGTGTTGACTTTAACCATCCGTTGTTTTTGGGGATTGTTTTGCCCTCGTGCACCTGGAATTGCAAAATTGCCACTGCGATTGGGAGGAGGCAAGTGAGGAAATTTCTGGGAGGAAGAGCTGCCCCCAGCAGGAGCAGGGGCTCTGACATTGACAGGTGCATGGATCGAGTTCTGGCGAACTGGAGGCGCCGGTGCAGGATGCGAGGGGCCCGAAGGGAAATTGACCGTATGCTGACGTTTTGGAGGAGGTCGCGGTTTTGGGTTGGATGAACCTCCAGCAGTGTTGACGGTGTCCTGTCGCCTTTGGGCAGGTCGTGGCTTTGGGTTAGGCGAGCCTCCAGCGGGGTTGACGGTGTTCTGTCGTTTAGGTTTTCGGTTGTTCTGACTTGGCGGTGGGTTGACGGTATTTTGTCGTACAG
Source organism: Crepidotus variabilis (assembly GCA_015657495.1). NCBI lineage: Eukaryota > Fungi > Basidiomycota > Agaricomycetes > Agaricales > Crepidotaceae > Crepidotus > Crepidotus variabilis. The sequence continues at coordinate 354,873 of MU157837.1, read as the reverse complement.
GTGCAGGACGAGGATTGACTGCTGCTGCAGCGCCGTTCTGTGGTGCAGGTGCAGGAACCGGGGCAGCAGGTGTAGCAACTGGTTGAGGAGGAGCAGGAGCTGCAGAAGCTGAAGGTGGCGCCTTCCAATCTTTGTGCTTTTCTGAGGAGAAGACGTTAGTATTTCTAGATAAGTGCCTTTGATATGACATACCCATTTCAGTCTTCAGCTTCGCCATGTCTTTGGGAGGCACTGGGACATGAGTGGTCCCCGTCGCGGGATCTGTCCAAGGCTTCATGTGTTTGTGTTCGATTGTGCGCGATCCTCCCAGTTGAATGTCTCCGTAGACATTGGTTTCCTTATGGATGTCCCCAATGGGCATTCGCGGAGGGTCATGGGGAAGCTTTTTGGAGATGGTTGCCACCGTGTACACGTTCCCAGGAGTAGGACCATCAACGACGACCGCAGGATGCATAGTGACGTCGGACTGTTGGATCGTTAGTTGGGTGACCTTCAATCGATTGGAAGTCATCTTACGGCCTCTTTACCCTCTCCGCTCAAGTGCTTCGCGCGCACTCCTACATAAGCCCCATTCTCGTATACAGCCGGCTTTTCAAGTTCCACGGGCGCTGACCAGACTGGCAAGAAGAACAGGAAGACCAAAGCCGAGATCAATGAACGCATGGTGGCTGGTAGCAGATAATCGATTAGAATCGTAAAATATATAGTTCTTTCGACGTACTCGAATGAAATTGAAGAGATCGAAGGTTGGTGAGACCAGCTCGCCCTTTTTCGTTAGTGAGAGGTTGATTTAGAGACCAGCTCTGTTGAAAGAGGTTTGAAGACCTCGTTCGTATATGTATCCCTCCTGAAGGCGGCGGTGAGAGAACAAGGTGCAGTGGGTCCGACGGTGCACCTGCATAGCCGCATCTGGAAGTGCCATTCCGTGGCCCAAGATCGTGGAAGCTAGATTGACGGCTCAATTGTCCCAAGGCTTCTGTGGGCAATCCACAACACAACACGAACAAGGCAGTTCCGTAAGGTTGCCAACCCCATAAATCACCCAACGAAACCTCGGCCGCCCAGATTAGCTTCTAGGACATAGCCTCAATATCAAAACCAGAGTAGAAGAGGCCCACGCGGAAGATTCTGAATGTCATCTTGACTAACTTTGGACGTGCTTCAGGCAATTGTGACCCCCAACAGTTGAACTGAAATAACTCGAAGTTGGGCGTTGATAGCGCACTGGCACATGGTCAGCTTCTTCCAGAAGTGTTTGAGAGAAACACTGACCTGTACATACGAGGTGAGCTGTGCGAGCTTCTCAAGTATCTCTTGAATACCAAATTGTGACAGCCCACCGTATCTTTATAAATAGTGTCAGAAAGGTTTGCCTATTACTTATCTCTAAGTTTCGAGCCATTATTTGAGAATGGTGAATGCAAAGAAGTGAGAGCGTTCCGGCAGTTTCTCAGTTGGATGAGGATGCGCCGTGAGAATGCCGCCCTGATGAGATGGCCATAATGAGCGCTTAATTGGCTGAACATGACCCGGAGAGTTTAATATCGGAAATGTAGTCGATCCAACGCTAGAAGTCAGAACTTATCATAGTGGTTACTTATATATTTAACGCCTCTATTGTACTGCTAAAAGACTTGAAGTTACACATTAATCAATCTGAGCGTTGGTTCGAGACAACAATTCTTAACTGCAATTAAACTGAAATATAACTACAAGTAGATACTAATGTAACAATGTTAGGCACTGAAGAGCGACACTGGGCTACTTAAGGGATTTTTGTCGCCCAAAACCTGTCTCAAAAGCAGTTCAACACGTTCCCGATCTTCACGAGATCTTTGAAGCTCTTCCAAAACCCTGGTTTCTCTCTGCTCGTAAACCTCTCCGAGAGCACCAAGACTGCCCAAAGCAGCGTCCAAAGCGCGTCTTAGATTTTCTTCAACTGAGGCTGAGCTCCCATCTGACCCGTCTCCGTTTGAAGTCCCTGAAACAGATGCAAGGCGATCCACCAGAGATGAGCGTTCTGGTCGAGTCTTTCTACGTTGGGTTGACATCCGTGAAAAGCTGGCGCGAATATCGTTCATGTTGGCCGAATTGTAAAGTGAGGACGTTCGACGGATGGATCGGGAACGGAGGGCGTGTAGCTTCGTAGTATGAGAAGGGGAAGCCAAGAGTATCATCGTAGCGTCCGTCTGACGATCCAGTGCTTGGAACTAGCATCTTCATATTAGCCAATACAAGGGGATTAGAAATTGAATATAACATACAGCTTGGATCATATTCTCCCAACCTACTTCCCACCGCCTGCGCCGCTTGCTGACGTTTTTCACAAACGAAGGATGATATTCAAGATCAATCAAATCATCGTAATCATCTTCGTCCTCTTCGTCCACCCACTCTCCTTCAGCACTTTGATCATCCACAACCAAATTCTCGATCGGAATTTCCGTAACCGAAGGCGCGTCGACATCTGTCGGAGTGACACTCATAGCAAGATCCGGGGTCGCATTACGATTGACACGCTCGTCGCCCGCCGTTTCTTCGCCAGATGAAACCTCCGGGCTCGTATCTCTTGGTTGCGTACTTTCGACTCTAGGAGGTGGCTTCCTTGTGTATGCTTGTCTCTTTGCGCTCAAACTTTTCTTCTTGACACCAAAATGAGGAGGTGCAGCAGGTAAAGGGATAGGCTGATGGCTTGGACTAGAATGCATACTGGCTGTATCGTGCATGCCTCTCATCATCCTGTTCGTATGTAAATACGCCCAGTGATCGAACAGGTCCGCTTGGAAAGGTGTAGTTGACGGCGAGAGAGTAGAATCCGTGATGTTTCCTTGGTTATTCTGCGCAAAGACCTGCCACTGACGCGCGATTTGCTCCGTGATGGTAGCGGGATCTAAACCATTGGCAATGAGTCGACTATTTTGATTCTGTCGGTTACGTCGGACATGGTTGAAAGGAAATGGGTACGGCGAACCAGCTGCTCGGACGGGCGGTCTGTAGCCAGGTGTTCCAGTGGATTTGGGTACGCCATTGTATTCGAGGGGTGAAGGAGAAGGTGCTGCAGTTTGGCTCTGTGGCGTCGGCGGAACGGGAGCATCGGGCCGAGGTGATGGGAGGTAGGACGCGATGTACGAGGAGTTGGAATCGTCGTAGCTGTGGAAATCGTCCGGGTAAACTTGTGGCTGGGGAGGGAGATATCTTCCATTGCGATCTCTAGGTAGATCGTAGGCATATTCCGGAACCATCGGATACTTTGGATACTGATGAGGTTGCGGGGCATACTGTTGGCGAGGATCTAGGAACTTCTGACCGGCTTGAGATAACTGTTGTTGGTTCTGACTATTGGGCACAGATGAAGGTTGTAGGGGCTGAGGCTGTTTATTTTCCATCAAAGTCGTCTCCAAACCACGCATGATATGATCCGTCGGGCCATTTCTACCACTCGGACGGAGTGGCACAGGCTGAGCAGGTACTCGGATAGGCATGTTGGCACCAGGATAGTAGCTCTCATTGCTGTCGCGAGGTAAAGCCACAGTGGGCGATTTTGGAGTACCGGAATCTTCCTCTGTACTATCACGGTTGTTGTACTGTGATCGATCTTCTTGGATAGGCTTCTCGTTCTCGTTCTCGTCTTCATCGTGCACGCTTGTCTGGCTGTTGTTATCGAATCGCTGAGAGTTTCCATCTGGATTGAGATCTGACGATGGAGTAGGCGATGAGGAGCTAAAACTCGACTCGACCATTGTATCGTTGTCCTGCCATTCACTGCGATGCCCACCATTCTCGTCTTCCTCTTGCACTGGCAGAGATCGATCAGGATTTCGCGCAGCGATAGCAGGAGGTTGGGACTGGTTCTGCACTGAGCCGTTCAACCTCTGCTCGCTGGCCGGCGCACGTCGCATAACGGGCACTGGCTCGCGTGGATTGTATATGCTCGCATAGTTGGGTGGAAGAGATTGGGACTCTAACAGTTGAACAGGCGATAGCCGCCGTTCTGGGGTTAATGATGGATCGTAAGTTTGACTGATGGGTGATGTTGGATGGCGATCGCGTGTTTTTGGACTTTCTCTTGGAATCTGCTGTTCTCGTCGCCCTCTTTGCTGGGTATTATCGGGGTTAATGGGACTCGATCTTTCAGCAGCACCTCGTACTCGGTCCACATTCGGCCCTTTGGTAGCCGGTGGTGATTCACTCTGAGGAGCAGATGGGTATCCGAGAGGAAGCGTGGATTGATACTGTGCTTGTTGTTGATCTGCACGCTCAATTTCTGCAAGGAGTTCAGGTGTCATCTGCCAGTTGTCCTCGAAATTTTGGAGCCGTGATGGGTAAGCTTGGGATACGCCACGAGGTGCGGACCGAGCAGGATAATGCTGGTTGACATTGGGGGCACTCATTGTTTGAACAGGACCAGGAGGTGGTGTAAGACGACGCTCGCCTTCGAAAGTGGGCGGATTATTATGAGGAGGTGTTGGTAATAATCGAGTGGGGACAGAACTAATTGGAGGCGTTCGCCTGGCACCGTTGTTTGGTAGACCTGGACTTGATTGGGGATTCTGGACCGGTTGCGGAGGTTGAGGTGGAAAGCCAGGAACCGAAGGGACTAGTGGCATAGACTGAGCTTTGACAGCTCTAGGTCGTTGATCTCGGAGAGTTGGGGATGGTGAGGCTTCTCTTAACTGTATTGGGCCTGAAAAAGGGTCTGTCAGCGCTTATCCCATGCGCGATGGCGACACGATGAAGGAGATAGTTCAGACCACGAGAAAGTAAACAACCAGGGTGCGACTCGAGGGTAGAGCTCGTGGGCGGTGAAGACAGCTCATGTGATACAGCGTGTAGGAAGCTTGATGAGCGAACGGAACATACCTTGGTTAGCTGGCTGTACTTGGGATCTGCGAGCTCGCTGAGGAGAGTGGCTGGCCATTATAAGTTTCCACAGAGGTTCCTATGCGTTCACTGGAGGAAGTGGAGTAGGAAATAAACCTGAATCCAGAAGCAAAAGCGAGAGAGAGATCTATAAGTTGAAGAGAGGCGCGTTTCCAACGTGTACAACGTCAGAGCAACACATTGAAGGGTGCGCAACGAGGTCGGCAGCCAGGTTTGGAAGTCCCAACTTTGCCTCGAGGCCGCTGCCCATTTGAACATCGGAATAACAAGGCGACGGTTGTGGCTATTTCTTTGGATAGCCCCTAATGTTACCCATAGATTTTTCATTTCCGGGTAACAATGGAGCCCAAATACCCTTATTCCACTAGGAACATAGCCAAAGAAAAGGCGAACAAAGAGCAAAAGCAACCTATAGATCCCATGTTCGTATGTTGTTTGTTATCAGCCGAAGACTCCGAAACTGAAGCTCACACCCTTTTTAGACTCTCAGGGTCCCCGAACGCATTGTGCTACGAAGCCAGAGCTCGCGAATATTTTGTCAGTTTACCAGAACAAGTCCTTACATCTTGTACAGAGACCTGGATTCAACGGTTGTGAGACAAGAACTTGCCAACATAGGCGAGTAGAATATTTCTACCGATTTTCCTTGTTTTTTCTTATGTAATCGACCAGGTCCAAAAACGCTAAACAGGAATGGGCCCCTTTTGCATACGACATCGTTGTCAACACACAAGGTGCATCCTTTTGAAGGCCAAGGAAGTGGTATTTTAGGCTCAATATGAGCTCAAAGTAAGTACAGATTCTGTGTTCATGCATATAACCCTCAGATGTTGAAATAGATTTACCAAGATTTTCAATGGACTGCCACTCGAAGCTCAGCAGCTGCTTGTGGAGAAACATTTAGCTGGGTTGTTGGATGCAGTGCCCAAGGATAAAGCCAAGAAAGGTGTGCAATGTACAGAACTGCAGTGTATGATTTAACGTGCTAACATGTAGCCCAAGTCATAACAGCAGCGACACGACTCCAAACGAAATATGAAAAGGCGCCGCAACTTGATCTTCGTTCCAAAAGGAAGCAGATCGGCGACCTACTAGACGAGCTCGCTAGAGATGCAAAAACGTCGATGATCAAGGAAAGGAGCAATCGTGACGAACTTCTATCCGAGATTGTCCACAGTCTTGTCAGCTGGCTAAACGATATTTGGAGCGTGGTGTATGAACACAACGCCCATTTCCTCACAGCGCATACCTGTTTATTGTTTACAGCAGATGCTTTGGCTCAACTGTCAGAAAGCTCGACGCTGGGAGGGTGCGTGTTTTTACACCGACCTTGCCGTAAGTACTTGTCTGATCGAGCCTCGCAGGTGCAAATGTTCGGTTATGAATTTACCGGTTGAATTCACCCTAAAAGACAAAAACGGTAAAACATTGCGACGCTTCTCACTTCAAGGACCTCAAAACGTCGACAAAGCTCTTCTGTGGATTTGGAGGGATCTTTTCGTTTCGTTATTTTTGAAAGGCTCTGAAAAAGATAAGGCACGCGTACCAGATTTGCTGGAGGAAATTCAAGTTGTTCTTGGAGTGGAGGCATTGGAGAAAATACTTTACGGTGGCGCCATCAGTACGTTTATATCAAAACGTTCCAAAACGTCCCTCATTTTATCTCAGGTGAGGACAACGATGAGGAATGGGAGGATGAAGACTACGACCCAGCGGAAGATGAAGATCTGGGAGACTATGCTGGAGACTGCTTTGACGATAACTCAGATTATGACACCGAAGAGTCCGATTCACGATGTTCCTGCAACCGACACGCAAATTACTGGACAGACGACGCGAATCATCAACGAATACCGCTCAGAGATTGCGTGGAAAAGCAGTTAATGAATGTATTCAGAGAAACTCCCTCTCTAGGAATTTTCAACTCTCTTGCTACGATATCCGGAGATCCTATCAAAACGGAGAAAGAATTAATGAAAATTCTGGAAGAAGTCGCCGGAAGTACGCCAGACAATCTCGTTGCCGCCTTGGAGATCCACATCTCCAACAACAACTATTCGAAGATTGTTGCATTACTCGATGAGTACAGCTACCTCCTCCGACCACGAGACATGACGACTCTTGTGTGTGCGGTGACTCTCTTGGACGAGTCTAGCTTCCGCGGTCGGGCCCTATTTATCCTCGAAAAGGAGCTGGAGGATTCGTTAGGGGCGATCTATCACTCTATCCGCGCCTCTTTCACCTTCATCGAAGACGAGCCCAACAAACAAGAACTCAAAGAGATCCTCAAACTCAAATCAAGTTCTTCGTCACGTAAAGCGAGAGTTGAAGCCTGGGCGGAAACTGTGATCTCGAGCCCAGGCAACCCGATGCATCCTATGGCATTTGCGGCGATGATGATGGGCTTACCGATGATTCCTGGCGTAGATGACGGCGAGGATTCTGACATTCTGAACTACGTCGATTTGGATCAGAATGATCCCGACTTTGAAGATTTGAGGGAAGAATATAGGCCAAACCTGAAGGCCAGGTTCGATGGATGGACGAACCTGGGATCATCTCTTAACGGAGGTCCGGCTGTGCTCGCGAAGCTTTACCAAAAAGCAGTTGAGATAATGCCTTTCCTACAAGGGCAGGACATCGTCAACGAGATGGCGGCCAGGTCGTATTTATCTCTACTCACATTGGCCTTCCTCGTCTTTGCTGATACGTGATCGCTTGTAGGTTACGAGAACGCCCCAACAAGACTCACATATTGGACGCGCTCAATAACCTCTCTACATTTGCTAAAACGCAGCGGAAGAAACTGAGCCTTGCCAGAGGCGAGAAGAAGCGAACTACTACTACTACTACTACGATCCATCCGGGACGATCGCCCCAATCAAGTTCGAGTGCTACACCTTTCAATATTGGGTCAAGTTCAGGCTCTGGATCCTCCCAAGGACCTAATGGCATGCCACCAGGTCCGCCGAACGCCCCCGCGCATCCACAAAACCCCTTCGCAACCCTCGTTCTGGGAGTCGGACCAGGTGGACAGCTCCAGTTTGGCGCTATTCCTCCGCCACCGCCACCGCCAGGCCCTCCAGGTGGAGGCGCAGGAAACGGGGTCCATTTCACAGGCGATTTCCCACTCGTTCCTGGTGGTATGGAAGATGTGGATTAGAGGGTTGGCCGGAGTTCTCAGCTTGGCCGTTCATGCGCGTTGATGAGTGCGTTGGATGATGCTAAAGCGTCATCGAGCCACTCCAGCTTCTGTTTTTGGACTTTTTTTTACTTTCTAATCTTTACTTCTCCTTTCCGTATCTCTTGCATCGTGGTTCTATTCGGTTTGGTCGATCGCATCGTTATGCTCTCTGATTCTTTCATGTCGCATAATTTATTACTGCACATCTGTCCGCTCAAAACCATTACTTTCCAAATTTCTACCTTCCTCCTTCCGATAAGGCCCATATTATACTCGTGACTAAAGATCTAATCTCATACAGATAGACCATCTGATTTGTGTTTCATGAAGGCAAGTGCTCGGATGCCCTCGAACCTCCAATTGCCTGAAATCATGTCTCTTTCTAGATAACTCGATTCTTCCGCGATGACAGCACCACCGCCTTCTTGTCTTCTCACTCAGAGATTCCCAGCGCTTATCATGGGTAAATTATGTGGTAACTTATGTGCTGCAACTTGGTTCTGCAATGGGAATGTGTGATATGCCCAACGGGTGTTGGTTTAAAAAATCTTCTCAATGTCAACATCTTCCAGTTGAACAGGAAGCCACAGCTAGGTGCTCAATCTGCCCTGGAACGACATCCTTAGGAGATATCCATTTTATCCGTTACTCTGAAGACAGGTTTGTTGCTTTCACCTCAGTCGCTATTGCGATCAGCTTTGTTGGATGAAATTTTGACCTTTGCGCCTCACTCGCTTTGTGGAGTTTTGTCTCGGTCCAAGGCTCCGGCGTTAGTTCTTCTCGGCTTTTCCGTTGCATGTCTCTGGTCTACGAGACCTTTAAACGGTACTTCGTGATTCAGCCTATGGTTTCAGTCAGGCCATCAGCTAGACTCAAAGACCGTGCAGCACATAAGCACCTATTTAATCCTACCCGTCTTCTCTTTAAAATTCTCCTTAAACTTCTCTGTGATAAGTTCACCCCACTCTCTGGTGAATCCTCAATCATACAAGTGAGTTCTCTGACGTCGAATATACATTGAAACTAATCTTCGCAACAGCAGCACACTCCATGTTATCAACCGGTCGCTTGTTAGCACTCAGCAGCATTGTCGCTCTTGTCCGAGCCGGCCAATCTACGTTCAATCCGCTCGATCATAACCGTTTGACAGCAACATGTAAGGCTATCCGCAGAGGTACTCAGGAAGCCGTCGTTGATATTCAGCTAAGTACGCCGGATTTTTCTATTAGATCTGTTCGATGTGTTTCTAACTACGTCCATACAGAATATGTCGACATCAATCTTCACTCTTCTACGACAATGATTATGGTTCATGGGTGGCCAAGTCTCTGGAGTTCTTGGGGGCAACAAATCGAGAGTTTTAAGGTTCAGACAAACTTCATATAAAACTCCTTTTCATTAACTGTCTATCGAATCTGCAGAATGATTACCGTCTCATCGCACCAGACCTTCGAGGTTTCGGACAGTCCACACACCCTGGCAATCCGGAGACTTCTGGCTCTCTAGCTGACATGGTTGGAGATTTGGTTTGTATCCTCGAACACGCGAAGGTGTCGTCGGCGATTTGCATGGGGTAAGTTTCATCCCTTTAGCCACCGGTCATGCATTCACATAGTTCAGGCACGACTGGGGCTCCACAGTGTGCTATGAGGCCGCCCGGCGTAGACCAGACATTTTCACTGCTGTGGTCGGCATTGTGGTACCTGTGAGGTCTGACGTATGAAGTCATCGATTATCCGCCTAATTTTTTTTGCAGTACATCTCCGCTGCGAGAGCGTTTATTCCGACAAGGGAGTTTGGATCAATGTTTGAAACATTAAGATATCAAGCCTTCTTCGACACGAGTCCGACGAAAGCTTCTAAAGAGTTATCTCATGATATTCGGAGAACCCTTAGAGCTACACTGCGCACAGCATCCAGTCCACCTCCCAAAGACTTTCTGAAGAGTAACGACTCGTTCCTGGATGCGTGGAGTGGCGTGAAGGATGTGAGCGCCAGTGAATCAATTCTAGATTACAACAAACGCTAATGATCTAACGTCTGGGAAAGATTCCGTCGATTCCGTTCTTTTCTTCAGTGGAGGAGGAATACTTTATCTCGCAGTATGAACTTCACGGGTTTGGAATGAGTGAGCGACAACATTTTGATTCCTTTGATGGATTTTGATTCTTAATATGTGTAGCTTTTCAGTTCTACGCCAACGAAGTAAGATCGATCACCAGCTCTGAGCGTCGTAGACTAAAAGTTTTCGTAGAACCGTCTATTGAATTGGGAATCGTCTCGTCAACAAGGAAACTACACGATTCCTCAGCCAGTATTGGCAGTGTACCCAACGCAGGTGATTGATAATTTTTTTGTGCTCTTAACGTTTTTAACTTCAATGTAGGATCCTGTTGCTGACTGGGTCAAAGCGGCCGAGATCATGAAATCTTCAACTTTTCTTCCAAGACTAACTGTGAAGGTGAGTAGCTAACTCAAATATCGGATGAGTCTTTCGACTCACTATCTGAAAACTAGACGATGCCTGGCTCTCATTGGCCTCACATAGAGAAGCCAGGTATTTTCAACATGTTTGTTAGAGACTGGCTCGCCGAGCATAGAGAAGCGAGAACTCGAAGAACGCCTGATGAGTTGTAGTTTTATCCACACGACTGCCGATCTCCTCTCTCGATTTGAATTTGGTTTTTTTTTTGTTCGTTTAATCTTTACATACATCACATGTTATTTCAAGCTCGACGAAGCAGGCTTCAGCACATTAAGAAGCAAACGCTTGTGCATCGTTACAGTAAGTGCTGGGTAAGTATATACCAGCCACTACGATGGAGATATCATTTATGGGCTTTCATAGCGGGTTGATAACAAATAATTGAAACGCTAGACTCGATGCCAGCTTAAGTGGGGGGGGTGGGAAACTGGGAATTGACTCCCAAGTTCAACTAGACAGGTAGATCTTCGTAGAGACCAAGTGGTCATAATGTTCGAACTTTGACAATCGAAATACAGATGCAGCAAATGACTGTGCCAAGTGCGTTTGGTGGTTGAGCACGAGTTTTTCTATCTAAGCTACCATTAGTACCCTAATGACTGTTACGAGCCTGGTGAAATGCGCCATGTTGATCAGTTGATTCTGACTCTCAGAATTTTTGATTTTTCACGAGAAAGTATTCTTATCCGTTTAACGCGTTCATCCACGAATCAATAAATTTGCGCTTTGTCAGACCTTCCCAATTGCAATTGCTGTGTATCACCAGGTACCTACAACTTTTTCCATTGCTTTTTTGAATGTGTACAGCATCTATTAATAGGTATGCACGTAGCTTTGCAAACTACTTACAACCCTGAATACGAGAAGCCAGTTGAGCTCCAACCACCACCTTTGCCTGGTTTTGCAATTTCTTAGCCCATTGAAATGAAGCATCAGTGTAGGAACGGTGAAGCTCTGAGGGTGAGTACTGTTGACCAATGTATTAAGTACGCGAACGCCTTTTGATCATGACCTTGGTTGGGGTTTTTATGAGTTTAGCCAGAAGGGCGCGTCAAGCAGGAGGAACCCCCCTCTGGAAACCAGGCCGCCTTGATAAATGTACATCTAAAAAACTCCCGTCAGCATGGTCAAGATCTAATACAAAAGAAACTTTTACACGGATCCTCCCAGTACAGACAACGCTTCCTCGTCCAGGTCATTGTGCCAACCTGGGAGGAAGTGAGGCGAAGAAAGCGAAAAGAAGCGATTTCGGCTGTGCAGGGAGCTCGTATAGTAAGCCTTACTTCTTTTGAAGCATATTAAGTATTGACTTAAAAGTTCTCTAGCCGAAACAGAAGGACGAAGGCACTAGCCGGCCTGTACATAAGGTAGGCTCTCATTTCTGTAGCATATCTTGTAAAAATTAAATTTTTATTGACCCTCTAGAAAGAAGAGGTCTCTGTCAAGGCGGAACCAATTGACGACGTTAAGTTCACAAAACCTCCTGATGAACCCCCTCTCAAGAAACGAATTATTGAAAAAGAGGATAACGACAAGAGTGCTAAAGTGGAGTTATTGTTTAAGGTTAGTTTTATTATACTTGAGCTGTGATTAAATCGTTCAATGTGTTTGTCGACTGCAGTCAACAAAGAAGCAACATCAAGGCATGCGTCTCAGCAACGACATCTTTGTTGATCGCCTCGAATCTGCGTTGATATGCTTGGATGGTTTTCACGTCACACTGGCACGAGAATTTACCCAGCGACCATTTCCGCGCATGTTTATCTCCAACACATATGGTGGAAGTCCGATGAGAACGTTCCCAAAGCCCGATGATGATCGCATAGCTATGCATGGATACAACGACTGGATGTTCCTCAATCTTGACCTTCATCCATGGGCGCCTCAAATACCGGGCAAACCTGGCCTCTGGTTATCGCCAGAAGGCGAGCCTGAAGAGACATATCGAGACATCAAGAGAACTTTCTCTAGATTTCCAACCCAAGCACTTTGGCTTTACTTGGGCCAGTATAGGGTGGTCCTGACTACGTCGTTGACCAAAGAAGAATGGCTCAAAGAATCTACGAAGGTTTGTTGGAGATGAATTTCGTCCCCATCTCAAACTTTTTACAGGTGCGTATAATTTGGGCGAGGAAGATCGCCCAGAAGAGCTGGGGCAGAGATCTGTGCTGCCGAATCCAAGCGAGAAGAAGATCGCCAGAAGCAGCCGCCACCATCAATGATTTTCTATCCGCACAAAGGTGCAAAAAAGAGATCCCAAAGGAGTTACAAGACGAGTATGAGGCATTGATAGCTGACATCGAGGCCCGTGATATTTACAAGGACACGACCGTTGAAGATGTCTCAGCTGCACTGAATAGTGGTGTCGAGGTGTGTCAAAATTATTGCCCCTACAACAATGATCTTTGACTCTTATTTGCAGAGACTTGGGGTCTGGACTCTGGAATGTGTCGGCTATGATAGCGAATTCGCCATCGAGGCCTGCAGAAAGTTGGACACTTGGGTCCCTAAAGTATCTGATAAACCAAAGGGAAAGAACAGTAAGGGAGCAAAACGAGGCGCCAAGAAAAGCGTCAAGAAAGAGATGAAACCGGACGCCCAAAAAGAAGCATTGACCAGCCCTCCGCTTCTCACTCGTGCCAGAGGAACCAAACGAAAACGTACGGAGACACCATTGTCCGATTCAAACGATGAATCCCACAGTGACCGGGAAGCTGAGGAGGATTTCGAGGTGGAAGACCGGAAATTTAGAGAAAAGTTGAAGCAAGATCTTATCGAGATCCTGGACTCTGATGGCGAGGAAAGTGCTGTGTACCACTCTCGAGGGACGAGGTCTCGTCCACAACGCCGATAGGGTCTTCTTAGTTCTTAGCTGCATTGGTATAGAAGCAGTCGGTCTCTGATTCTCCTATGTTAAATGCTTAATGTGCACCACGTGTACCATCTTTTCTTGATCTCCTCGCCGGCACTGCCACACTGTTTTCCGTCCATATAATAACCTACTATCATTTGTCCCGTCGACTTGATTGTTGGTTGGAAGGCTCTTCGTGTAACTGGCTACTATATACATTGCTAAAGAGATCATTTGTTTCAAAAGGATTCAGCTCAAGAATTAAAGTCAAAGTTGAACACAAGCATGGAGCTGAAGTGCGGGCCTGCGAGGCCCTAGCGGCCCAGCCCCGACGCGACGAACCTTAACAAATCATGTGATCGCGTTTCTTAACCGCCAGCGTGTCACATGGATCTCATCGGTGTGATGTCAACGAAACGCAAACGCGACACAGAGAGTATCTTCCCGGTATTTTATCAGTTAGGATACCACTTTACTTATTTTTACTTAATATTGGATCCATAGGATTATAAACCCATCAAAGACGAAGAAATAGAGTTGGACCTCACAGGTTCTGCGGAAGTGATTCGGCTTTCTTCTGGTCATATTCCTGAAGGAAATAACTTGAAAAACGCCAATCTAACAAATGAGGTTTTTTTCTGGTCCTGTATAATTGAAATGCTTCTAACCAGTGCTATTTAGCATAATCAAGTCGAAGGATGGGCTTCCTTGCCAATGAACGAAGATACAATATTGAAAACTTTACCAGATGGTCATTCGAATAGAAGGCAAAGACTGATGGTGGAAGTTGTTGTCCCGACTTTGAAAGAAGTTATGCAGCGAAAGCGAAATGAGGCAGCTCTGAAGGCAGCTCTAAAGAAACCTAAGGTAGCTCTCATTTATTTTAGGAGACGATGTATTTGGTTCTCATGTATCTCCAGTTGAAAAAGCAGGAAGGCGAGCGTGAATCATTGGTCGGACAAGCAATTATCGACAGTCGGCTGGCTCTCATTGGTGGGGATAAACCTTTTGAGATCGGATTGCCTAGAGCCATGACCGATCAGAGTGTAACTCGCGAATTTATGGCGAGAACTTATGGGGGTAGTATGCAAGCTACATGTCCTACCATCGGCGAGAAGAACCGACGACGACATAACTACGACAATTTCACGTACCTTCATCCCGCATATCATCCGCACGCCCCATTGCTTCCTGGCCGGCCAGGACTCTTTTTCTGTTGCTCTGGTGGTGGTGATTGGCCCGGTTTACAAAGAGTATTTGTGAGGGATCCAGATCCCAAACTCACTATTTGGACTTATCTTGGTCAATATGACATCAAATCCTGCCCATCTTTAACAAAAGAGGAGTGGAAATCGCTCACCATCCAGGTGATTACTGCAAGTGAAATGGCTTACTTGGAACTGTGTTAATCTGTCTGAACTTTTTAGATAAGGGCGCACTGGGGCAACGAGATTTGCCGCCAGAGATGGGGTGGCGATGTTCTCCTCAGAATTCAAGCAAGAAAGGAACTGATGCCCGGTCAGCAACTTACGGAACGTCTGCTCCAACGTGTTCAGGGCAGCAATAGATGGAAAACTGTCACTCCTTTGGAAGTTACGGACGCGTACGATCGTGGCGAAGAGGCAAGCATAAAGCTTTAAATTCGCCATAATAATCTAGTACTAAACGCGGTCTCCTCTCTTTTGCAGCATATTGGTGTCTGGACTCTGAAATGCGTAGGATACGACGAAAAATTCCAACGCGAACTGTGTGCGAAGTTTCCAGGATGGGCTCCACCTATCAAAGAAGAGGAAAAATCTCAACACCTTGACGGCGTAAAACCAAAGGTTAAGATTTTGAAGCAGAAAAACCCAGCGCTTCCCCAGCAGAAACACGAAGACCTATCCGACGATAAACCTGGAGTGTTCGAATCATAGACAGTCCTACAGGTCCATCAGCACCAGTCCTGGTGTCTCATCATCTTGCCTTTTCTTGGCTCTTTCACGATATGTTGATACCCATCACTTACAACCTTGCAAAATGCCCGCATCAGATACCAGTCGAAAGGTAGGCTCGTCCCGTCCTAGTTCAAGCCTCAAGCTCACGAAATGTAGCGTCGCAGACTGACAAAGCTAGTTGTCGAAGTCGCTGTGCCGACATGGAAGCAGGTATTTCAGCAAAAGAAGAAAGAGGCAGAGAGAAAACCCAAGGTCAGTGTGGTGTCACTCAAGCGCTTGAGTAGGAAAACTGATGAGGAGCTCTCGAAGACGGATGTCTCTCACTCTTCAATCAAGACTGTGTTCACGCTATCCAGGTCAAACACGAGGACGAGGACCTGGTTCTTGACCTATCAATTGATAGCTCACCTTTGGTGAACCATGCATCTACTATCGTGGATTCATCAGTTGAATCAGAAAGTGTATGACACGCTTATTTACGAGAAGTCCAGCTCCTCACAAATGTTTTCGGGTCAATATTTAGCTGTATGCTATGGCTGGGCTTGCTCTGACCGAAACCAAAGACGAACGGGACGATGATAACATCTTACTGGGACCAACTCAAGCACAACACACCGGTGTGGATGAAATAGAGACGGAGAAACTCAAAAAAATGTTCAAGGTACCTCATGTTCGATATCTCCTTACCATGAGGTCGCTTAGTTTGTGTGTTATTTGCAGTCCAAGGTGAAGAAGCACGAAGAGATGCGCCTGAGTGATGACGTTTTCCTTCAACGTATTCGACCTCTTAACATCCTCGATGGCTTTCCGGTCACACTGGAGCGTGAATTTCGTGACCAACTGGTTCCTCGCAAGTTCATGTCCAACGTTTATGGAGGAAGCAGCCAGATGACTTTCCCTCATCCTCGCTCCGAGAAGATTGCTGAGCATGGCTACGACGACTTCATGTGTCTTCCTTTGGATTATCAACCTTTTGCACCACAAGTACCAGGCAAACCTGGCTTGTTTCTGTCGACTGCCAAAGGAGATGACATAGAGGAACCTAAAAGAGTATTCACTCGTGACCCATCGAGGGCTCTACGGCAATACATGGGTCAGTATGAAGTCAAAGCTACGGATTCACTTTCCAGGGAAGAATGGTTGGCCCAACCCGACAAGGTGCTCAATTTTTCAGGCCCCTGTCTATCTGCTTTTTAACATTTTTTGTCAGGTTAGAAACACCTGGGGAAGAGAAATCACTCGTCAAGGGTGGGGAGTATATGTTTGTGCACGTATTCAAGCACGCAAAGAACTACGTAGAGGAGCTCAACTTACACAAGCCAAACTCGACGATGTCATTGAAAGTGAACGGTATACAAGAACCACCCCTGAAGATGTCATTGCCGCCTATGACAGTGGTGTAGAGGTAAGTCATAGCAATCACTCACTGGAATAAATTTGACAATGTGCTTTATCTCAGAGACTTGACGTATGGACTATGAAATGCATTGCTTACGAAGCAGACTTCCAGGTGGATCTTTGTCGAAAATTCGCCGCTTGGGTCCCTCCACCTAAGCGCGAAAGAAAGCAGAAGGCGCTCCCAAAGCGAAAAAACGGAGTGAAACAAGAAACACAAGCTGAGAAGGCGTCGAAGAGCGAGATGGAGAAAGAGGTAGACTTGAGTGCACCTTTACAACAACGAAGCTCTAGGGGCAAGAAAAGGAAGCGTGCCGCAACTCCGGAATCCGAAGCGGACGAGGACTTTGAAGATGAGGAAGATAACGAAGCTTGGGCAACACCAATTTATCGTCAAGAGACGTCTGGAGTTATTGAAATATTGGATTCGGACGAGGAAGAAGTCGCTGTATATCGCTTTCGAGGGACGAAATCTCGCCCATCACGCAAGTAGATATTCACTCCTCGTTTAGTAAGCTAGTATACAATAGAATCTGATTTGAAACTTTTTTGAGGTCTCACGCTAATGCTGAATCATACGTTTTGATCTTTGTTTACTTTTCGAATTGAACACTGAACAGGCGATCGACCTGAAATAAGCGCTTACATCACGAGACTGGCCCCAAATCTGATTCCGAAAAGCGGCAGTCTCAAAAGAGTTTCGCAACTTTGACCGAACCACCATATCGAATTTGCGCCAGTACACATCTCAAATACTTTGCGAGATTCAAATGAACCAAAGGTGAACCTCCACTGAAAGGAGCTGGTGTTTTTATTCCGGGCTGACGAGTTTTAAAATCTTTCACAGGCCGACCTTGGAAACCATGTCATCGCGCCTTTGGACTCGATTACCTCTCGAACTAATGCGGGAGATCCTGGTAATTCTAGCAATGACAAGTGAGCGTGAAGCTCGTCAGCTTCGACTAGTTTCGAGCGATATCAATGTCCTCGTTCTACCTCTAATCTACCAGCACATTATCATTACGAAGTTGGAGGACATCATTCGTCTCACCACAACCCTCTTACCAAAGCGCAAACATTATATTCCTGCGTTAAAATCACGACTACACATAATACCTCGATCGTTGTCAACTTATCAGGTCGAATCCTGCTCCCTTGTGCTCAACGACCGGGGGCCTTTCATTGAGACCGCTCTCGCCAGTATAGCACCAGTCTTCAGCGGAGTCTCGAAGCTGGCTATAACTGCGCGAAACCTCCAAGCTCATGGCTACTGGCTGAGGGAGCACCCTATTCGTCCTAATACCGTTATGCTCCTGCACTACGGCAGTCCGGCCCTCGTCAATTTCTACGACCCGATCTTCCAGAACGTAACACACCTCTACACCTCCATCACAACTGGCCATCGTTATTCATCCGTCTCCGATCTTCCGCTGCTCACTCATCTCGCCGTGAGCACACGCCCATACCTCCCCGAGCAAACAGCCAAAAATATCGCTGCTTCATTACGACTCATTCTGAATCAGTGCAAGCGATTGCGGATGCTTGTACTCGTCATGGATTTCGGGAATATATCTGACGCGGACTGGCTACATCCCTTGTGGCAATCTTGGCTGGAACAATGCGATACAGACAATCGTTTTGTTCTGCTACCTGACTACCGACCTCCGAGAATAGAATGGGACGACATGGTGAACGAAGACTCGAGCTCCTCATTCGTCTCGATGACTCCGTCCTCGTCCCAAACAGAGCTTGATACCCACAGAAAATTCGAGACTTTGTGGGGTCGAGCTTTAAGCTGGAAAAACCGGAGCAAAAATTCCATGATCACCTGGTTCGCGGATTTAGAAGAGAGGGAGGCCTGGAGGGCGGCAACAAAGCTGAAGTTTGAGGAGTTGGAGGCGGCTGGTTTCTTCACCAATTATTGTGGGCCAGAATGGGAGATCGACTTGGTTCAACGGGATAACTATCAACACCCTCCAGCTTCTGATCCTGATCTCAAGCTAGATGGGTTTCAGTCAGCTTTTGGATAGCTGAACTGATATGTCTATCACGGTGAGAGCCTGAGCGCGTTATTGTGGCACGTTCATATTTACATACTTGACGATACTTCAACAGTTTCTATTGGTGTCAAGGCCATTTCAACTTCATTTAAATACACCATACAATTGGTAGGTAATTTCGAGAGTTCATGACCCGGATATATCGACTTTACGTGCCTCAGTTCTTAGAGGCTTTGGGGGACATTTAGGTGTAGATCATAATCTCGATCGCCTAGTTCGAGGGACCAGCTTTCCTCTTATTGATCCGGGCAAATGACGATTTCTCAGACTGTTCCAGTATGAACTATTCAAACCGAGAGGAGACGAATGGGGTCGGAAAATATATTTAGGTATGGGGAAACTGGACCCATGGTTTGTCTAAAAGGAATAACTATATCAAGTACACTAGCAGTAGTTTTGGGTGTGAAAAGATGTGAATTAAGACATGTGAAAACAGGTGATGGTACTCATTCTGTGGCTTAAACCGCAGAGAAGAGCTTCAGCTGAGGCCAAAGCGATAAGACGATGGTACCATGAATAATATTTGTGAGGATAAATTCTGGGAGGCATTTGCGTGAGCTCGGATTTCACTACTTCAAAACGGTGATTTGATTTTTTACTGTCTAAACGCTTTCTGTCTGGACCGCAGGCGCCAAACGCATTGTCTACGTAGCACCATTCGCCCCAGTTCTATTTAATTAATTTGAATTTGTACCATCTAAAATATAAGTAAAGCAATAAACCGAAGCTGGAGGTGCAGAACGAGTAACAGACGGCTTTCCCATTCTGCTTTGGGGAGTGGGATAGGGGCTTGATCAGGGATGATGATAAATGTTGGAGTTCGCATGCGGATGGAGATAGAAATACGATACTCACCAAATATGTTACCACACGTCTTTCGTTATATTTCTCCCAGATTATTTGGCATTTTCGTTCTTCTAGTTTAATTTTCCTCGATATGAAATTCAGTTTGGGCGTTAGGCGCCGAAGTCAGAGAAGGTAGACACAGCCACGAGTTTGATCATGATGATCGTAATGATGAGTAATTCGATTGATCATAACTTTTTTTGAACGTTTGAGAGCAGCAAGATAATCGGTAGCGAGTGGCTTTGAGACGCTTACCCAGTTTCGTCTCGACATCAGAAGGCTATAGGTGCCGGGGGTGTTCGTGGTCCTTCTGTGGACTCTTTCATTCATGACAGGACAGGTTGTTGGCGCCTAGAAGAAAAGAAGGATGTCAAAGCTAGGCAGTGTGATGAGGAACGTAGCCATGATGCACGTCTTCTTGAGATAGGTCCCAGTGACATCGTTATCTTCGCCACCAAGTATAGTTCGTAAGTAACGCGTATATAATCCTAGTGTAACGGATGTAATAGGCACACGGTGGGTCAAATGCCTCCTCTTCGCCGCGATTGGCACGGAGACTTCAGCTTTTGACATGTCAGCTAGATGAGTTTGGCTGCTAGTGCAAAATATGATAACCGGTATACATGACAGACGCACCATTCGCCCGGTATGTTCATGCCAAATGCAAAAACGTCGAACTCTTCGATCCTTGAGCGGCTGAGAAGAGAGAAAAGGGTGTTTGTTACGATACCACCCTTATAAAATCGGTCAAACCATTTCGCGCAAGTCCTAAATTTCAAAACGTGGACTTGCAAAAGGACTTAAGTAGGTGCTACCACTGGCCTTCACAAGTCTTCTCCGACATGAGGCCCGGCCAAGCGGCAATTACTATGTGATGCTCACAAGAAGCCATCACTTTCGGTGAAGTGTACCTTACCTCGTGCGAGTGACTTCGCAGAAGCAATGTACTCTTTCAAAGTTGTCAAAACAGAGTTCGGTCCTGGCTACATACCGAAGATTGGCTGTCTAGAGTAGACAGGTTCTATGCTGACATTCAAGGATCCGTTGATTTCCGGAGGTTTGTCAATTCCTGTTCACTCTTGCCGCGATGATTCAGTATTTATTTTGAGATTAAAGATGACATAGAGGAAATGGGGAACAAGTAGTCCATGCCGGTCGTTGGGGTAAATAAAATAAGTCCCAAGCTATCGGATCTAGTGGCACAGCTAAGTCTACCTCATTGCACGGTAGTCAGTTCTTGGATTAGGCCGACCCACATTATGATGTCAGATTGAGGGTATATTTTTCGGCCCTTTCCCAGATATCAAGACCTCCACGAACTTCATCTTCCCACTCCTCTTGGAGATTTTCTGAGTGAGAATCAAGTACATAAACTTTTTGATTTGTGGTCCGAATTTGAAGTACCCAATCCAATGCCGATTGATAATCCGCGGAGGATATCTGGTCTGTCACGAGTACCACGACGAGGAAGATCGTGGCTGGGAAGTCGAATATCCGCAAAAGGTCGGGAAGATTGTGGATGTCAGGTCGATGATAAGGAATGGCAATATGACTGAGTCGTTTGAAGTGCGCGAGTTCCAGATGTGTGCTATAAGAGCCAACAGCTGCGATCCGAAGGTGCGTGACGGCGTCGAAAAATGGCGTCTTCTGGGTTTCGTCGGCGAGGTGGGCGAGTGACCATGTCGCCCTCTTTGCCTCAAGGACAAGTACTTGATAGTCCATTCTGTTCTTAATCCTTTGTCCCCAAGTGGTCAAAGGTTCCATCGAGGTCGAGTGGACGAGCCAATGCAGATTTTCTGCAGGTAAGGCGAAATTAACAATGTTTTCGCATCGAGAAAAGATCTTAACGATGGTGTTTGAGACGGGCGCAATCCATAAACTTTTTACGCAAGCGCTGGGTCGAAAGTCGGGTAGTTGTGCCACAGGTAGGGGCTTAGATATTGCCAACCAAAAAGATGCGGACATCGCATACTTCTTAACGACAATGGTGGTATAGAGATATGGTAATGCGAGCGTCCGCGTCCATGAAGAAAGATTGGACAGAGCAACGCAAAACGACGTTGAAAGTATGCATGCATATCTGAGAACGTGCTGACGAAGTTCTGGAGGAAGACTGAGTGTCAACGGGATCATCCTATCGGTGTCCATTTCGCAAGATTTCGCATGCAGTTTTCGTTTTAAAAAGAGCTGATCGACTAGTGGATAAATGATGGATATACCTGAGTTATACGAGATAAGCAGTCTATACTGTAAGACAAATGCGAGACAAATCATCCAAACCTGATTTAGAACGGAACAAGGGAAAAAAATTTGAAGCCCAGTGGTGTACAAGGCGATGGTGCCAGGTGGTACGACTGTGCAACACAACGGGTGTGACGGTAATAACGCGTTACGTCACATCGTCGCGTCTCGTCACGCGTAATCCTCAGACGGTCACGGTTGGCGCTCATAACAAAGGACAACGACAACGGTCATTATGCCACCAAAAACCTCGAAACCTGTAAAATCAGGAAAAAGTGGAAATGATTTACGCACATTTTTCTCTGCGAGCGGAAGCCAGCCTAAAACCATCGCGAAAACGGTACCAAACCAGGTTCGTCTCAGAAATTATGCACGGAAGCGGGTGCTCACTGCGTTTTAGTCGACTTCGACTTCGTTCAAAATTCAGGGAGGTTTGTAATAACATTGTTTATTTATGATTCATGAGTCTAATCAGTAATCAGGTCTAGGCGGCGTCAAGTACCTCACACGCGTTATTCTGTCAGTTATATAACACTAATATTCAACCAGGTCAAGTCAAAGTTTATCAGAATCAAACAAGTATGTTGTGCGTATATTTCCATTCGAATTACTCTCAAGCATTTGCAGTGTCAAGACCAGCCAATCTGCTCCTATTGTCGTGGATAGTGATGATGAACCTTTCGTCAGCCCAAAGAAAGTATTGCCTGTGAAGGCCAAAGCAGCGAGGATATTAGTCGATAGTGACGACGGTGGGTTGAACAATCATATATTGGCTGCCTTTGCTTACTTATCTACTATAAGATACGCCGCCAGAGCCTGTGTGAGTACCTTTAGTTTGTAACTAAAATGATGTATTAAACTGCCACTAGAACTCTGAAACGGAAGGCAAAAACTATTGTTTCAACTGATGGAGAAACTGACGGTAGTCCACCCCGCAAGAAGGCAGCTGTTTCAAAGAAATCTGCACCCAAAGCTCGTCCCTCAACTATCAAAACGAAACCCAAGAAGCGGAAAACCGATACTGAGTCGGACTTTGACATGGACTCGCCGGACTCCTCAGTAAAGGGCGACGAGGACGACGAGGCTTTCATCTTACCTGACTCTGACGAAGATGAGAAACCAGTGAAACGAAAGCAGACGACAAAGAAGCCCTTAGCAAAACCTGCAGTCAAGACAGAGAAAAACAAATCTGTCCCAAAGGCCGGTTCTTCCAAAGATATTGCAACCGCGGCTACGACAGAGGTTCCTGTCAAGAAGTTCGAGTGAGTACTTTTTTTTACATCTTAGCTAGAATTACTTTAACCAATTTCCTAGCTGGGCCGCAAAGAAAGCAGCGCAGCTTGCGGGTCCTCGTGGTTCCAAGGAAGTGCCCGACGGTGCACCTGACGCTTTAGTCGGTCTGGCCTTTGTCTTCACAGGAGAACTCAGTAGTTTCTCCCGAGACGAAGCGACTGATATTGCCAAACGATTTGGAGGGTAGGTCATTTCTGTCCCTTCTCTGACCAACTATGTCCTCAACTTATTTCTCTTTCAGACGAGTGGTCTTGCAGCCTTCGAGTAAGACCGACTTTGTCGTTTTGGGGCAGGATGCTGGGCCAAGCAAGTTGGCTGCTATTAAGAAACACGGAATCAAAACTATCAACGAGGATGAATTCCTGAATCTAATCACTACACGGAAAGGTCTTGGCAAAGGCAAAGTGCACGAAAAGACGAAAAAGAAAATGGAGAAAGAACAAGAGGACATCAAGAAAGCAGCGAAGGAGATGGAGAAGAGGGAGAAACAAGGAAAACTAGAAGGCAGGGAAGGCGGTAGAGTCATTGACCCCTCCTCTCAACTTTGGACTGTTCGATATGCCCCGCAACAGCTCAAAGATATCTGTGGTAACAAGGGTCAGGTTGAGAAATTACAGCAGTGGCTGCATGACTGGTATGTCACCACGTGTCTGCTTTTGGTTTGTGTCAAGTTTACTGATTCAAATTAACAGGGATGCAAGCTTGAAGTGCGGCTTCAAGAAACCAGGGAAAAATGGTACGAATGTTTACAGAGCTATACTCCTAACTGGACCTCCCGGGATCGGCAAAACTAGTAGTGCACACCTCTGCGCCAAGCTCGAAGGGTTTACGCCAATTGAAGTGAATGCCAGTGACGCTCGGAGCAAGAAACTTGTTGAGGTGAGTTTATTCACGTGTTCTTTCGCTTAACCCCTTCACAAAGTATGCCCAGAACGGCATGAACATCAACAACACATCTTTGGACGGTTATATCAAGGGTGCTCACGTTAGTTTTCATTGGTTTCATCGAGGTTTGATGCTAAAAATTACCCTGTGCAGGTAACCAACTCCGTAGGAGTGGAGATCACGGACCGAACATGCCTAATCATGGATGAAGTTGATGGTATGTCTGCAGGCGACCGGGGCGGTGTTGGGGCGTTGAATGCTCTCATCAAAAAATCAAAGGTGGGGTTCAACTCTTCTCAACATTCTCGCAAGCTCCCAAACTGACCGTTGGAGATAGATACCCATCATATGCATTGCGAATGATCGGCAGGCTCAGAAACTAAAGCCGCTCATGAACACGACCTTTAACATGCCTTTCCAGAAGTCCGTTCTATCGGGATGCCTTAAAATCAAATGACTGACACTCTTGCCACGCAGACCTCAAGCTCAAGCAATCCGGTCCAGAATTATGACAATCGCGTACAAGTACGTCCTCGTGTTTGAGGAGTTACAGAGAAGGTTATCGACGTTCTTCTTTGACAGGGAAAAGTTGAAGCTTCCTGCGAATGTGGTCGATCAGTTGATCACAGGCGCACAGTCTGACATCCGCCAAGTCTTGAACATGCTTTCGACGTGGAAATTGTCTAGTGACAGCATGGATTTCGACGAAGGCAAGAACTTGTAGGTCCCAGCTTGTTTCTAGACCCTGATATTTCTTACTGACAATCATGCAGAGCAAAAATGAACGAGAAGCACTCAATTTTATCACCTTTTGACATAACAAACAAAATTCTTGGCCCGTATGTATTTGCTCAAAATTCGCGGGAAACATTGGGAGAT
Source organism: Crepidotus variabilis (assembly GCA_015657495.1). Classification (NCBI taxonomy): domain Eukaryota; kingdom Fungi; phylum Basidiomycota; class Agaricomycetes; order Agaricales; family Crepidotaceae; genus Crepidotus; species Crepidotus variabilis. The sequence goes on along the minus strand of MU157837.1, from coordinate 329,936 downwards.
AAGATGGAGTATTACTTCCAAGATCATTCATTTATGCCGTTATTCATCCAAGTAACTTCTTCTGGGCTTTTTGATTTCAATATAACTCACGCCTTGCTGCGCAGGAAAATTATTTGAAAGCACAGCCCTCAAGAGTGAAGAACCTGGACGGGCCTGAAAAGGTCTTAAAGGAATTACAACTAATGGATCAGGCTGCATCGTCTATCTCTGATGCTGATTTAGTAGACGCTCTCATCCATGGGTACTTCGTTTAATACAGTCGCTGCTCGACGGTGGGCGCTGATTCCCCGTTGCTTCTAGACCCGAACAGCACTGGAGCCTCATGCCTTTCCATGCCGTTGTCTCGACCGTGAAGCCTGCGTCATGTCTTTACGGGTTTAGTACCAGTTACGCAGGACCAAACGGAGTATCGTTCCCTCAGTGAGTCCCATTCAGGAAAGATCATTATATTGTCCTGGTGATAAACATATCTTGCAGATGGCTCGGTCAGAATTCGAAGCAGAACAAATTGAGCCGTCAACTTGGAGAAATACAAATTAGAATGCGACTGAAAGTCTCAGGCGACAAGACGGAGATACGACAGTCCTATCTCCCTGCTCTCTTCCCACATCTCGTGCAGCCTCTCATGGACGCTGGGGTGGTACGCTTGTTCTCGTTGCTGCTGGGAATACACTCAATATTGGCTTTCTCAGAGTGCCGTCGAAGATGTGATGGAACGCATGGACGACTATTATATCTCGAAAGAAGATTGGGACACGCTCATTGAGCTGGGTGTCGACGAAAGGAAGGATGATCTAGTCATGAAAAAGATCTCCACTGCTACCAAGACTGCTCTGACGAGAAAGTTAGGATACCGCCGCCTCCCTGTGTCTCTTTCCACTGATCGGCTTTCCCAGGTACAATTCTTCAGAACACCCTATACCCTTCCACAAGGCTACGGATCTGGGGAAAGCACCGAAGAAACTTGCTGGCGGACCCGCACCTGACCTTGAAGAAGCATATGTAAGAAATCTCCACCGTCTTAAAGGTATCTTGGGACTAATACATGTATCCATATAGGTCGACGACGAAATTCAGGACGCATCAGATGATGAGTCTAAGGCGAAAGAAGATGATATCACGAAAGACTCCTTGATCAAGGCCCCGAAGAAGCGCAAGCCAGCTAAAGCCATGAAAAGTTAGTCTACGTTGCGATAAGCGAAACCTCCGAGACTCGGTGTTTTTATCACATTTACGGTGTATTTTACTTTGGATATATAATCTTAATTCCGCAAGGTGTTATGTACGAGAAATGTCATTGATTGGTACTAATACAACTGGTCAGACTAAGCTGCAGAGAAAATGGAGAAAGGCTTTGGGCGTATTCGCCTCAAATACAACAACATCGACGACGACACATTATGTGCTGTTAAGATTCACTACTGTGGATGTATGAAGATAATCATCAATCATTGAGAACATGAAGGCCGACGACGTAAACTTGTATGATCAACACACAGGTAGGAACGACGGCATGCAAATCGTAAAACGGATGGTAAACGTTAAGGCTCGTGGAGAATAGCGTGATGAGGAATATGAAGCGGAAGTGTAGAAATGAAGGCAAAGATTTGTGTGGGAGTAGGTAGTCCATGTAAGAAAATCAGAAACAAAGATTGCGAGGTAGGAGGAATTCCAGGTTTAGAGGTGAGGTTGCAGGGCCAGCAGGCTCTTTGAAGAGCCGCCAGTAACCTGGGAGAAGAAATGCAATTGCTAGCCAAGCCTGCATAGAATTATTAGTGAAAGTGGCATGATTCGAGAAATGTAAACATACATTATATAGGACGTACGACCAACCGTCGTCCTTAATGGTGGTTTTGTTAAGCCATCGAGCACAGAGGAAAAGAGCAAATGCTGCGTAAAATATAGCGGCTTGCTGTGGTAGTTCCCAAGTTTTGCAGAGATAGAATGTCCATGAGATAAGTGTTGCGCATGCATAACAGCGAGCGAATCGAGGATGAAGGAGGATAAGAGTTCTTCGGCCGACTTGGGCGTCGCCTATCCTGTCTTCGAAATCTTGAACGTGAATAGTCGTAGAGATAACGGTCATAATGGTCAAGAGAGCAAGGACTTGAATGAAGTCTACTTGTCTGGATTCCGACGCTGGGATAATCGTTAAGTCCGTTTCCCACTGATCAACACTCTAGAACTTACCAACGACGACAGTGCCTAGAGCCAAGCATCCATAGCCCGCTCCGTTGATGACACTTTTTCCGATCCAATTTTCTTCAAGATGTAGATCGTGGTATGCGAAGGTGAAGAGCCACAAGCCTTCGCTTGCGTACACGGCCGGCAGGCCGTAGAATGTTGAGAGGATGATAGAGAAGATCACAACAGCATATTTGAGAGACATGGCGCTCTCCAAACTGATTCGTCCAGAAGGTAGCGGCCTCCAAGGTTTATTGCATTTGTCTTCATTATCAGCTTCCTGTCGCGCTTGGTTGCAGAGGTTGAAACCCAGTAGATGAACATAAAACCAAAGGATGGCCTGAAGGCCATGAGAGATCGGATGTGATTTGCTGAGAGGAGCAGTTCCGAAAGCGAAACATACCTATAGAGGCAAAGGGAGGTATTTGTTGAACTCTAACTAGACGCGTTGATATTAATGAAAGCAACGTACAACTGGGATGAGTGTCGTCTTGATATCTGACTTCGTAAAGAGGAATATCGTCAAGGCATAATATGATACACAAGCGAAGAAGGAAGAGACCCAGGGCTTCGTCTTAGAGAAGAGGGAGAGAGCGGACATAGTTTACACAGGGGAGGGGATACAATCTCAAGGTAGCACCCATGGCGGTCCCTAGCTTTTGTATCTTTGGGCGGGGGCACGAGTGCGACCCTCACTAAATGCAAGGGGAAAACTTGGTTTCGGGGGCTCGGGGCAACGTTACCCTTACAACATGCCCGGCTTGTCGATCAATTTCTCTCAAGTGAATCTGTGATATCTCGATCCGGGGACAAGAGGTTAGCAACGCCCTGCGAAACTCAGAATCCAGGGATGGTCCGATTTGGCAGTTGTTGGGATGACTGTTTATCCCAAGCCAGGAAGCGTGCTTGTCGTTCAATTCCAGTGTGCTAAACCACGCAACGGAATTCGCTTGTTGGACGAAAATAAAAGAACACTTACAAGAACCATTGAAGAGAAGGAAGGGCAACAATTTTTTGGATGCGGGCTTACCCGGAAACTCGGAAGGAGGTCATCCATGGAATCGGCTACTTGGACAATCTCGATCTCACGCCTCATGTCGCCAAGATGTTGCTCTACAGTCAAGGTGCCGCAAATGTTCCTGTACAAACCGCAAGGTCGTATGAATCCAGATTGGGTTACAAAACACCGAATTTCCTAAATCGTTTGTCAAAACCTATTCTCATTCAATAAGAAATCAGTTACCGATTACTCGTTGACGTTATGTAGGCACCTGGAAAAGGGTACTTAGTACGCTATGTTCATCATCCGGGACTGCAAAACTGCGGATAAGGTATGCATAACCCACACTGGTACACAGCAACTAACAGCAAACTAGTCAGCACATCATTCCAATTGGAATATTTGTGCAACTAAATCCGAATCAGCTTGGTGGTCTGATACTAATTGATCTATTAGGAAGAGATTGCGTGTTTGCATTTGTATACACAAAGCCAATCGCAGAAAAAATACCTGAACACGATTATGTTGTCAAGCGATACCATGCTGATTTTCAATTAACGAAATGATCACCAAGCCCGACATGGAGGCTTTCGTAGAGCAAGTGGTTAGAAATATTGAGAGGCAGGACCATAAAGCTTTTCATGTTTCGAATGTCGAGTGGTGGTAACTTAAACGAAGACAGGCGCCCGCTGTGCGTCTGTAAACCATGCACGATAGGGGCCAAACACACGGTCACATGACCTGGTAAAATTCCATCGCCAACAACAACTGAAATCTCTGTCTCGATATGACTTACATCACACTCGCAGAAAGCCCGATATCTGATACAAATGCCTCTGGATCTTCTGGTAAATCAATTAGTTCGAGAGTTACTACCTCTGAATCGCCGCATTCGAGCACTCAGAGACCGTCAACAAGTGACTTGACAGTAAACGATGCGTCAGAAGTGACCGGCAGCTTGTATCCGGTGGTGAAACTTGACGCTGAAGCGTTAACGGACGCTGCAGCAGGTAAACTTGCAACTAGTCTACTAGGACACATCCTTTTCCTCAAGAACCAAATTCCATTGTGAGCAAATCGCACGAACTATGATGTATGGATGTTGACATCTCGATATTAGGCCAATCATGCAGCTGGCTCGGATGCCAAGTGGAAAGGTTGTGCTGCTCCTAACTGAACTGAGATTATCTCTCATATGACAACCTCAGAGCACCTTGCGCGCCCAGAGGATGAGATCGGAACTTCTCAACTCGTATGACACGATTTCTTCTCATCTGGATTCTACGATCTCTGCACTCTCGACAGCTTTGACGCGGGCTTCTGTGAATGACAAATCCCATACAAGTCCAGCTTTCCTGGCATTTCTTGTCGGCCCTAGCATCACATCTGCCAAAACGAAAGTTATCTTGGGCTTGGACGGAATTGAGAAACGCATTTGGGGTAGCACCCGTGATAAAGTAACACTTGAGGACGACGAGACCTCATCCAATCTGAGTGACGCCGACGATAGCGACGCCTCCGATGAAGAAGATGAAGAGGAAAATCTTGAAGATAGTGAAGGCGAAGAACCGGCCGACAGTGACGATGAAACAGATGACGATGAAACAGATGAGGTATTGTCGCAATCTTCACCGAACATTCCTCGAATTTCGCATGCAGAAGAACAGAAGTTTCTCCAAACTTCTGAAAGGTTACTATCTCGCACTTTGGCTGCCGCAGACGCAGACGGAAATGGAATTATTTCCGAAATGTGTGCGTACAAGTTCTCCATCCACAATCTCGCGAATTACCAACGGATGCTTTACACCAGCGCCCACACAGACACACATTCTTATCCGTGCACCAAGGCAGTTTGTTCACCCTGCATGGATTCCTCGCCAGAATGTGACTACCTCACTTGACGCGGCTCTTGAACACTTTCTCAAACGGTCAAACGGAATCACCCAAGAGGATCTCCCAAAGCGGCCAACCAGCAATCAGAAGATCGAAGGTGTATGGATTACCACACGCTCCGGACTTCACACCTCTTCGGTGATAAAATCGATGCCGAACGACGGGGTAAGCGCGTCGAGTGGGGGCGATGATAACGACATGTTATGGTGGAGTTGGGAGGGAAAGTTTGTAGGGTTCTCTGATTGGTGATACCAACACATTCAATTCCTGTTCAGTACTCAATTGTGAGTTCTGTGCGGGACGTTGACCCCCATAAGTACAATTAGCCAGACCTTGTTGCCCTGGCTCTTTTCAGTCTGTCTGGCTTACTGCCGCATCGCTACCAAACCATTTAGTTCTAAGGTCCTTCTCTTATCTTTCCGATATGACGAGACCTTGGGGGCGGATCAATTAATGTTTTCCAGATTCCCAATAAGCCCTGCACAAGGTACTGCCTGCTTCTGGCGTTTTCAGACTCGAAATTCGAAGGTACGGCCTCGGTAAATAGAAAGCCGGAGACAGTCCGAAAGTCCGATTTCTAAATCGAATTCCAGATATGAGAGGGCACGAGTTGATTTCCCCAAAGAGCTGAATTAAATGCAGTCTTTCGCACACGCCGACTCGAACCTGCACAACCCTTGTGATGTGGAAAGCAGTGACCGCCGCCTGGGCTCAGACTTACAAGACCTATGCAACAGCCGCACTGTGCCATATCTATGGTTGGGAGCGCTAAACTAAGCCTATCTCGTAAAAAGCTTGTTTGATATGAACGTGCAGTGAGTCCGAGATCTGGTCGGTCAGATCACCTGTGATACCGTAGCACGTTTATGGCAATGTTGGGGTGCCAAGTACTGCTATATCGGGGTACTACGCGATTGGTCAGCCACCTTCAGGGATGTGCCTGGGCCTTCAATTAAATTAATGTTCGGCTACTTGGGTGGCAGCCGCTGGAGTTGTGAAGCTTTAAAGCAAATACCAACCCTCGAATCATATTCTTATGCTAAAACATGGTTTTGTGGCGAGAATAAGTTGTGCGACATCTTTCTAGAGGTTAACTGGAGAGTAGATTGACTAAACCTAGAAGGGTCCCGGAATGAAAGGAACTAGGTCTCGGAGTCCAGGTATGTTCGCGGCGCAGGAAGACATGTGAAAGGCGATCTCCCTGAAGTTGTCTACTAACATAATGAAGTGTTGCAATTATCAGCTAAGCGATGTCAGTCTCGAATGACCACCGGGGTCCTCAGGGCGTTTGGAAGAGATTTTGAGCGACACCATCTGGCAAAAAGCGTAGAATGCCGCATTCCCTAGGGTGCTGCTGTTCTAGATGCTCTTGCAGGGCTTCCGGATCACTATCTTGCCGAGCATTATAGCGATGTGTAACTTGCTCAGCACTAGATCACCATTATAGTTAGATCAGTCACAGTGGTTTAAGATCTAGAGGGAGAAAAGCGCCCACACGCATAGCCTGCACATCATTGTTTCATTGGCGAGTTTACCAAACAAGACAGGTATCTGTGCCTCTCCAAGCCAGGAAGAGAACGGTTTATGACCTGCCAAATGAATTCATTATTCAATTTTTCTATCGCCCGATGTAAGTCGACGCAAGTACCTTTCCTATCCTTTTTATTGTCGGGTATTTCAGTATAACAATTTAATACTTCTCGATGTTCAAGGGACGAAGCTCGATTTTCGGCTAATAAATATCCTGCCGTCTTCCTCGCGTCGTGCCCGTTCGTAAACACAGGGGGGATAGCCAATGTGCCTTGGGTGTGGGCTAACGACGTGCTTTCAAGACCAGGTGCGACAGAAGAGGTACCAATGCAATTGATCACCGAGGCTGTGCGTTGGTTGTCAACTTTCTGGTGTATTAGTTCTTCCTGGCTGCTCTGACCTTGGTAAATGGGACTTTCAGGAGAAACTCCGGAAGTTGATTGCAGAGCGAGATCTAGAGGTTCGTTCAGAGCTGGAAGAGGATCGTCGACTTGCATTTCTTCATCCTGCGAAAGATACACACAGGATTCGGGGCCGCTGGACACGAGGCTCGTTACAGCTTGTGGTCTGCTCGCAGCCAGCGCTACCGCGCGTGGTTCAAGCAATGTCGAGGACTCTGTCGACGCCACTGACAGGTGTGTACCACTGAAAGGAGTTATTACAGTATCTTGCACTTGGACCCTCGGTGAATTCTGTGCGCAATTTGAAATTGATGAATTTATCTCATCAATTGTCTTTCAAAGGAGACTGACCGATTGGCGTTCATTCGAGTTTTCACCTGGCCGTGACGCTGCGCGTGACGCCACCAATTTTTGCTCAGCAAGGTATACAATTTGCTCAAGTCTGATTGCCACATGTTGAAGCAAGAGCGGCTCGATTGCTGGAGTCAGTAAATCGCGAATTTCCTTGCAGAGCTGAGATATAGATCTGTTGGGAGGTTGGAGTATAGGTTGGATGACGCCGCTGGTTGGCATGAGAGTCAAATCGCCTGTATTCACTTCAACAGGCTCGCGGCTGGAGGGTGATCGAATTTTCGGTAGTTTCGACAACGGGTTATGTGCCGTTTGTGATTCTTCAAATTCTTGTTTCTTTTTGGGCCGTCGAATCTTCTTACGACGTTTGCCTTCAGAACCCACGACGTCAGGATCTATGGAAAATATGAGACTTGAAATATTTGAGTTCTCGACTGTTCTAGACTTACCATAGATGCAAATGGGGTGCGCTGCTTGAGGTAGAACCACCGATGGCGTGTTATCAGGATGTTTCCTCTTGTTAGAGGTATCCTGGGTAGCTGTTAACGTTGACTATATCAACTGGAAAAAGTTCATCCAGGTAATAGAAGTATCATCTTACAGCAGGAAGGTGTTTGCTTTTTGGGAATGGCTTCCAGCGTTTCAAGCTTTACTGAGGTTTGCTTCTCACCAGAATCCGTAGAGGTAGCTATCTGACTATCCACACTCGGAGTCGTACTACCCGTCTTCAGCCGATCGACGTTTGAGAACAGAAATTGTTCCGGGCCTACAAGTTTTATTTCCTCAGCATCTGGTAAGCTCAGTGGAGCATCCCCTGCTAAACTTCGCATCTTGGCGACTTTCTGCTTCATGCTCACAGATCGAAAAACAGCGGCGGATGCTTTTGTAACTTCAAGCTCTTTAACGCTTTTCTGCCTCTCTTTGCGCAAGGGCGGGTCAAGCTGTCGCTGCCACGCAATTGAGAGAAGCTTTGATGGGGTTGCTTAATATCTTTCAGCTTAACTCGCTCAATATGTTCATGAAACCTACTGCTGTGGGCAGGCCTGAATATGGAACTCGCACGGAACCATCCAAAGGAGATTCCGTCACACCAAAGTGACCATGTAGAATGCCTTGGATGAGCGACTGATTCTGAATTTGATTGATACCCTGGCCATGCTTTCCATTCATCAGAGTACCGAGCATACAGAGTCAACGAACTTGGCGTAAGGTCGAGATAAATATCTCCGCTGACCCCGAAATCCAGAGTTGGCGGGCCAATTCCAAGATGCTCCTCATAAGTCTCGAGGTCTTTGTAGTGATTTATTGGAGCAAAACTTCGTTTGTGCTTCTGAAGAAGACGAGTTTGTGCTGGCATACTTGTCTAGTATCTCGCCACGAGGCAAGGGGGATAGATGGCTCGGACGCCACAACACTTGATCGTGGTAATCAAGTTAGCCCCTATCTAGAGCTCAAGGAAGAGCATTTAAAATCAAGTGCACTCAGTGTAGATGCTCGAAACACAGCCCAACTGAAGCATTCAACAAGCAATAAATAGTGCTGGCGATTACATGATTGTTTTCTGAGGAACCTTGAGATCGTCCAGCGTCATTAAGACAAGAACGTTCAAGGGAAACTGATTGAACTGGATTGAATGAGGCAGTTAAGGCTCAACCGCTCACGGCCCGTAGCTCCCAAGCTGCAGGGGAGACAGGCAGGGTGAAGAGAAAGTGCTATTGGTGCAAACAAATCGTAAGCACTTTGCGGGCATCGGCCGTTACAGTCACAGGAGGTAAACTTGATTAACAAATATCGGGTCGTCTTTGTAAGATCTTGGGTAGTAGTTCTATTCGTTAGCGCTCTGAGATTTATTCAGACCAGTGAAATATTGTGTCATGGTAGGAACAGTCTGCTAAGTTCAAAGAAAGCAGCGAATCAGTTTCACGCTGTGTATGTACAAGAGGGAGTTCTTGCCAAGATCCTGGGCCCTGGACCATAGGGTTCCCGTCTCAATCGTACTGACGTTGCATTAATTCCTATTAAGCCTTGTGAGAAAAGATTGCGAAACCTGAAGGTCCTCTGATACAGTCGATTTGAACAATCTCTACCCCGGCATGACGCCCACATACCATCTCTATCAACTAATCATGAGCCGATTCTCTGCACCGATTTAAGTTCGCAGCTGAGTTTGATAGAGATAATTCTGACAGAACTCTATTTAGATTGACATTTCTGTGGACGCCAGCCTGGTGTGTTTCATTTCCCATGTAATCGGTGTGGGACATGGCTTGATCGTGGGCACCATAGCAGGTCCTTTCGACATCGTTGTTTCTTCGCAATTGTTCGGGTCGGAAACGTATTACGCGGTTGCGGTTAATCACCCCTGGAAGTGAATGAAGGCGCGTGTCACGGTAAGAGTGTGGGTTGAGTACCTTGACGAATCGACAACAATATAATGACGACCAGGCGATAAGAAAGCCAAGTGACAAGTTGCCTGGCACCAAGATCGATCGAGGATGACGTGCGGTCCTCGGCCATAAGGGTAGAATATTTGTTTTTCACAAATTAATTAAGATGACACAAAAGTTTGGACTTTAGCTCACTTTTGCGCGGACAAAAATCTTTGAGAACAAGAGATGGTTGTAATGGCTCTTCCAGACACCATCTACTGTAACACAAATCGAACGTGAAGTTGGCTTGTTGTCTTTGCGTCGACCAGTAGAATTATTAGACATCGAATTTACTAGCCGAAAGCTCGATGTTGGAGAGATATTTTTTGTGTTGTCATCTGGAGAAGATACACAAGCAGAAATTTCTGAGCTTTTCCCCATTACGTGGCTTACTGACCCGTTGTTCAGTAGGAGGACTTGTCAATGTAGATTCCGTTCAATGATACATCTCCAAGTTCATTTCGGCAAGATCATACAATACCAGAAGATTAGACGCTGGCAGTTCCATTCGAGAGTCTCAGTTCCCAAGGCCAGTCGTTGTTGGTGGAGGTCAAAGGGTATGGTCAAGATCCAAGACTATGGTGCTTCGGTGACTGTCGCCGTCACGTGTATACTTGAAGACCCCTAATCACGAAACACGACGTTTCGTACGCTTTTCGCTGAAGCAGACAAAGGAATACACATTGATTTTTTGCTAGTACAAAAGCACTCAAAATAGGCAGCCACATCGCTCCTTTTCTCTCTACAAAATTTACTGTTATTTAGGCGTTTCAGAAATTTACAGAGAAAGGGTTTGTCCTGCACTGGCAACGACTGAGGATCTAACACTTCCGACAGCAGTGAGGCTGTAAGAGTAGGGAGCGGTTGTGAAAGTTCCAGCTCCTGCAGTATTAGAAGCTCCGCCAAAGTCATTTCCTCGAGCGACGGCGAAGCCCCCATCAGTGGAGTAGAGGGGCTTGGAGGTGCCAGTCCAAACGTTGTTTTCGACAAGGAGTTGGGCACCTGAATACAGTGAGTGAGTCTACTAAGATGAACCACAATGCCAAGGCTTACCATCACGAGTATTGATTCCGTCACTGTTGTTGTCGAAAACGTTATTGAAGATGTGGCCGTGACCAAAGCGGAACGAAGGGGTGCGCGAGTTGAGGTTGGACCAGTAGTTGTAGGCATAGGTAACGGTAATTTTGGTATCTTCAGCGCCATTGTCGTCGGAGTGGCCAACGAGAGATGCTTTCCAATGGTTGTAAAGCTTGCTGGAGGTAACTGTGATGCCAGTGCAGCCATGAGTGATATCGAGGAGCCCGTCGTAGCTAGGAGTATAGTATTGGCGTGTTACAGAAGCACCTTAGATATTCAGATACTTACTAGTCTTTGTCGTGGTCGCGGTCGCTTGATAGATCAACATGGTCGACCCACACTTGATTTGAGTTTTGGATGCCGATGGCGTCTCCAGCATCAGCTAGAACTTTGGATATTTTTACGTTGCGGATAATGATGTTACTGGAGTCGAGAACGCGGAGACCAACACCGACGAGAGCTATCAAAATAACTTGAGATCGAGCACAATATACCATGACCAATTTGCTCACATGAACCAGCTTTTCCGACGACCGAGGTGTTGCTGCCAACCTTGACGACAGTGTTACCAGTTATAGTGCCTGTAAGAGAGGTCGACAACTAGACAAATTCCAATGATGAGTGCAACTAACCAGAGATAATAACAGTTTTCTTTGCAGTTCCGCTAACAGCTGCAGTCAAAGCAGACAGAGTTGTAACAGTGGTGGAAGTGCCTCCAGAGCCGCCAGTGGTTCTAACATTACTTTAGTTATAGTCTGGCTTTCTTTGAGAAAAAATGGTTATACATACCCGCCGCTCAAGGTCGCATAACCAAGGGTCGCAACATCACTGACTGAAGCACGTTTTTGAAGGGGCGGTGTGGCCTAGGAGCTCTGGTTAGCACGACTTTCAGGTGGAAAAGTGGATAGGTCTTACCGACACGACCTGGATGGCGACCAAAGCGAGAAGAGAAAGTATCCACTTCATGACTGCTGAGCGAGATTGTTAGATGAAAGTAGGTTCTCTGACTTTCTCAATAATGCGCCAGGTCTCTTTTATACTCTGAAATCATGCCTGACTCGGATAAACTCCTCTATATTTCGAAATGAACTTTCAGAGTCGCGACGAAAGACGGTCCGCCCGGCGAAATGCAGAACGAAGAGTAGTGTGTACCTGTCCATGAAGTCTCGGGGCCGCATTTAGCCTGTCAAGGTGTGCCGAATCTGAAAGACTGGTTCAAGAGAAGGTGAGGAGAACATAACTGTTGCTGACGAAAAGCTGCCTACCGATTCTGCAATTTGAGCTACGGGCCGGAAAGTTTAATATCATCGGAACTTTATTAAACCCGATGGGTTAGATTGGTTGAAGGAAACAGAAAATGACAAAGAGACTCACATCAGCGCTATAGTACAGCAGACGGTTCTGCCTCGAGTAAAACGGAACAAATAGGTACAAGGCCGAGAGTATTCGAAACCTAGACACAGGAGAATTCACCAGAACCAAAACAATATGGTGTATAACATGGCTTTTTTCATGCCTGAAAATCAACTCAGTTCCACTATTCATTATCTGCGGGCGGGGGAGTACATGGCGCGAAGCACAAGCTGACCCCAAGTTGTGGCTTGCCCACAAGAGAGTAAACTGCTTCTTCCACCCGGCCCGTTCGAAATCTCAATAGTGTCTGGATAGCCTCGTTTCCCTGGCACTCCGAGCTCCAGCGAACTACAAGAAGGGCCATGTAGCACATGGTTAAACAAAGTATACGCGTCAGAAGAATAGACCGCCACGGCCTGGGCATGTTGCAGAACTTGTGCAGGACTCGGCATTTTGATGCACACAGGAAAACGTCAGATGGTTTACTAGCGTCTGGAGGTCATTGTGTCAGTCCAAACAAAGAGAGTGAGCCCTCATTGGTGCCTTAGAAGGACTGCGGATAAATATCGTCAATGACTAGACGTGGAGGTGGTACATAGAAACGTCACCTGCCTTATTCAATTGGTCGCATCTCAATCATTTGAGAGTAACCGGGTCAGATGCGACCTGCCATACAGCTGATGCGAATCCAATCTTGGCTTTCAGAAGCAGTGAACAGTCAAAAATAATTCGAAGATTTTTAATTATAGAAATGGCATTCAGGGGAAGTCTGCGAAGCATTTCAGTCGTCATGTTTTCCCGGTTCTCAGTACGGCGGCTCACTCGTTCATGTCTACCATTCGGGAGGCATTATTTTTTGACTTCGTATTTCTCCCAGCCCACCTCTTCTAGTTTCTCAACTTTACCCATGACTTCACCTTCCATTTTCTTCATGTAAGCTTCCATTGCTTCAATAAGTCTGGGCATACCCGCCGAAAGTATACGGACTGCAAGAAGACCGGCGTTCATGCCGTTGTTAATTGCCACAGTCGCGACCGGTATGCCACGCTAAGGAAAGGCATGAGCCAACCATACCAAGGCAATCATGAAATGAAAGCGTTTACCGGCATTTGAACGATACTGTGCAACGAATCAACACCATCAAGCGTGCTTCCTTTCACAGGAACGCCAATTACTGGCAAAGCGGTCATAGCAGCGACCATCCCAGGCAGATGAGCTGCTCCACCTGCACCGGCGATTATGGTTCTAAGACCTCTCGTTGTTGCAGAACGAGCATACTCTACGAGTCGATCAGGTGTACGGTGTGCAGAAACTATGGTTAGCTCGTACGGTATCTTGAATTGGTCCAATAAACGAGCTGCTGGAAGCATAGCCGGGAGATCTGAGTCTGATCCCATGATGACACCAACCAAAGGATCACGACTTGAGAATCCTGAACCAAGAGCTGGTGGTAGAGACGCATATAGATCGACATCTTGCTTGGCCAATTCCGTCTTAGCATCAGGCATTGATTCAAGCAGAGGTCGAAGTCGTTCCCGAAGTTGCGAATCGGATTCAGCTACAATGGTGATGTGGCCCATCTTGCGACCTTTTCGACATTCAGCTTTTCCGTACAGATGAACGGAGACTCCGGGACTTGAGAGTGCAGCATCGACTGTACTAGTGATGTCTGATATATTAGAGGAGTGACCGATGAGGTTAAGCATTGCAGTGGTGGGGACCTTCAAGGTAGTTGATCCCAAGGGAAGAGAAAGGATGGCACGCAAGTGGTTCTCATACTGAGAGGTCTCACATGCCTCGATGGTATAATGACCAGAATTGTGTGGCCGTGGTGCTATTTCGTTGATGAAAATTGTTCCTGAGATTCTTAGTGAGACATGAAATCAAGTGGTATCAAATTACAGCTACATACCATTTTCCATCAAAAACATTTCAACACCAAAAACCCCAGCACCGGCAAAAGACCGGACTGCCGACTCTGCAATAGACGTTGCCTTGCGTGTCAGAGCAGGATCTCTGGTTCTCAGAGGAGCGAAAACGAGATGACAGATGTTGTTCTTGTGCACAGTTTCGACTACTGGATAGGATTGAACTTCTCCAGAAGTGGTTCGGACGACCATAATTGCGATCTCTTTGACGAAAGGGACCCATTTTTCGGCGTAGAGTGGTCGATCCCCCAAAAAGTCAAGGGCTTCTTGCGCATTCGACAGATTGTGCAGGGCGTAGTTGCCGCGACCATCGTATGCCAGAGTCCGGCTTTTCAGCATGAGAGGTAAGCCAAGTTTCTCTGCAGCTCTTTGAATCGACTCAATTGATGACTCGACTGCGAGGAAGTCAGAAACGGGCAATTTTCGTGAGTTAAGGTGCTCTTTTTGACGAAATTTGTCTTGAATGATTTGGATGGTGAAAGGGCTGGGATGAATGGCGAGGTTTCTTTCTCTAGTCTCCGCTTGTATCGTCTCAAGAGTCACGGCGTCTACATGTTCGATTTCAACAGTCAATACGTCGACTTTGGCTGCCAATTCTCGAATCTTGACTGGATCGGTGAAAGATCCATTGATGTGTTCGTGAGCTGGAGTCCTCGGCGCAACTACTTGTTTCGCTGGCGCGTGTTGCCCAGCATCAAGGATGATGACCTGGACATTGAGAAGCGAGGCTGATGCAGCGAGCATCCGGCCTAACTGGCCTCCACCTGAACAAAAACATTCGATTCAAGAAATGTTGCTTCATGAAAAGATAGGTGACAATCTGGCCAGCCATCAGGGCTATACAAAAATTCGAGATCGATTGAAAAACTTACGCCCACCAAGAATACCGACAATTTTCTCTGTCATAGTCGGGATGAGAGAAGTTTGAGAAGCAATCAATAATGATTGCAAGGCTCATTCAGGGGCTTACATAACCCTAACCAGACCATCCATGGAAAGACAAAAGACTGATATTACAACCGAAGTACCACTTTTACAACTACATTGTAGAGAAGTTACACGCAAGAACATAGCAGAGCGCAGAATCGAGTACGCCAATGGAAACAATGCATTTTACAATGAATCAACAGCGGTGCCGAGGGTTTGGAAGACTTGGCTGTGCATCCGATCCTTGAACTCATCAGACTCCTCATTCTCTAACCCCTCCGTGTCGTCATGTCGGTTCTTCCTATATCGGTAGCGCCGGCTGTAACCACCCCCAGTCTGCGACTGAGCATAACTCATTCCACTCTTGTCACCGTATTCACTGTCAACGGCGGCAGGATTGACTTTCGCTAACGTCGATTTGACCGATTTTTGGACGTCCAGGAGGTGAATGAGTTGTCGTCGATTATCGCCCAAAGTGGAACCGCCACTGGTCGGGTGCAACCTTGGGTTGTATACAGAGTTTAGAATCTTGAACGTCTTTTCGAGATCTCGTGTGTCGGTCTTGTATACCTCAGTGCTGAACACAACTGGTGGTGGGTTAAGCTTCTTATCCGCCTCGTTCCAAGCTTTGGACTTTGCATCCCTTTCTGCTTCCTTCGCTTTCAGGGTGTTGATCACTTCCGTAGTCTTGTTGATCCATCGCATTGTCTCAGATTTGAGGAAATCCTTCTTTTCTTGGGGGAGCGAGCCACGGTCGACCATGTTCTCGACGACATCACGAATTTGTTGAATCGAGGTTTCATATGATTTAAATTTGCTTGAGGACATGCGGATGGGATCGTTGCTGAAAGAGTTGGGCTGCAGTGTACCACTGTAGCCGTAGCGATTATGAGATTGGTTCGCAGTATCGAACTTTTTCGCGCGGTCGACCAACTCCTGAAGGGAGACGATTTCGAAGGCGGTGTTTCCAACAGCGTTCTCAAAATCAGGCGCTTCTGACGGAAGGGCGTCTAAGAGCGACTTTGTGATGGCCGGATAGCAGAGCTTTGCAGTGCTGTGTAAAGGCGTCTGCCCATCGACATCTGGAACCAGCACAGTCGACTTGCTGTAATCGAGTAGCATCGACACAAGCTTCTGGTGACCATGTTTAACTGCAACATGTAGGGGCTGTTGAAAGAACATTAAATCACAAGCTAGGTGAGATATATACTGGTGTACATACTGTGTTTCCTCGTAACCGAGATTGTTGAGCCAAGAGTGACTCGTTGATGTCGCGAGGTATCTTTTCCAGGAAAAACTTCAAAAATTCTCCCTTGTTGGATTCGCAAATGAAGTGATAGATATTCCATCTAAAAGATTGATGAGGGCACTTTTTTTTCCCGAAAAAAATGGAAATCACCCTTTAATAGAGTCTCGTTCGGAAGCAGAGACATTGCGAGATAGAAGGTACTCCAAGAGCTTCACGCTAGATGTTGCCCGTACTGCCAACAGAAGAGGGTTTAAACCTAAGAATTTAATACTGTTCATCCAGTCAGCGGCATATAGGTAGGGATAGCTGTCGTCCACTCACTTGGTTTGCAGGCCTTGGTTGACAAGCTTCGAGTTCAACTTGGAGAGCAACTTGATAATGTCGACGTTTCCTGCCATAATGGCAGCCGAGAGAGGTGATTCACCAAAGTGATCGACAGTCCATCCGATCCAATTCGGTAGATTTTTCGCCAACTCTCCGCCTTGCTCGATACCCATACGTTTGAGCCAGATGGCCTTACGATCCGAGTGAGTCGAAGTATAGCGCTGGAAGGCGGCCAGCGGCTTTTCTGAGGCTAGATAGCTAATGATCGCTTTCGCGTTTTGCCGGATGGCCTGCCAGAGGAGAGGTGGTTGACGCAGAGTGTCGGCTTCGTATGCTGCGTTGGGATCATTACGGCTTGCGAGATCAGCTCGTTTCTTACCATGGACATTGAGTCCAAGGTACACTTTATTTTCGTCGTTCGTAGCGGTAGGGATATCTTCGATGGTCCCAGTATGGGTCTTAGCATCCGCCTCGTCGATACCATCACCCGTACGCTTGATATATTCGTCCATTAGATCTGATTGGTCCTCTTGTAAAATGACTGCCATGAGTTTCGGGAGAGAAAGTGGCGTAGGGAGCGTGTTGTATAGGCCGGCGATCTGCTTAAAGGCCTCCAGGTCATGAGCATACACGGTGGTGGTGATGGGGTCGGCATTATGTGTGGCGGGAGTGAAGAGTGAGTCGCCTTGCACTGGTTTTCTCCAAGCTGCTTGAACTTGCAAAAGATGGCGTGGATGCATTTCACTCCTAACTTCGGAGGGCCGACTGGCGATGTCGATAAATGTAACCTGCTTCTGCTCGATTGTGATGTCAGATGCGTCAGAATCGTCGCTCTCAGCATCGGAATCGTCATCTAAAGTGAGCCATGTTAGTGATTGACAAAAGATGGACGAAATCAACCTACCCATATCAACATCGACATCGAATGAAACCCGTTCAGCTTCGTCTTCCTCGGGATGGTATTGAGCGGTTGCAATGGCTAAAATAAGCCTGGCAGTAGACCATTTACGTCCTGCAATAGCAGCGTAGAGTGGTGTGTAGCCTGAGAAAGAGTGGGTAAGTCCAACATCGACAACGAAGGAATAAATCGATTTACCCTGCACAGAGTAGTAACTGGTGTCGGATGAATGTACCATTTTGACACCTATATTTAGAGGGCTCGGAGTTCCTGGAGCAGAAGGTTGACCAGGCACTGGCAAGCACAATGCTTCTATCCTTTCCCTATCGCCGGAGAAACAAGCTTCGTAGAGCTGATCATATGCTTCAAGCTGATGTTCTGGCACATTCCTCTTGTTGTAGTTCGTCGACGATATAAACATATACCGATAGTCTCGCGTGGGTTTCGCGGGCTCCGTTGGCGTCGGGAATGTTGTTGAAGGTAAAATGGGCTTGGGAGCAGTGAAAGGAGGCGGAAGAGGGCGAGATTCTAGGTCTGGATGAAGCTCTGACCAGGTTTTAGCTTTTTTCCGCGTAAGAGCTGCTTGAAGTTCAAGGAAGAAATTTCGGACGTCCTTAAGCCTCTCCAGCTCCCACTTAGCTCGCTCCTCATTCCTAGCTCGATATTCGTCAGGGTCTAATCGGGGTTGAGGTGTGGTTCCTCTCATTGGAGTGGTGGAGGTAACGTATTTGTGATGCTTCGACCAGAATGCTTGCCAACCAGTTTTGGGAGCTTCAACTTTCTTCGGCTCGGGTTTCGCATCTGAAGCGTTGACGATGACAGTGTCTTGTTCCTCTTTTTTCTTAATCCGATCAGCGAGTTCTTTGACGGCATAGTCTACCCAATCCTTCAGCGAACGCCTAGTAGTTGGATTGGCATAGGTTTCGTAGGAGCGTTTCAGGCCAATGTCGACAGAGGTACCAAGTTCGATTAAGAGAAATGCGATCTCATCGTTGGAGACAATGGCGGTCTCGATGGGGTACTGAGCAAACTGAAGGTAGTTCTTGACGTCTTGGTAGCCAAACAAGCTGTTCTTTGTAGCTGAGGGACTGCATTTTCACGTCAGTAATCAGACTCCTGAAATGCACAGACAGCGCGCTTACGCAGCCTCAACAGCCCGAGTAATATCGGCTTCGTCCAAGTTTAATTTCACACCATATGCCGCTAACAGTACCAGCGTCGCGTAGGCTTGTTTCTGAAGTGCCGCAGAGATAGGGAACTCAACATACTGATAGGAAACAGACGGAAAGTTGATGACAGTATGAACGCCGGGATCGTTCTGGAGGACCGTTTCTAGTAGCCGATTGCGTCCAGAAACCACCATGACACGGAAAATCGTTCGCATCTGCTCGTTGGCGGTCGAAGAAGTAGCACCAGCCTTAAGCAGTGCAACGATAGCGTTGCAGGCCGCATCATCATCTTCCCGCATGATTGTCATCGTAAGAGGATGGATCAATGTGGAGGTGTAAGATCGGTTGTTGTTCGGTTTCGTTGGAAGCTTTGGGTCAGCACCTTCAGCCAAGAGGGCATCGATGGTAGGTTGGCTGCCATAAAGAATACCATAACAGAGGGCAGTGAAGCCGAAGTCCCAGTCATGGACGTCGATGTCAAGGACGACTCGCTCTTCCTCTGATCGTCGAGCATTTCCTGCTGTTCTGCTTCGGTGGGCCCTTAAGGCTTGCCGGCTTGTCGGAATCGTCGTCGTTATCACCTTCATCATCAGCGTCTTCATCGTCTTCAGGTGCAGACATGACAACATCCTCATCATCATGAGAGCTCCAATCGTCTTCAGAAGACGGACGCTCAGACGCAGGCTTCTTGCCATCGTCGTCAGCAGCAGCTTTAGCCTGCTTCTCCTCTTCTTCGTTCTTCTTGCTGCGTTCCATGAGCTTCTTGATTAACTGCGGCATATCAAACCGAGCAGCGAGGTGCATAGGGCCTCTTCCGTCAGCCATGCGAGCAGTGATTCTCGCATCACCGTCAACAAGGTCCATTGCAATCTCCTCAGCCTTCGATAAGATAGCAACATGGAGGCAAGTGCGGCCGACATGGTCGCGCTGGTTGACGTCGATGGGGTCTGTTTGATCTTTGAGGAAACGCTGAACAGTAGGGCGATCACGGGCTGCAACAGCCTTGAAGAACTGCTCTGTGGGCTTCATGTAAACTTGAGCACTCCATTCGCCGTCATCGATGGGGTTGAAGCTTCCAGTCATGCTTTGACGACCAGGGTTTTCCTCAACAAACTTGATTCGACCTCGAAGGTAATTTTCGTCTTCTTCTGCCTGGAGATCTTTCTCGTCTTGATCGATTGGCTCGGGGCAATGCTGAAGCGAAGATTAGCGCCGTAATGGGACATATAAAGCAGAAGCTTACCTCACAGCAATCTTCAAGGACCTCTTCAATGGTTCCAAAGAAGGCCGGGTGACGATGAAGGCGACGGCCTTTGTTCTTGGGATTGAAGGTTGCTAGTTACACAAATTCAGAAGAGACCTCACAGCCATGCGCAAAATCCTCACAATTCATGCCCAAATCCTAGGGATATCGTCAGTAATTGCCGAGTTGAAGTAATCAAGTAAAGTACCGTTTGATAGATCAATTTGTCGATCCTCTTTGAATCCCACCCAGGACCATACGGAATATGCAGGGAAGCGACATCGTAATCGTTCATCTCAAGTCCGGTTTCCTCCTCTTCTTTGAGATCTCCTTTGTACTTGCGGTTATGATGATGATTACAAAATACCAGGGCTGGGTCGGCCACGAAGCTCATGCCCGGCTTTCAAGAATGAATCACGAAGAATTTCGCTATTAAGTTTTTCTAAGACCAAAAGACGTGCAAGGCCTTCCATCCTTGCGATAGCTCGTTCGTAGATCTAAACAAAGCAGTTGAGCGTGGTGGAAGGGATGTTAGTCAATTCCGACTTACCGTTGGGTCAACTTTATCACGAGCCAGGTTTGGGATGTACACCTCAAAAGCTCGTCGCGCATACTTGGCAAGACGAACTTCATAGGAAGGTGAGCGACGAGTGACGTCCACTGTATTGCATTGGCGCATCATCGCAACAACAGCCCGAGGGCTGGCCCAGACACGATTCCCTAATAAGTTTTGTCAGCAAGAGCGCACAGTGCAGACAAACTGGCACCGTTACCATCATAAGCACAGCACGGTGCGTCAATATCGAACCCAGCAAGAATTTCAGCCGGAGAATGATAGAGGCGAAGGACAATTTGGACGGAGCGGTACGGGTATTGAGCTAAAGAAAGGGAATAAGATTCAGGTATCACTCAAAGAAATGGCCGGAGAGGCGCACAATGAATCGAAACAGTGTGCTTGGTCCTGATACACGTCACATCCCATGGGACAGAGTCGCGAACTGCTTCGTAGATTTGCTTAATCTTGGCCTCAGCCTGTTCATATGCTCAGCGTATGGAAATAAAGTGGTGGAAGGTTTCTTACCTGTTCGGCGTTCATGCCCCATAAGAATAAATCAACATCTGAGGTTGGATAAGCCTTGTTATGATAGTACTTCCTCGTAGCCCTCTTGGATTTCTTGTGTTCTTCGTCCAAGGGTGCCAAACAAGCGAGGACTGAGCCACCCGCGGCTACGACGTTGTTCCAGTCGAGCAATTGCGAGAGCGACCCTTCGGAAAAGATGCTCCAGTTCTTCTTGAACTCGTCGATATCGGAGACCATGCATGGTGTACCTTCCGCCCTCCTGTCTTCCTCTGCGATTGACATGACATGATTTGCAGTGAGATCGTCCCTGTCCTTGACGACGCGTGCTCGTGTCGTCTTGATTGTAGCTGGAGCGGTGAAGAGATCAACAAGGCCGACATGAGGATTGACGATGCGCTCATTCTGACGGTCCGTTGCGAAGAGCTGTCTAAGCTCTACCTCCTCATCAAGAGAAGGCTGCAACACTGCATCAAGAGAGACGCCGGGACCAGGTGGTAAAGCTTTGATACGTTCGATGAACGCGTCGACTTCGGGGGTGGGTTGAGACATTTGCTGATGAAGTTGTTGATAATTAAAAGAGTGACCTTATCGATCTATCGCGCGGGTACCCCAGTATTTAAATGGTTCAAAAGGACCCTGCATACCGGGTGAGTTACCAATGTACATCATGGTGTGAGACCAACGCGCGGTGTTTGTGACTCAAGTTGGGAAAGCCGCCCTGATGGCTATCAACAGCTTCGGAAGCGGGATTCCCAAATACAGAAATGGCGCATGGCAGTCGCCGTTGTTGATGGCTGTCATTTCAGCGTTTCGTATGATTGAGTAGGTCGTTGAGTCACTTTTGGGTTCACTTTCTGACTCCGGCCAGGAAAAAGAAAAAATATGCCGCATGTCATCACGGCTGCTTCATATTCAATTACGTCGTAAATGCCAATGATAAGGGGATCAGTAAGTGAAAAAATCCGTCTGTGGTCATTAATACCTGATCTGCATCGAGGTTGAGGCCTGGAATTCGTCAAATATCGAAGTGATGGCTTCTCAGTGACTCAACATGGGACCACCCTTTTAGGCGTCACCGTTCTATTCAAGACGTAGTTGTCACAGATCCAAGACTCAAATTTCGTTGCGCGTGAGGTAGTAAGATCACCATCCCTGAGTCAGGCGATCCGATACAAAAACTCGTATTCCTGCAACAAAGACTTTCAATTTCCAATTCACTTTTATCAGTATTTTTCCTACTTACATATTGTGAATCTAACCCAGTAAGCAACAAATACTCTCGTATTAGACCAGGAGTATGGGTGATACCCAAATTTGGGCCTGCTTAACGTCTATGTTGTAAAATATAGCATCTTCTTACCCTTCTGAGGCAGTCGGATGTCGATCATGATATAATAGTAACATTTCGTTAAGGTTGGCAAATTTTTCTGGATCACAATCTGGTTTATGTAGTTGCCAGTCGCTATGTACAGATATGAGTCGAATAACCAGCATCAAAATTGAGACATACCGTTTTTGACAAGATCGATCACAGTAAAATACTGTCTCGCATCTGAAACAGGTAAACTTTCGTGGACTGCGTTTCCACAGAGATCGATTTGGACAGTCGAAGTTACAACATTTACGATGGAGCTTGAGTCGTTCGCGAAGAGATTTTTCGCTGCATCCGAGTAGGTAGAAAAGAGCATCCATTTTCTCGAGGCAGGGGTGCGCAACCGAAGCATTTCCCTCCAAATTTCGGATTAGTCCCGACCTTGATTGTAGATACACAAGTTCGATAGATGTGCGGGCGTTATGGAGTATAAGAGGAGTTGTTTGGAGTTTACATGTTTCCAGATAGCAATGTGATGAATGTGCCACCCAGCCGAAAATTTTGAGCCATATCTCAAGAGCGGCAGGGTCATGGCCAGGTGGAGCTGAACTAAGCAGTGTTAAAGCCCGCACAAGAAGTTCTGCAAAGGCTTGTAATCCTAGAAGCTGAGTGACGAAGTCCTGCATTCTGACTCCCGACGCATTAAAGAGGCGACTTCATGCAGCTGATTAGATTCGATTGTGCAATCAAGTCAAGACGAATCACCTAGCTAGAAGACCTCCATTGTGAAGTATGAGCTTGGTAGTTTCTATATCGTCGTCATCGCTTCTAAGATGGCGACAAACAGCAATGATTACTCCGAGTTGGGCTCTTTCATCAATTAGACAGTTGATCAAGGGTTGATTGGTGCCAAGCCTTAAGAGATGAACCCATAATGAGAGTTCTTCGTTAAGGTACCTTCCGACCAGGACGTCGGTGTCAAACATCCTTTTTAGTTTCATCGCCATGTACTCTGGCGAAATGATTTTGAATATGCGTTGTTCGAGGTCGGAGGGGCATGGCCCTCCAATAAGTGGATAACCAAGGTTGGGCGCCGATTTTTCAATGAGGAAGGTTACTGTGGTGGCCATCATCTTCCTTGTATCGAGGTTATCTGGTGACATCTCTAACCAACAGGTCAGTAGAAGCTCAAGCGGTTTTTCGGCATAGGCGAGCCTAAGAACCTAGTAATAAGTACATATTCGGAGCCCGACAGTGAAAAGGTGAATATACCGTTTTAAGTCTCGAATAATGGCACAAGCCCCGAATATTCTGCCAACATCATTCCTAAGCATGTCTGCAGGATAACCCTTTGCTCTTAGCAGGTCTCGATCATGCCAAATAACCTCAAAGACTTGTAAGAGGCCATTGTAAAAGTCGCGTACAAAAGGCTTTGCTGAAGGTAGAAGTTTGTGATCAGCAAAGCTGGCTTGTACGACGGCGATAACGCCTTGAAAGGGGAGAATCCACATGGGTACTTCCCAGGTAGTTCGTTTGGTAGAAGTTCGCTTCGTTCGAGCAACTTGCCCGACGAACATCCACAGGGCGTTCTTGCCTGAGTAACGGTCGTCTGAAGCAGCTAATTTAGCCATGGTGTTTACGATACAGGAGTTGGGTTCGTCCCGAGAGGCAAGCCGTACTGCTTGAGCCGGCGACATGGCTTTGAGTTTCTCCTCGGCAAAGCATTTGCCATCAATCCAGCTTGACAGGGTACTGCGACAACTATGAGTAAGATCTAGACGAGAGTAAGGAGTAGCTTCTGAGTCTATTCGGTCCATGAAGATCAAGAAAGATGGTAGGTATGTTGATGGTCAAGAACGAAAGCCAAAGAGATGGTGTGAAATGCAGTCTTGTGAGGCAGTGACAAGTGACCCTTCAGGCTTACAAAATGTGACACACAGCTCTTCTCTTCCGCCAACACAGATCGATTTGAGAAATGTTTTTTGTCCTTCTGTGTGTTTCGGTATATACAAGACCGATGGCTACAAAAAATGTGGTGGTAGGGAGTGGTTAGAAACAAGTTCAAACCCTCAAGACTTCTTGTATTTGAGCGTCAAGACCGGATCCCTCCACATTGAACCTCACAAATACTCCCTGATCAACTCGACTCGTTCCATACCATTTTCCAGCTTGAATTCAACGTCTGGCTCCACAGTGGTCCAAAAAAGCTGTGGGTTGCCCTTATATTTGTCCTCCGGATTCTCTTTGAGTACCCAGCCCTTCCAATGTACATCGTCATTATCTGTAACCCCTTTCCACTTGAGTTTCCCAGCGTCCTCTTCGTCAAAGTAGAATCCACCATCGCCTTTATCTTCAAACATTTCAACGGCTCTCAAACCCTCATCTTTGTCATTGACGTCAACAAGAGCGCCCATTACAAATCCAAAAACTCGTTCCTTAAAAGCAGCCAACTGTTTGTCATCCTGGAGATAGAACTTGAGAAATACTGGATGTGCTTCAGTTAACACAACGTCGGCGTGACCGCTACCAGTGTAGCGAACATATCGATTAGCGTATTTGCCACTAGATGTAGCTTTTAAGTAAAAGAACTTGTGGGGGCTTTGTGTTGTTTCAAGAGCGGTGGACATGATAGGTGTTGTTGTTATGGTTTGGACTTAGGTCGTGAGTGGGCAATGCCGTGGAATATAAAAACAGCACAAGTGCCATGTGGGACTCTTATTCTCGGGACTTTGAGGTCGGGTTGTAATCCTTAATTTAAGTTACATAGTTGAGCAATCTCTACTCATGTGGTACACCATAGAGTCAGCTAACTGAATTATATTTTTAGCTAGCCCAATTCGTTAATTAGCGCTGATGGAGCAGGAGCGACTCGAGATTTGGAGGCCGCTATTCAAAACACTGCGTGCAGGCCACAGTATTTCTATTGGAAATCCTCTGGACTCAGATATTGGGCATTAATAATTCACGATTGTCCAGGGAATAGCAGTCACTTGTACGCAGTACAGAGACAAAGCACTGAAAGGTCATAGGGAAAGCATGGTCAGAGCTAAACAGTACATCTTCGAGTACATAGCATTGTTGGTCTATTTTGTTTAATTGAAACTTGATGTAAATGAGAGAAGCAGTCAAGAAAACGTGGATCACGGCAAAATGAGAAGACGACAAACCCGCAGCTTGCAGCTGTTTGGAAGGAGTATAAAATTCATTGATGGTGCTGGTGTTCAAGCCTGTATTGACCCGATCTGACTCTTGACGATGTCGTGAAATAGCTCTACATACTACTTGACCCGTGGCGCATAGAAGACTATTTCGCATTTTGGACTGCAACGAGGTCATAAGTGTGAGGAAGATGAATCATGATGCAACCTCGACAAAAAGTGGGCAAATAATTAGTTTTTGATTACTTTACTTGTTCAAAAAGATTACATTACATTTAGAGAATCACTCAAATAGAAGTTATATTTTATTTTCATACAGGTTCGAAATCGAGTCGACAGTAGCAAAAGAACTGGGATCGCAAGTTTTTTTGTGCTTGCGCCAATCACTGACGCGAAATGTGTTAGTTAGCAAAGGCAAAACGAAACATACAGAACTGTAAACGCACGCTTTTTGACACGTTCTATCGCAGTAAACCACAGTCTCGCAGTGCGAGCAAGTGTACTTTTTCTCGCTCTTCTTCCCGGCTGTCCTATGCGGGCAGTCGATATTACAACACTTTCTCATCAATTTATGTCTCTCCCGTATCGTGACTTCTGTAATGCCAAGAATGGAGAAGATTTTTCTCCATTCAGCTGAAGGTCCAGGTACCAACGGAGATTTTTTGGGTACCCAGAAAAGTGACGGCGCGTAGGCCAGTTCGATCGCCACTCGAGCAGCGTCGATAAGTGCTGGCGTCGATCGCTTGTGGGCGTCAGTGAAGCCTCCTTTAAGCCAGCACCTCAACGTCCCGAGACAACTAGCCCAGTCCATTTTAACCATATCCGATGGAGGAATCGTTGGGGAGGTAGCACCCAAATACCAGGCACGGGCAGTCACCTCGATGAAGGGTGTTTTTGAGAGAAGATCGGTAAAGACTTCGTAAGGTATCGCACTTGTAATCACGGGTCTATATTAATCAGTACAATTGTAAGTGTGGGTATCTTGAGGAAGGGATAGTCACCCACGTCATTACAGCCAATCCAAATTGCGAAGAGTGTGTGGAGTCTCTCCAAGGATCGCCACCATAAATAAGTTGTCGTCTGATCGCACGAATCAATGGTATGTGTACGCCAGAAGCAGTGAACGTGCGAGGCCATGTGGTGTTCCCGGCCTCCATTGAGAGGTGCGTGAAACGAACCATTGGTAGGAGAGTAGTATTCAAAGCGTCATCAATGAGTTCTTCATTTTGCAACCAAAATGTGAACTTTGCTGCAATATACTGAGGGGGATAGATCTTGAAGATACGGCTCAAGATGTCACGGGGAATAGGAAATTTCATTTGGAAAGGCGTCAGCTTTGTGTTGAAAAAATAATCGATCGAGTTTATGAAATCGAGTTTGGTAGGCCAATAAGGACAAGTCATCTCTAATAGGCAGGTCAACAAAAGTTCAAGAGATTTGCCGCCATAGAGGATCCTGCAGAGATCAATGAACCTATTGCACGATTGTTCAAAAGTGCAAATAGCTTACGTTTTCGAATTTTTGTCTGCAGAACAGATACCGAAAAAGGAGGCAACTGCCTCTCGTATCGAGTCTGGAGGTGAACCAGGAGTCTTCAGTAAATCATGATCGTTCCATATAACGTCGACGATCTTCGGTAAACGAGACCGCAACTCTTGTATTACAGGACGCGCGGCTGGGACGAACGAATGAGGCGCCGTGTAAAGTGTGTTCAGACAAGCAAACGCTGTCTTAAGGGGTATAACCCAGTTGGGGTAGTCCCATGGTGTCAATTTCGACCGTGTTGAAGAGTCGCTCGACACGATGTGATGTAGAAGAACAGGAAAGATGCCACTTGTAATGTAGGCGTTGTTTTTCATGATGAAAGGGATCATATTAGAGATAAAACACGATTGTGGAGGCTCTAGAGAAGCCAATCTGACAGCTTCCGCAGGTTTTTGATCACTCAGCCTCTGCTTTGCTACACATTCAGGAGTCCACGAAGGGCAAGTACATTTTTCGTAAGTTATATCTTCGAAGCCCGGACCGGCATCCATTGTTGGAACACAAAAAGTGTGTTGGCGCAGTTTTGAAGGTTTTAAGTTGATCCTTGGGGAGCGTGTAGCGTTTAAAATTATAGATTTAAAGCAGGTAGAGGTCACCAAAGCAGTTTAAGCGAAAGAGGCATGGATGCGGCAGTGGTTGTCATGCGTTCCCACGGTAGATTTGAGCAGTACACATGGTACAGCAGCACTGACCCTCAATACCAACACCATCGTCAAGCCAGACCATTTGGCTCTGAAGTTTCTCCGGCGGCCTGAAATCCTCTCCCTAATTGTTGTATAGTACACTTGAGGTAATATTCTGCTCCTTTATTTTGATTCTACAAAATCCGAAAAGGCTCAGTACGCTTACAGTAAAGTTCTGGATATGCAGGGAGAACCAAGGCGGCCTCAACGGCAGGATACATTTGATTTACGAGAAGAGATTCATCCAGACGACGGTTCACATATGCAGGCTCACGCAGACGCCACGGGCCTCCACTATGGAACCGACGAAGAGGAGCACTCGATACTTGAAGACGATTCTGAGCAAGAGGAAGCGGAAGAGGTATACGAGGAAGATGACATGTCCTCCACTCTCTCGATTCCGAACGAGTCCATTGACTTCGACATGGTGTATGCTCTGCATAGTTTCGCAGCTACTGTAGAAGGCCAGGCAAATGTCGTCAAGGGCGACAGTCTGTTTTTGATGGACGATAGTAACAGCTACTGGTGGCTTGTGCGTGTACTCAAAACTCAAGAAGTTGGCTACATCCCGGCCGAGAATATTGAGACGCCTTTTGAACGTCTGGCTCGTCTCAACAAACATCGTAACGTTGATGTAAGTCGTTCGATTTTCTGCACCATTGTTCCGAGTTTAACGCGTGGTGAAGCTTGCGCTGGCAACTGCACAAGAGCAACAAGAAGCACATATGATAGCGCAAGAACGGATGCTCATCAACGCTAATCGTAATGCTGCTAACCAATTCACTTCACCTATGCCCGCCCGCACAAATAGCAATAACAGGCGCAGTGTTCACTTCAACTCCATTCGGTCACATCACCGTTATGTCCCTCCGTTGCGCGAAGGAGAAGTCGAAGACGAAGAAGATGAATGGGATACTGACGGATTCGAAGACGAGGACTTGGATCTCGTTGGGGAGATGTACATGGACGATGATGATCTCACTGGTATGGAAATTGACGAAAGCATGACATGGGACGACGGGCCTATCGATGAAGCACAATCTAGGCAAATGCGTATAGGAGATAGTGCTCCCATTCCAGACGCCTTGCTACCAGGCTCGCTCCGGGAGCAACAACAACAGCAGATGCTCCGAGCTCAGCAGCAGCAGCAACTTCAACAGCAAGAGATATTGGCACAGCAGCAGCAGCAACAGCAGCAAATGGACCAACAACAGCAAAGGGAAGCTCAAGCTGCTCAACAGGCTCAACAGCAGGCTGCCGAGGCTCAGAGACAACAACAACAACAACAAGTTCAACGACAAGAATCACTCCGATCTCAAAATTCTCGAGAGCAAATCACCCCAGATGCTTCAGGTCAAAACGCTCGACGCATCGATCCTGCTGAAGTGACAGAGACCAGAAAGATGACTGTTACTCCCGCTGTCGCGCGAGATTTGGATGATCGACCCTCGAACCAAGTTAATCCACCCTCTATCACAATCGACGAGGAACGAAAAAGAATCCGCGACGATGACGCTTCGTCGGATGACTCCTCAAAGAAACGGGCTCGAAGCAAAGACAAAATGCCTCCGCCTGTCAGCTCTTCGCAATATAACAAACCACAAGGGGGTAAATTACGCAAGGAGCGGTCTTCGAATGGCGGCGATACCACTGACGAAGAAGGCAAAGAGAAGAAAAAGAAAAATTCTGTCTTTGGAGGACTTTTCACGAGAGGAAAGAAGGACAAGGGCAAAGACAACAAAGCTCATACCACGTCGGTTGGATCTATGGACAGTGCCGAGTCTCTCACTCGATCTGACGAAACCGGCTCTTCAAGACACAGGACTGCACCATCTTCAGATGGTACGACTTCGCCTACGACGGTTGCTGCCCAACAGCAGCAAATGCAGCTAACCACGAACATCCGCAGCCCAAACTCCATGGATTCCCTTCCTTCTACTCCAGATCGTGCCAACCCATCTTCGGTTTCTCCTCATGCCAGCTCACTCCGTCAGCGAGATCAACAGCAGCAGGCACTCTATCAGAAGTACCTCAACAGCTCTCCTTCATCGCCTCCCGAAGCTCAGCCATCTTACGGGCTCATGTCTGCCTCCACAGTCCTACTCAGCTCGCCATCCAACTCGGCTCTTGGACCTCCTGCACCTCGTCCTAGACCCGGTTCGTTAATCCTCACAAGTCCCTCTGCGGCAGATGGTCAAGCTAACTTGAGCGTCATCCGCGTCTTTGCTGGAAGAAATCTGCAAACGGAGGCTACGTTCAAAACTGTACTACTCAACCCCAACACAACGTCCGACGATCTTGTTCGTCAAGCTCTTCAGCGGTTCAGACTCCCATCTGCCGAAACGGAAAACGATTACTACCTTACTGTCAAACAAGTTGAAGGAGGTGCCTTCGCCGTTCTTGAAGCGGAGGAGAAGCCGCTGGTAGTCTTTGAGCAGCTCGTCAATGAGACCATGGAACTTCCTAAAGTTAAGAGGAGTTCTGTCGGTAGCATCAGTTCCATTGCCAGCAACCTCTCCATGCACCCAGCCATCAAAAAACTCTCTATGAACGACTTCACAGATGACTCAGCTGTCAAGTTCTATCTCAACAGAAGAGGAGATGGTCCAGATGACAGTTTGGAAGGACACGACGATGAAGACACAATCACTGCTGACACCTCTCATACTCACGAAACCATCGTAGCTTCTCCTCTCAGGTCGCAATTCCTTTCTCCTAACGGTCTGGGCGGATCCAACGTCACACCTGAACGGTTTACATCGCCTTCGATTCGATTCGCTCTCCAGGTTGTCATCTACGCGGAGGACCTTCCTGATGATATGCAGTTCCATCCTATGACGGAAGCAATTGTATTCAAGAGTTCCTTGCAGGATCCGACCTCACCGGTTGTCGTCTCACCGGCGCTGAGGAGGAAGATCTTCATGTTCCCTAAGAATGTAACCGTCGCAGAGGTAACAGAGCTAGGGTTAGAGAGGTTTGGAATCCAGGACGGTGTCGTTGATGGAGGTGATGAAGTTGAAGATAAGACGACGAAGCGAAGGAGTGGTGTCAGAGTTCGTTATGGGTTGACTGTAAGCCTTGATGGGCATGGTAAGTTTTGTTCTCCAACTTTGATATATATAAGTTCACCAATATCTTTTTTTGTAGAACGTGAACTTGCTCCATCTAGCAAAGTAGTCGACGCTTATCCAAGACCACCTCAATACCGCAACAACCAAAATGTTGCTAACAGACGTCGCTCCTTGGATCCATCTCAGCTGTCTTTTGATGACCTCCGTTCCGATGATCCTGTCTTTGTCCTTCGACGTGCAACTTCTTACAGAAACTCCACTTCAAGACGCCGTTCGTCTGTTCCCCTTGATGAGCTTGCGTTGGCCAAAATCCATCGCGAATCATCATCAAGCTATAACTCAGATGGTTCGGTTCCTGTTGACGATGGTAAACCCAAACAACCTTCTCGTCAAGAAATTATAGCTGCTCAACGCGCCGCTCAACGTGCGACTCAGCGAGCTATCGTCTCGGCTACCACCAACTCTGTTCGTGGTTTGGACGTTATCCTGCCCGGTAATGCCATGCTTCGAAGCTCCCGATATGATGCTGGTGACCGGATGCGGTATTCGTATGTCGAGGCTGATGGAGAGACTTATGATATCAGTGATATTGTCGAGGAAGAGTGGAGAGACATTGAAACGGACAAGGATCTCCTTGAAGGCGTTTTCAATCATAACAAAGATGGAATTGGAGAGCGACTCGATCGGTTCATCAACAAGATCAGAAAAGGCAAAGGCAAGGAACGCGACCCGCTTACTGCGGAAACTGAAAGTCGACCCTTATCGACTCGTTCAATTTCGCCTTCCGAGTACTCTGTCGACGAAGATGGTCACTCTCGGTCAGCCACCCCCGCTTCTGCGGGCTTCGTTTCGAAGATGCCCAATGGTAACGAAACCATTAACCAAACGCAGGAAACTGGAAAGACATCTCGTCCCGGCACAGTTACCCCAACCGCCGGCACAAGGATGAGTCCAGCGCCAACTGGAAATCACACGCGCAGAAACCCCTCGATAGCATCCGTTATATCATCCGAATACTCAACCGGCCGCGGTACACCTGTTCAATATACACTACCACGCGTCGAAGAAGAAACTACGTCTCGTACGATGAAGGGTACTCAACCTCAGTCTCGTCAACAACGCCGGGTGGTCCTTCCTAAGGATGACTTTGGTCTGACTCAAATGATGTCCATTATCGAATATAAGGCATTACCTCCCAAAACCAAAGAGAAGCCACCGCAGCATCCTGTAGACGAAATGCTTTTCGGGGCACCCATTGAACCCGAGTATCTACATCCTGACATTCGAGAAATCTATGCACCAGCATTCAAACAACTTGAGGAGATGGATAAGGTGACTCTTACTGCCTAAGCTCCAACTTAACTAAACTCCTAATCGCTTTCTTTCTCCAGATTCTTGATGGATATATTGGACGTTCAGTTGTTGGCGCCTTCTAAGACGATTTACTGACTGATCCACTCTATATTTATTCCGCTCTTCACTCTTGTCGCTCATTCCCACTTTCAGTTTTGTCGCGTCTTCGCTTTCTGAAATTATTTATTGTATCTACGCATGTTATAATACTTCTACCCCATCAACAGTGCTTTAGGTTACTTTACACACTGCTCACAACTGGAGATATGATAAGAATTGTTACACCGTACTTTCGACACAGTAATCACAAGGCGACGAGCCTATGAAACATGCCACTAAATGGCCATAAAGAAACCACTATAGCTAATCCAATTTACATCGAGTCCTTCAAAACATGCCCACATTGAAGTTCAGGCTACGTTTCGCACGCAAATTCGTATTCACCCTTCCAACTCATCATCAAACACAACCTGCCACACACGAGCTTCTTCGGTTCCCTAAGCATCGGAAACGATGAAATGTACTCCAAACTGTAACTACAAGGACCCTATGACGGAAAAAAATCGTCAATTTGTAACTTTGAGTGGTCACGTTCACCACACCCACATCTCCAGCATACTATAAAGGGCAAAACACGATGCACGAAGTAATCGATTTTGCATCTCACGCGTTTTTATGGAAGCGGATAAAGAAACTGAAGCCTTTATTGCTCGAATTAGCGCACTCCCGGAAGGTCCAGGAGTCGACCTCACGCCAGCTTTACAACCTTCTCTGGAGTACGAAGAAGGGTTGAGGCAACTCTTTGCAAACGACAAGTCAAATCAGCAGATCTCTAATCGCTACGTTGGACTAGTTGACCTTTTTGCTACCCCAGAGACAATCAAGAAAACGAAAGCTCGTGTCGTCAAAGACGCCCAAGATCTTTCATTTTGTTATGTTTTCCCTTTGACGGAAAAACAGAGGAGGAAAGAAGGAGCACCTTGTATGGTCTCAGACCTGGACGAATTCCGCAAGAACTGGTCGATCTTCACCGAAGGGTCCCTTTCGCAACTCATCGACTGGAACAATGTTGTTGCTGCTGGTGGTTCGGTTCTGGCATGCTTAGCACCTTTGGATAAGCAGCACACAGTTTCGAAAAGAGCTACGAGGAAGCACTACCATACAAACGCTTATCCTTCATCCGATGTTGACCTTTTCATTTATGGGTTGGACGCCAAACAGGTACGCTTTCCTTCCCTATACCACCCGAATAAACTGACTAGCTGATCAGGCCGAAGCGAAAATGCAAAGTATTTATGAAGCTGTTCGGGACTCGAATCCTTGGGATATTACGTGTATTCGAACCAAACATACAATTTCTATCCATTGTGAGTCTTGACCTGCATGTTATTTGGCCTCGTCCGAAGGCTTTTTCAGCCCAGTACCCCTACCGAGCTGTGCAAATTGTGCTCCGATTATATCAATCGCCCGCTGAAGTGCTCGCAGGATTTGATGTTGACGCACCATGTTGTGCATACGACGGTTAGCATTTTGGATCTTTGTTAGAACTATCCGTTAAGCTATACACACAGGAAAGACTGTTTGGGCAAGCCCTCGTTCTATCGTAGCCATGATGAGGCAATGCAACACCGTGGACATGTCGAGGCGCTCTCCATCCTACGAGATACGTCTGGCTAAATACGCCAATCGGGGATATGAAGTCCTAGTTCCAAACCTGAAGCGTGAAGCGATAGATCCAACTGTATGTGCCTCATATCTATGTTCTAAACCGTTCTTTACATCTATGTTAACCAGATTTACGAGCGATCGATTGCCAAAATGACTGGACTGGCACGGCTACTTGTTCTTGAGAAGTTGGCCACAACTGACACCCGCCTTGAGTTCCTTGATTCGCGACGAAACCTTCGGGGACGCCCTGCACAGAATCACCCCTACATTAACGACAAGAAACTCAAAGGCGATCTAAAAGCTGATGACACTATTGCTGGTTTAGCCTTGAACAATTACGATGTTACCACTCTGCACGTACCTTATGGTCAGAAATGGGATGCCCGTCGGATTGATAAACTGGTCTACCAAACCGATCTTGGAATGAATTGTTAGTGCTGTTAATGCTTTCCAAACGACACGGCGATGGCTAAATCATTTTCAGCGACCTTCAATCCGAAGAATAAAAAACGTCGGCTCCATAGACACCCTGCGTTCTTTGGCACATTGCAAGAATGCATAGAGGACTGTTGTGAGGTCAGATTCTCTTACGAACTTGAGAGGGACTTTCAGAGTGACGTCCTGTACAGATGTGCCCTGAGCCAATTGATGATGACGAACGAAAACTCCAAGAGGCTGAAGATGAGCAATACATTCGTGGTAGAATCAAGTGAGTTGAAAGTGCTACATACCTCCTAATATTTTGTGACATTCTCTAGATTTATCGAGGAAAATCCGGGGCGTCAAACTATCTCTGGTAGTTTCCATCCTATCGATGACGGAGAGTGGTCCGAGCAAGTGTACCTCAAGCCGACCCAGAAACTCTTCGCTGCTATTGCTCAACAAGATCGCTCTGGAGTACAAAAACTCCTTTCAGCGGAAGACATTGATCTTCAACAACGCGACCACGTTGGCCGATCGTCTTTGCACTTTGCTATCATCACAGGCTCTTCCGACATCGCCTGCGATCTCATCCAGGCTGGTGCTAGAATAACGGCTCGGCTAGTTGATGGAAGGACGCCACTCCACCTGGCTGCACAATATGGAAACCTCGCTGTAACCAACAAGCTGTTTCTGAAGAACGCAGTGAATGTGGCTGAGGATAAGGTGAACAACCCCGAGCCCAAAGAAGAGGAGAAAAGTAAAGAAGCTGAGACCAAGAAACCTGAGGAACGTCCTTCTTCTGAAGATGACTGGAGTTCTCACTCTGATGATGAAGATGTTGATATGGCAGGAGCTGACGAAGACAAGGATAATGATGTCCAAGGCGATGGCAATGAAGGTGACGACCAGGACGGCGACGATGGTGATGGTGATGGTGATGGAGAAGATGAGGATGGTAAAGAGGATGAAGACGGGGATGATGAGGCAAATGACGCCCCGGCACGTACCCCATCACCAGCGCCCGGTGACATCCTCGATGATGAGGACGAGCCAGACATTATTGACATCAACCAATTCGAGTTCGACTTTGGTATCAGCGCCCTTGGTTTCGCTGTGCTCTTCGCCCCAATCGCAGTCGTTGAAAAGTTGATCAAAGAGGGGGCCGACGTTAAGCTTCCTTCAAAGAATTTAGTTCAAAACGATACCTCGCTACACCCGCTTGCAATGACCGCACTTCGAGAAGACGAAGACGATGCTTGCCGTGTTGCCGAAGCGTTAATCAACGCTGGTGCAACCTGTACCACTGTCAACGATACCATGATGTCCATCATGCATTATTTCGTTGTGCAAAATAAGGCGAAGCTTTTGGCAACAGTTCTGAAATGCGAAGAGAAGGCGGTTACCATGTTGAACTTCCCAACTCAAACTTGGTCAGACTATGTGCTACCTGTCGTGAACGCTATCGAAAAACGAAACTACGCCTCGTTAGCTGTTTTGATTTCGCATGACGCCAAATTAGCGATCGAGGAAAAGGATATTGCAGAGGCCCAGGAAGTCATGTAAGCTCAACAACGTTGTTCGAGATAGAATCTCATCAATCATATAGGCCCTCAAACAAACGTTATCAAAATTCTGATGGTGAAGGGTACTTGCAACGCGTATACCAGCCTATCGAAATTGCGCTTGCTGCATCTCCAGAAGCTTTCCCTCTGCTAGTCGCTTGCGGCGCCTCTATCAATTTTGGAACTAAAAGTTCCCTCCAAAGATACTCCAACTCCGACCAACGCAGGACGATCGTCGAATGGGTCCAGCTGGCTATCAATAACATCAAAAGGCAGATCCTCAAACTCAAATCAGAGTCTCATTCTATGGACACTCAGCCTGATGCCACTCCTTCCCCGTGGAAATCCTATCTGCGAACTTCGAAGAAATCTCAGCTCAAACAACCAAATGCTCTGGAAGATGACTATAAGAAAAAACTCAAAGAGAGGAAACTCAAAGAACTCGAAGAGGGTCAACAATATTTTGAGGAAGTTCTTCGAATCTTACAGGCACACAAGGCACAGAAATGGAAAGTCGTTTATCCAGACATTGAATCTACCGCAACCGCGGACGCTCAAGAGGCGTATAACTACTCCGTGTCGAACGTCGGTGCCAAGAAAGAATGGACATGCTCTTACCTCACAACTGGGTATGGGCGACAGAGCGTACCTAACCACCTCCTAGAATCCTATGAGGAACTGTTCGACGCGTGCTATGCTGGTGATGATGACAAAGTCAAACAACTCTGCATGCCCTCGGATGTAGATCTCTCGAAACGACCACTCAAGGTTGCCGTTCGTATTGATCAATCTAGTAATTCCTATGATCAACAAGGTGATTGATAACTTGCGCAAATCTTGCTGAGGTTAGCTGATAGTGTC
Organism: Crepidotus variabilis; assembly: GCA_015657495.1. Taxonomy (NCBI): domain Eukaryota; kingdom Fungi; phylum Basidiomycota; class Agaricomycetes; order Agaricales; family Crepidotaceae; genus Crepidotus; species Crepidotus variabilis. The sequence goes on along the minus strand of MU157837.1, from coordinate 293,263 downwards.
TCGTCACAGGTTTTACCCCTTTGGCTGCCGCTGCTTTGGGTGGGAAATGGACAACTTGTCGGCTCCTCCTTTCTATTGTCACTGCTCAATACCGACCAGAGGATCCCAAAGAGCGATCTTTCAAAGCCTCTAAGATCAAATTCAGTACGTCAAACCTCTTTATATGACTTTCTCTGGGCTTATAGTCAATTAGACGATAGTGATAGCGACGAAGAGAACGAAGATGCTGATGACGATAGCGATTCGGACATGACCGAAGATGGAAAACCAAAGTTCATTGACATCGCAACACAGTCAACCACTGTTCATTCTCCGATAAAGCCTTCCGAAATTCTTGAACATAAATTTTATTACGAAGTCAAACCAGTTCGAGAATGGAGCTCCCCTCATACTCTGCTGTCGAAAGCGGTCGTCGATGGAAACACGGACACCTTCACTCGCATCGCCAACCTCTACCAAGCCATTTCCCATCCTTTGGAACCCTCCCATTCTGCCGACCTGTTGGCCTTGATCGTCGAACAGGATCGACCAGAGATATTAGACCTCTACATCAAACGTACAGGGCACGGCATCGATTTTGAGCACGCCCAAAAACACAGTGAGACACCGCCCGCCCCTACCGCTATCAATGACAAGAACAGGCTCTACCTCGGCCTTAACGTCCACGGCATGAAACGCGCCGATCTCGCCAAGCAGAACGACCCAGATGCCAACAAAACCGAGCCACAAGCCCACATCCCACTCGTATGGCGTGCTTCGCAAACTGCCTCTCATCAAATTCTGCGATATCTGGCTTCTGACAAACCTGCGAAGGCGTTCCAGCAATACGCGTCTACCAATATTGATGAAAGAGCGGTCTGGCTGAAGAGAGTTGGTGGAGTGTCAGGATCCGGGATCGAAAAACATATCCCTGTGTGGCTTGGATGGACTACAACTCGGATCGGAGAGTCGCCTCTCTCAGCTACCATAGTTGGCAAGCAGAATTGTCTGAAGACTATCGAGTTATTGATGGATTTGCGACCGGAAGTCATGACGCCCACTTTTAACACTAGGTAAGCCTTTTCCATATATCTTCGATCTTTCTTCTTCACCAGGCATCAAAATAGAATTGCGATCGTAAACTGGAACATGTTATTGCTTGCCGTTCGAAGAAACTCAAGTCGGCGCGTCATCGATTTCCTTCTTAATAAATCAAACTCGCCCACCCATCACACTCATGACGGGTAAGGTTACTGTGTTCGAATTGCCCACCGCAAACTGAGCTCTACATATAAAGATTCAACATCTATCATTGCTTGGCCAGAAGCGACAATTTCCGCTTATTTGAACACTTTTTGGGCAAGCTGCCCAAGGACGTTAGCGAACAGCTGCTTCTTGAACAAGGAAATGCTTCACAGCACACTGTGAGTGTCGTACTCACATCGCTCCCTCTTCTGAAATTGACATCCCATTCAGCCCTTGCATGCCGCCGTCGATGGTAATCACTTAAAGATCGTCAAAATGATTCTCAACTTCAATAAATCTTCGCTTCTCTTGCGCGAGATCCATGGATCAACCGTTCTTCATCTTGCCGTACGGAATCAATACCTAGAACTGTTTGAGGTCTTGTGCAGCTTCGTCACAGATCCTTCAGTGTTCTTCATGGAGGATAGTGTTGGACATACAATCATTGACATCGTCACTGCGCCAGAAATCTCGGAGCGTATAAACTCAGCCGTTTCATCCCTTGGAAGAGGATACATGAACGGGTTGGATTCAGGCAACCATATCTCGCTTCGGGGCCCATGGTCACTGGACAATCGTCGCTGGTTGACTGCCTGGAGGCAATGGGAAAGGCAAGAGGCTGATCGTCTGTTGCGAGAGGTTCGATATGTGAGAGGTATAATGGACACAGTGGTTCTGCCGGAGGAGAGGAAGAAACGGAGGACGAAAGTTGTTTGGGAGTTCAACAAGTTCATTGACCAATTGGATGCGCGAATGAAGAAAGTGATGGAAGTGTCTGATAAGGAGCGAGCAGAGCGGAAGCAAAGTCGCAAAAAGAAGAAGGTAGCAGGAGAAGAAACTGATGATGAAGATGAGGATGAAGTCGACGATGGAGAGGAGGATGAGGAAGAAAAAACTGAGAAATTCTTCGATTCTCTAGGTGCCGAAACCACCCTTCGAAGCCTTTTGGTTGTCGTTCGCGACATAATGGCAAATCACCCCGATCAGAAGAGGCAACTTATCCATGTCGCAGATGTCCAAGATTCCGTCTCATCTGCTTTGGAACAGGCCAAGAAGAAAGCCGCACAACCCAAGTACATCACAGTCAAAGACGCCGAGGGACTTGTTGATGAGGATGCTCGGAAAGAAAAACAACAACAGAAAGAGCTCAAACAAAGTATGCTGGGTCCCTACGTTACTCTCGATGACGGAATGTCAGACCATGAGTCTACTGCCTCGGATTAAAATGAACTGCAATGTATTATACACAATTTTACACAATTTTGAATGCAACAAGAATATTGTTTCTCCTTGGATTAACTTGCACAATAACTGTACTTAGAGTTATTTGATCGAACGTTTGAAGTGTGCCGTGCTACTTCCAAAATGGCAACACCGATCGAAGTCTCGATCAACCATCCTTTGTTCGCTCTCCTCGCTCGCACAGCGCTGTAATCTAGTTCTTTCTTTCCTATGAATATTTTGCAAAATAAAAATAAAATAAATAAATAAAAAAGAATCCGACCTGCCTGGCTCGAACAGGCGACATCAAGATGTACATTTTATCCAATTACAGTCTTGCGCTCTTCCAACTGAGCTAAGGTCGGTGTTACAGTGAATGGTAGTGTAATTACTAAGTAGATTTAAAATTTTGTGTCTAAAAACTAGATTTTTGCGTATGCATACCTGAGATGACTGTATGTCTTAGAGTTCGAGGACGATGATGGTTGTGATTAGAGAAAGAGTCGTTTATACAAACACAGAGTGACTACTTTAAATACAAACCATACTGTAAAGGTCACAAAATAAAGAAACGGATCGAGTTGAACATCAATATCTCACGGTATGCATTATGAGTCTTGTGCCTTTCAATAAAACCATCAGAAGTATGACTGGGAAGCTCATGTAGAATTGCGTATAATCAAAGAAGTAATTTAACTTCGAAGTTCAAGGTTATTAAATCTCTAAGTCTCAAGAATAGCGTCCGTCTCGGAGTTGCTCAAGTTCAACCAGCATTACGAAAGCAAGAGTGGTGTTTTCAAGTCTTTGGCTAGTGTTCACAGGATCTCAGAATAGTCTTTGTGACAACTTTCAATGATCAGTGAGTGGAGGTTTTACTCGAGAACTACTTCCATCTCATTCATACCACTATTACTTCCAAATCGATTATTCGAAGTAGAGGAATACACATCCGCGCCAGATGCCAATGAATCGATTAGCAGAGCCAGTCGCGAGTTCGTGAGGTTGGGTTCCTATTCAGAATCACAAAAACATTGTTTAGTTCTAGAGCTTCAAAAAAAATAGAGGATAGCGTTACCTTCCTGATTTCCTCCAAATCGTCTCTAAATCCGTCAGCCACAGCCGACATCCAGAACTGCCGGAACTTTAACTTGAGGTTTTTCTCGTACTCCTCCCGCACTTCTTGTGTTTTTTCTCCGTGAGGTGGGTCGAAGAAGGTTGGCAACTTAACTCTTTCCGCTGGAGGTGAAGACGATGGAGAATATCCTAGCTTTGGCTCTTCCTGATTACCGGCATAGTGCTTTGTAGGACTGACCTCTTCCTTCTCAGCTTGGACAATGGAAGGACCCGAGTCTGAATCCGAATCCGAGTCAGAAGAAGAGTCGCTAACGCTTTCTTCAGAAGAACTCTCGGGTTTAATTCTATTCTCTTTCACAGAAGATGCTGGTAGTAGGGAAGATTTCTTCATGACCGTTGTCCGAGATTGAGCCTCGTTTTCCTGTTCATCATCGCTTTCCGAAGATGAGGAAGATGAGGAGGAAGAACTAGAAGAAGAGGCCGCCCTCCTTTTGCGCTTCCTGTTCCTTACACGCTTTCGTTGAGTGTTCGCCGTCTGCGAATTAGATGCCACCTGTGTAGACGGCATGGGGAGTACAAAGCTTACAACGTTGAACAATGATCAGGAGCTGAAAAATCTTTGGCCACGTGATTACGCAACTGGCGAGTTCTTGCCGTGACAGGGGCTTTCTGGTCCGAGACTCTAGAGGACCCCCAGTTGTAGATGGTGAACCCGTTTCACCAGTGAGATAAAGGAGATGAAATATACAGTAACATATGGTTCGTACACAGATACAAAGCTTTTATATTTTACTTCTGAAACAGCCTGCTAGGGACTGCTACTCCAACGCTATCTTTGGCCATGCCACCTGCACTATCGCCTACCTCAATGTCCTTGGTTTGAGCTTTCTCATTCTCGAATTTCACTGTCGGTAGACTGTCGGCTGGCGATGGGCTCCGTGTGGCCCGTTTCGGTTGTAACTCAAGTCCTATGGGATGGGCTTGGTATCATTCCTTCCTGGTAGCAAAATGGGGACTCACGCGTCAAATAGTAGAAAAGTTGAGTGCAGAGTGGCATCCATAAGAAAAGTGCAATGACTTGACCGAATCCCCACTGATTGTCTTGAAAGTCGGCGCCTGCAACGACTTTCATGAAGTTTCTCGTACGCTCCATTTCCACCAGCTCCACGAGCATCGCAATGGTGAATGCCGCGCTCATTGGTAGAACCAGATACCTCCATCCTCCATCGCGTTCCCCCGTCAAAATCTTCCAGAAAGCGATCGCCAGGAAGTAAATCATGACGCAAGCAAGTATTAGAGCTAAAAATCCTGCTATGATGAACCCAATGATGATGAACGCGAACTTCCACTTCTTTGCGCTAAATTTTACGGGGTTGAAGTAGTCCTTTACCGAAATATGTGGGAGGTTGACTTTGACCGGTGGAGGAATATGTTTAAGCCAGGGGAAGATATGGCCGTAAGCCTTGCACGCATCAGTCAACTCGTTTATCCTCTCCCATGTCGACGGATTGGTAACTAATCCTCCAATGAGGCCCATGTAAAATCCAAATTCGATTAAACCATAAAGAACGATGATGGTAATGCGTTGAACCCCTCGCTCATAATCGTCTTCGAAGAGGCCAACCGTGACCGCTGTTGAGAGTAAGCCTAGGAACTGCATCGTGGTTAACGACCGCAGAAATGCCAACTCGTAGAAGGGCGCTTTTTGACGAAGGCGAATGACTGCCGCGATAGCGACGGGGATACTAAACTGTGCCGAGATATCGAGGAAGCTGTCATGCAGCGCTGAAAGATGCTTTGCCGTCCTTTCACCTAGCCTCCATCGGTGGCGGAGCTCGTATACAAGACAAAGGAGGGGGCCGCACAAGATGGAGAGAATTGCTTGGAAGATGTAGGATATGTTCGCACCAATTCCGGAGAGGTCCGGATTGCCATTTCCCCAAGCAAGGGCGCAGATATCAGGGCATTGGGAAACGGTCGTAGTAATATTTAACTGATTGGCGTTTGCTTGAGAAAGTAAATCATTGATGGAAGAGATAGCGCATGTATCATTAGACATCACACGAAGAGGTCTGGCAAGCCAAAGTTAGCTAAAAATTGGCCAGAGACAAAAAAGCGTCAGCACCGATTGAGGCTCAATCCACTCAACGCTAGCGAAGGTGACCCCGAAGAAGGGCAGTACACGATGGGGGGAAACGAAAGGATGCAAATGGTCTGCGGGTGGAGACTGCCATTCCTTTATAATTCCGATCGACGATAAACGTCAAGAATGGCGCCTCATGCCTCATGCCAGGTGCGTGCCGTTACTATTTATCGCTGACCGACCGACCGACCGCCTCAATTAAGCGCTCGAGCTGTCATCGGAGTTGTACTTTGAGCTTCCGAGCTGTTTGTCAGTGCCCCTGTCAAAGGAAGTTCAATTTAAACATACACTGGATATGTTTTTCTTTTTACCAAAACTCTTGGCGGCGCCTGATTGAACATATTCTAGACCCATCGATAAAGCAGAAGTCTCGACACGAATTGGCGCTCGGGATGTAGATGTCTCCGAGGCAATCATGCCAAGGCCTCATAGCAAGGCGTCTGAAGTTAAGTTGGATGTTTCCGAGACAGAAGTACAATTCCATTACTGGAACAAGTATTGGGCATTTGAAGAGCCACAAGGGACATATTCGTTTCTAAGTTGTGTTGTTACTCCATGTTCAAAAATAGATTCGCCACATTCCGCAACATCCTGCAAAGAGTCATCCTTGGGCGGTTCAAAGCTATAGTCGGACGAGTGTAGGGAAACATCGGTTAGAATGAGTGAACTTGCTCCAGTGGGTACTGTAGGCGAGGCTGTTGAGCCCGGAGTCGATTTCGTTTCCTCAAGAGACAAATGGCTCATCAAATCTGACACCCTTGAGCGCGGTACGCCCTGCGGCGGTGCGGTAGATAACGAATGTAGTTCAGAGAGAAAGGCAGCGTTGTCTTTGTTTCTTCGACGATAGAAGTAAGTCATAACCACTAGGGCGTTACAAGCAAGAAAAGAGATGAGCGCCTAATCCAATGGCAGACGATAAGTTTGGGTTTGAAAAAGAGAGATATGACTTACGGACAAATGCATGAGCATAGAACGTAAGACGATCCCAACGCGTTGTTGACCAAAAGGAATGAGGCCAAACACCAAGTTCATGATGACAACAGGAGCAAGAAATGCACTGGCAGCAAACCCGACCAGGACCAAACGTTTCGCAGCTGGAGGTAGCTTGACATTCCGGAACAGCAAAATAGGTATCAAGACTAGAGTTATGTCGCTGACCAGCGATGCTAACGGTGAACAAGTTTCAGTATCCATTTTTCGTGCTCAGTCTCGAGACCTACCGGTATATGGGAAGATAGACCCACCAGGCGACGGGGGACACATGAAGGGAGGACGATTTTGCCATTCAGTTTGGATGACGCATAAAATTGCCAGTTGTGCAACGGATGCGGTTCCAAGGACCGTGAAACATATAGCCACGAATATTAATATTCGGAAAAGGATGACATTTGGAGATATCACTCTCGCGATGGAGAGAGTGAGGCTGACTCTGGTCGCCCTGGATAACCATAAGTTGGAGAAGAGTTGTTCATGTTGATATGAAGGCATACCAAAGCCCTGACATAAAAGAAACCATCGTCACCCAGCCTGTTGGAATTTGTATGGAGCGAGTCCAGTGCCCTGGTTGCGAATCGATCAGGAAATCAGACAGCCGATCTTATCTAGAAAGACACATACTAGATATAAGAACAAACCAAGTCGTGCCGAAGAACGGAAGAGCGAATAGTAACCCGAGCATGGTCGCATAATCATCCCACCAGAGCATTCGAGTCCGATAACGATGGACAAGACGAAAAAAAGTTAAAACCACCACTAGCGCTTCAGGAGCAATTAAGCATGCTGTAGAGATCGTCAATGAGGTTCAAAAAGTTACTGAAGTTATGTCCTCCTACCTGCCCAAATCTTCATTTGTTTGAAAAGGCCTTTGGGCATGCTGCCATCCATGACTCTCAAATCTTGTATGACCTAAAGATTTGAAAGTTAGATGCGAATCAAATCTAAAACGAAGAGTTTACTATCATTCAGATCATACTTTGGGGCCACTCTCCTGGCCTTCGGGCAGGGGGAAATGAGACTTTCACCTCCGGGCTGTGGCTTTATATGATGACAACATTATGAGAAGGTCGCGTATCCTTAGACTCATCGTGAGTGTGTAATTACGCTCCAATAGCTCATGATCTGCCAAGAGAAACAAGATACTCTCAAGCAGTTCCTTAAAGGTACATGTTGAGCGCACGGGTGTCGGATGCCGTCTCAGCAGAGGTTTTAAGCCCTCCAGCCGAACCAGAACAAGCATGAAAAGGCGGGCGAAGTATTTATTCATCTAATGTTAATGACGCTCAAAGTCCATTACTGTAGCTTCCGGGGAAGAATCCAGCAGTTTTGAAAGGGCCGGTGGTGGTAATAGTCAAGGAGAGAAACCTTTAGGAATGCCGAAACTGATGTGTTACAAATTCACACGAGCACGAGCGTTTATTGTTTACCCCTGTCCGACGCGTCGCGTCGACGGTCGCCTGGAGTCCTGGACTTCGAAGTAGCCAGTCGAGACTTCACCCAGCTCATGAAAGACTAATTCGCTCTCACCCACACAGCAGCGACACCACTCCAAACGCCGCCGGGTAGAAACCTCCAAGTGAACTCAAACGAATGTGTGCGATTCAGTTTTGGCGGCTGTAGTCTAAAACACTACTTATGGGGAATTGGATACTGACTAGAATTAAGTAACTGTGACTTATTAACTCTATGTTTCAGGGCCTGAAATTTACCCCATTTTATTTTTCGAGAGCTAAAGCTTCAGTTAGTACGGGCACCGGATGTAATGCCTAGGCTCCAACTCTGAGGTTGATCAGGAGGCTCAATCGCAAATACCCATTCTCCTACAACGAGAAATGGCAAGTTGTAATATATTGTCTTCTAACTATTGATCCTATGTATTTTTTTGATATAAATGGTCTCACATCTTAAACGCGTTGCATGATTGTGTGTCGGCCTCTTCGCCGATAGCGATATCCCCTTCATTCTGGGGATCTCTGCAGCTTTAAGTCTACAGTTTTGAACACGGAGGTGAAAAATGTCAAGTTTCATACAGGCTCTTAGTTTCTCCGCTTGTTTGAAATGAACAGCTTTCTAGCTGTGGACGATGGTTGTGTTCAAGTGCTAGCCCCATTGTAAGTTCAAGATGGCGAAGATTGGCTTGCTCTGTCGACTTTATGTCCACAGTATCCTAGAGCTAAAGGAAAAGGCCAATCGGCTGACTACTGCCGAACTTTGTATAAAGAGCTCACAAATGTAAGCTTACATATACCCTACTCTTCACATGGGCACGAGGAGTGCATGAGTTTGGTTCTTTGCCAATAGTAAGCTATAAAAACGGAAACCGAGCTCAGAAGAAATAGTCCGCAGCCTCCACAGATATTGAAACTACATAAATCTTAACCTTTACATCTTTTGTTGAAGCTTCCTATATCCTGTGGTTTGTTCCATTGCTCCGTTTACCGATGCTTCATGTTTGACATTTATCTCAAAGCAATCAAAAATCTCGGAAGGGCTTCAATAATAATAGGCTTCACACGGTCAACGCCTGTACTTCGTTGTCGTGGTCTTCTCTTGTTCTTTCGGAATAGCGTTGGCTGCCTTGTGGACATCCTCCTGGTGAGTGAATTCGATATTTCTCGCAATTATTGATGTCGGTTTCTTAGGAATACCAGCTTTTGCCAGAGCTCATCATGATCGGTTGGGCCATTCGCCAGTCTGTGAAGAGGAAGGTGCAGCCTCTCGCCCAGGCAGCAGGCAGGAAGTTGGCTGCTGTGAAGGCCAGAATCAACCGGGGGAAGAAGAACTTCAAGGAGGCCAGAAAAAGAGGAGCAAGAGCTACCAAAGATGCTATTCTACCCTTGCTACCAGGCGTATCGACGCTCAAACTCCCCGAGTCTCCCGTACCGCATCTTCTTCTCTGCAACGATCCACCCACGGACCACGATGTAGCTCTCGCAAGGCATGTCATCAAGAGTGTCGAGGAAGAAGAGGAGAGGATGAAAGGGAAAATGTTCCTCAGACCCTCCAATCTCGGAGTCGGATACTGGGGTACAGTGACTAAACACAAGATGGAACAAACGGCAATGTTCATTGAACAACATCGAGCTGTCGTGTCTCCTCTTCGAAGGCTACCGAATGAAATATTACAGGAGATCTTCGTTAGAGTAAACGGTCCTCGTTCAGGCGCACGATCGTGGACAAACGCTTCAGAAATCCCATGGGCTTTGGCTCAGGTATGTCGGTCGTGGCGGATCAACGCACTTTCCGTTTCTGCGTTGTGGAGTCGGCTTCCCACTATGGACCTTTCAAAGTCAGATCCGCGCTCGAGAACGAAAGTTCAGCTAGAATATCTAGAAGAACTCCTTCATCGCTCGCGGTCTGCGCCGCTTGACCTCTATCTCTTTTCTCTGGGATTCAATGGAACTTCACATCCTGTTATCGATCTCCTTCTCCGTCACTGTGAACGCTGGCAGGCAGTCACAATCAAGATAAATATCTCCATTCTTCCCCGGCTCTTCGAAATAAAGGGTCGTCTCCCAAAGCTCGAGTCTCTATCACTTTATCTGAGTGGATATGGAGAAGGGGTGCCAACCATCGATATGTTTGAGGGTGCGCCGCAGCTTCGTCAGGTAGACGTTGGTGGCCCATTCCTCGCAGAGTTAGCCCTTCCCTTTGAACAGCTGGAGCGCTACAAAGACAAAATGCGAATGCGAAATTCTATCACTCGTGTGGTCACAGCGGCAAACTCACTCGAAGCGTTAACGATCCTCGAACTATGTGAAAGCTCTGGAACGCCACCTATCCCTCCTGTCACTCTCCCTGCACTAAGAAAACTACAAGTCAAATTTTGCTGCACGCGTCCTGAATTCCTCAATAATCTCAGTGTCCCGGCCATCGAAGAGATTAAAATGGTCTCATACCACGACCGAGGCGGACTCATCCCAACTATCGTCAACATTGTTAATAACTCCCAACACCGAATTTGTCCTCTGAAGACTCTCCGGTTCCGAACACATGCCATACTCGAAGGCCAACTCTCTGGTCTCCTCCGTCTCACTCCCCTACTGACATCACTTGACATGCCACTCCCACCATCACACGACATAAACGTACTGGCGACGCAGTCTTCATTAGTTCCTCACCTCCAAGCCTGCGACTTCTTCATTAACGATGTGATCAATACATCGCTGGACACAGAAGTTGCTTCGGCGTTGAATGCGTTCGCCGCTGCCAGGTGTGAACCTCGATTTTTGGGTGGTTTAGGATTGACTCCACGGCCATTGGCACCTTCACCTGCTCCGACACCATTTTCGATCGATCATCATGCCCCGCAGCCTTCGTCAAGCGACGCCTTCACTTCCTTACCTTCAAGTTCCGCCTCCACCTCTTTTTTTCTTCCTGTGCGACCACCCAATACTCCGTCTTTCGATCTGGATGCTGAACCTCGACGACTAGAGAAATTCACTCTCCATTTCGATAGCTCAAGATGGATCTCTATGCAAAAGGCGGCGCTTGAAGGATGGAAACCAACTGCCGCTTCCCATTATCTTCGCGGGTTGAAGCACTCGCTGCACGAGGAGCTCCCCGAGTTGGATAGTTGCCGAGCGAGGCGAGTACGCAAATTTGACAGAAGATGGGTTGAGAAAGTGAAGAGCATCTTGATCGGTGTTGAGGATCTGGAACCTATGATGCCTGAAGATGTCTTCGTAAGTCTATTTATTTTGCTCTACGTATCGATCGTACTCTAACCGCATCACCAGCTTTCTGAAATCCACCTCTCTCTGAGAAGCATGAGCGAGAAACGAATCGGGGTTGGCGATAAGCACCGGCTGTACGAACGGGCGAAGCAGATCTTGGACAAGTGGGAACCCGCTTTTCAAACGAGCTTGCAGAGCTGTCGATGGATAATGAGTGGTGAACATGGGATGGTGTATATTCCTCAAGACGACGGTGACTATTTTCGGAACTCTTGTTTTCGAGTCTGATGTTAAGACCCCCTCTAGCCCTGCGAGCCTCTCCCCAGGCGCTCGCCTCACTCCTGTACGGAATACCGGACCCTTTTTCTTATCGCACCGCGTTTTGGCCGATTTACATGAACTAGTACGCTGGGTCGTACTATTTTTGGAGGATCAATAGCCGGGGTGGGATCTGGTACTACTAAAGACAGCATCAACTTCCTTATATCTCTTGGTACTGTATTATAATCTCTGTAGGCATCATAGACGGTTTGTAGATTAACTCATCGGGCTGACTTTGGATTGTATCAATAATCGTGTACAAGAAAACTTATCATTCACGGTAATCGGCCATGATCACCGGTTTCTAGGCCTGTTTGCATCGGCTGCTGGCATATCTCTCTCGATTTTCTATCCAAATTCGACAATTTACAGATCTATTTCCAACTTTTCCGCCACATAGCGTACAAAAGAGGTTTTCTGGCAGTGTCTGTGATTCCAGGCTACAACGACTGACAATTGTCGACAAAATTTATGTAGACGAGATTGAGGTTGGGTATGTCCGCTAGTGTTTCTAGTTCCTGAAAATGTGAATTTGGTAAAGTTCTTGAGGATCGAAATGGTGTTCACAACATCGAGAAGTTGTAGGTGTTTGAGTGAAGTGAGTCGTTGAAGAAGTCGGATGATCTGAGCCTCATAAAAGGTGGGTTTGGTAGTCTAAGGTGAGGCCAAGGCCGCTGAGTGAGCAGGCTAGTACCAGTAAGAACCATTTACATGACAGCTAACTGCATAATCTTAGACGGATCGCGTTTTTGCCTGAACGTGGGGCCAGTGTGGGGTGAGTTATTTTTCAAGACTTGGAGCCACAAATAGAACTCATCATCCAACGAAAATTGTCAAGTTTAGTATAGGTTTCCAACACTCAAGGATAATTTGGAGCCAAACTTCCTCTCTATGGTGTCTGAGGTAAGCGTCCCCACTCTTCAGTGAAAGTTGGCATCCGTCTACGATTTTGCAGTTAGCTGGAAAGACTTCAAGTTGAGCGACGGAGAGAAAGCCTCATGACATATAGCAGGTCTTGCGAATGTAGTTGTGTGTTTTGAAAGGCGGAGATCAGGTAATTGGAGAGTATTCGACTCGGAGTCGCCGCTCCAATGAAATGTGAGATCTTCGAGCCTCACCATGAAGGAGGCAATATATCTAAGCAATTTCATGTTACAAGGTAAATGGTCCCGTAACCGTTTCACTTGTAGTCTTAAGCCAGCTGAACCCAAACGCCACTTGCTATTGACTTGCTGTTGAAAAGTAATGAGATCTGAGATCTGGAGGATACTGCCATAGTAAAGCTCATGTAATACTACGAAACAAAATGTAAGAGGTGCTTTGAGGTGTGTGTGTGTGGTGTATCCCTGCTGTAGAAACCACTGTCAAGACGGCAGTGTGTGAGAAAATCGAATTTCAATTTCGGGTCTCTGGAAGAGTCAAGACTTTATATGCTGCGGAAGACTTGAGCGTTCTGGATTCTGGATGCGATAAGACTCGGACCGTAGCATTACCTTCAAGAATTGTAGCGAAATTTTGTAAGGCAGTTCTTGCCTTTCTCTTTGCCCAGGTACTGTATGTGACATAGTTAGCAAATAACAGCCGTTTGCATATCGATAGTCGGATTCCGATTTTGCAGCACTCAGGATTCTTATTTACAAAATGTGTCGAAGTGGGGCGTATAAACAAGAAAGTGAGAAAAACTAAACCATTTTCGGAAAGATTACCTCCTAATGCGGGTGCCCCACAACGATCTGTCAAGAATTTTGTTTATGAGCTCCAAATTCACAAACAAGTTTTCTAAGCCTTGAAAAATCAAAATCCGACTATCGATTTGCAAACGGCTGAAAGCCAAGAAATTACCTTTCGCATATATTCCAGCAACTCATTCTCAAATAATCACGGAGTTTTGCAAGTTCGTCTAAGAGTTCAACGTTCAACGTTCAACGACCAGCATCATCACGGAAGATGCCGATGTCATCAGATCGCAAACCAATGACGGGCCAATCGCTTTACTCACAACCAGAACGTTTACAGACACGTCCAGCTCGTCTTCGTGTTTCTGGGACTCTGGATAGGCAAAAATTTAAGGGAACTTGCAAATAACCCAACTTCTCTCCCTGCGAAACCTCTTTTCATTTAAAGCATCATGGAAGAAGGAACTCGAGCCAAAAAGACAGTTTTTGTTGGTGGTATCAGCGATGATACAGACGAAACTACGCTTTATGAAGGGTTCTCCGTGTTTGGTACGTCTGTCTACTTTTCCTCATATTGCGAAAGCATTGATGACACTGACTGAAGTACGCACTATCGTGCTCTGTGGTTTGTAGGAGACATCATCGAAGTTCAAATCCCACCACCTCCAAACCAGAACCCGAATCAAGTACCGAATCCTAATGGTGCGCACCTAGATCAGTTGACGCTTTTCTTCGACTAAAGTCTACTCGTTTCTCCCGCTTGGCTTCCTCTATTTAGATCCAAAACACCGAGGGTTCGCGTTCGTGACCTTTTCCTCGTCCGCAGATGCGCAAGACGCAATGGACAACATGGATATGAACGAGCTGAAAGGGAGGGTACTCAAAGTCAACCTTGCACGGCCAATGAAAGCAGCTGCCCTGAATCCACAACCCGGACGAGCAAGTACGCAACCTCAATTTTTTCTATGACTCTGATACTGACGTCCTGTTATCTTCGTTTTCTAGTTTGGGAGTCAGAGGAGTGGCTCAAAGAGAATGTAAAACCACTCGCACAAGCTGGAGGTAAGTCTCTTCATTCGATTTTTCAGTCAAGTTCTCAGTTTTAATTTCTTTAGGCGTACATGGTCGATTCGCGAAACCAGACGACAAAAGTGGAGACGAGGAGGATGCTGCAGGAGAGGATGACGAAAAAAAGATGGAAGAATAGTTTCAGCCGGATATTGGAACACCCAGTTGTCCTTTCGGAACGAATTGTTGCAGATTTTCGAGCTTTGGGAGGCGGTATCCAACCCACATATGCATTATCATGGGTCTCCAATTGCAGAGATCTAGTCTCGCTATTGTTATCCGCAGTAGCAATCTGTACAATGCAAGGTCCCAAAACCTGTATATTTTCAACTCAAAAATTCGACAAAAATGGGCTACGATACATGAAGGAACATTTAACAGATAGTAAGGCTACAAAGTTATTAGAAAAAAGTCCGACAACGAGATCGAGCCTCTAAGTCCTAGCTAGCTAAGCTGGCCTAAGCTTTCAAACATTCAAAGGAGGGGTCATGAGCTGCTCTTGTTCAGCAGCAGCCTTCGATTGAGCTCCTTCGAAACATAAACTTAGGTTTCCGGATTTACTGTTTTTGTCGCTGATACACTGTGTATCAATGGAAAATTCCAGTTTGGGTCTGCTCGTGGTGCCCGGGCAAAGTTGAAGTACATATATGCGGCTAAAATCTCTCCAAGACCACGTTTTGGGCAGAGGTATCAACGGGGTCTTCACATGCCCTCGTTGTCATCGAATTGAGCTCTCGCTCGCTTGATATCTTCCTGCATGAACAGGAGTTCTTCTAATCGAGCCAGCTTCTTGGCGTCAGCCGGGTTGGAGAGGACCCGTCGTAGATCGTCTATTGACAATCGAGCTTTTTTCGTCGGACCAGCCGCTTGTTGACACTACAATGAGATAAATTAGTCTTTTCTGCGAGAAGATGAGATTTTTTTTTGAAACGTACAACATCCGTAATGTATTCGATTAAAATCTCCTCCATGACATTCACTGTGTCGTTCGAAGGATTTCGGTCATCCCCAAAGCCATACATGAGGTTCCGCACTGGAAAAAAATGGTTAAGGAATGACATCTGAAAGTATAATTGTAAGAGAAACGTACGATCTTTCGTGAAAAGACCTCTCATATTCGACTGCCTCTTGCTTCCTTTGCCAGTATATGTATCCCTTGCATAATTTGGGGTATATGCAGAGAAAGTTGTCGATCTTTGCGGTAAACTCGGATGAGGCGTCGACCCAACAGTCCCCGACCCCGTGGACCCAGAATACGACCCAGAAGCAGCTGGAATAGTCATAGCCTGCGTCGTAATTTGCGAACCAACACCGCTAGACTGTGTACTCCCCATCGGTGGTGGCGGAATCACGCCCGTAGGTCTTGAGAAGTGAGCTTGAGCAGAAGCTGCTGCTGCTGCTGCGGCAGCCGCTGCTTGAGCATTATGTTGTTGAAGGTAGGTGTATGGGTACGTCCATCCATAACTTGTCACTCCTGTTTGATACCCTGTGGCGTAGGTATATCCTCCAGGAGTCGTAGCGTATGATGGATGATGGTATGCACTGTAAGGATATGTGGCAGTTGGCATCGTCGTCGCCGTCGTCGCCGTCAGAGGTGCCGTGGTTGTTGTTGTTGCCGTCGCCGGGGCGGTAGTAGTAGCTGCTACGGCAGAAACCGCCGATGCAGCAGATGCTGGCGTCGTCGCCGGCGTAGCAGCTGTCTGTGGTACATATTGCTGGTACGACATTGGTGGACGCGATGGGTGGCAGCGGACAAGCGAGTCAACGAGGGAATTCCTTCTAGGAAGTTACACAGCCGCTGAGACCCTTAGACGCGTCTTCCGATAATCCAGATTTCGCAAAAAAGTTATTTCTCCAGCTGACTCAAGTCGTATTAACATAGATGATATCAGAAAACAGTTAACGACGGATTTTACAAATAGGTATAACAGTTTGGAGCCATCTCAGTATCCATTACATCGCGAACAGATACACTTGGTCCAAGAGCAGGGTTCATCTCCAAGATATAATCAAGAGTAAGGGCGGTCGAGTTGGCTTCGAGTCCTGTTAGTCCACCAACTTCCCACATCCTTTTTTTGTCGAACTTGAGTTGCCACACCCTCCAAAGGCGATCAAGATTTGCATGGTGCATGTAAAACATTGGATCTAGACGAGATTGAGTTACAGAGCAGTAATCGCCCAAGTTGAGAGTCGACTCACCACCGGGGCTTGAGAAGAAGTTACTCATCTCACCACCAACTGCACTGTGCCCGCTGCCGTGTGGCCCGCGAATCCCCTTATTTCCCTCGAGCTGCGTGTGCAAATCTTCGAACGTCTCGTAGGCCATTATTTCTTCTACGGCAGTATGATTGAGATACTGATGAGTCGATTCATTGAAATGTCGCGTGAGACAGTGTTTAGTGACTGAGAGACCTGGCCCCATGTTCAAGGTCAAATCGGCGAACGGACCGTCCTGCACGCAGCCAACGAAAGCGTCCGGATTGATTCGTCCGTTGGCGAGGACGTCGGGGTCGGTAGGGGGTGTGTAGGTGCCTTCAACGCCATTTCCACCAAAGCCAGTTTCAACATCCCACATAGGCGAGCTCGAAATGCTAAGACATACATATCATCAGCAAAAGAAAGAGTCACAATGAACCGACCTACTTTCGACCTTCCTCTACATCTTTAGACCAATCCCAATACCTGAAAGGTTTGAAGATTAAATCCACTTTCAATGTGTGTTCATAAGACAGATCTAGACTTACGGATGAGCCCCTTTATAGTTACACCGGTCCCGAAGCGCGTTCTCGTATAACTTGAGGAAGTACCGGTGCCACATCAGAAATTGACCCTATGCGGCGATGAGACGATCTTGCAGGGTAAATAATTTTGTTCTTGCTTACCACGAAGTGAACCTTTAAGGCTATTTGAATATGAAATCCTTGGAATAGATCGAATAGAGTGTCGGCTGCAGGAACAGAGGGCTCGTTAACGGGTGTGGATTGCAAACACTTGACGGCGTTGATGTAATCTTTCTTCTCTGCGGTGTTGAGGGACCTCCTATCGCATTCTATGAGTTACGGTACTGGTTCGAATAGAAAATAAGTTTACCATTCTTTTCGCTGTAAGATATGCTCGCAGCGCACGAAAGACTCTCGTCCATTGTAGGTGTTATCAAAAGGATGAGCAAAGATTGTTGGCAGGATATTGATCAAGAGTAGAATAGAAAAGAGGATAGGGTATCGAAACATAGTCCTAACCAAAGTGGGCAGCGGGTTGCTATGTGGGTTGTATGCGGGTCTTCGCAAGTTGGAAAGAGTGATGCCTCGGGGAGCTAGATGAGTCCCCGTCAAAAATGGGCGGGTTTACATATCTTCGTGCCGAGCATCCTAGACATATTTGCTGCCCACGGGAATGACGAAAGTCCAAGACCAAATGAATCGTCGGGCTACCAGCCCAATTTGAAAGTTGAGAATTGCAGTGTTGTCCAACGATGTTCTCAGTAAGCCCCATGGGTAAGTACTACTCACATTTCTCGTATGAAAAATAAGCAGCAAAAACCGGAGTGTCAAGGCCATTTGTGGCCAAATTATTGGCCTGGCTTCATTCCGAAGCCAGCGCATTAGCATCCGTGAGGAAGAAGTCCATGAAGAAGTCTATGGCGTACACCGAAATTCCAGGTGAGCTAGCCAGTTCAACCGAGATAAGAACTAAGTGAGTATGCCACTATTCAGTGATGGATATATCACTGGCAAGAGAGTTCCAGTTCCGAGGAGACATTGTGCGATCAAACAGAGAGAGCGACTAGGTTGACCGTTGAACATTCCGGGCCTCGGAGCTATACGGTAACGTGACACCCCTAAACACGTCGTCGCGAGAATGTTACTTGGTAACTTACACAGTTCCTTTGAATCTTACAGCTTTGAGAACTAGAGGGTCAATATAAAGGCTTGCGTCAGCATGGCACTTTACTGTATGTCGGACCTGATCTGAGGAGTGTCATAACCAGCAAATCCTCGTTTGATGTTTGAGTATTGCCTCAAGTACGAAAAGCTCTCCCAATAAGCGCAACCTTTTCAGCAAAGAAAGAATACTCACCTATATATGAGCTAAACCTCAGAGAGATTTCATAGTGCTTGAGAATGAACGACGTCAGAGTTTTATTTCTATTAGCGAATATAGAATCAGCGTACTCACGCGGTCCATTGGAACTTGCCGAAGCCCATCTCATGACGAATCTGGGAACAGATTTGGAAAGCAGGTGTGGGGATATCTACGCTGTAAACAGTGAGTATTCCAGCCGTTTGCATATCGATAGTCGGATTCCGATTTTGCAGCACTCAGGATTCTTATTTACAAAATGTGTCGAAGTGGGGCGTATAAACAAGAAAGTGAGAAAAACTAAACCATTTTCGGAAAGATTACCTCCTAATGCGGGTGCCCCACAACGATCTGTCAAGAATTTTGTTTATGAGCTCCAAATTCACAAACAAGTTTTCTAAGCCTTGAAAAATCAAAATCCGACTATCGATTTGCAAACGGCTGTCACACACCTGCTTTCCAAATCTGTTCCCAGATTCGTCATGAGATGGGCTTCGGCAAGTTCCAATGGACCGCGTGAGTACGCTGATCCGACGCTGCAGAGAAACAGAGCAATCTCAAGTACAACAATCACAACTTTTGAACTCTGGAAACTTGTCCCGTCATGTATCTCTCTGGACGTATCTTTGATATTCAGGTAAGGACCTATCACTTTAGGCATGAGTCATCGTTGACATGGCTATAAAAGCCGTTCAACTTCCTAGAGCGCCACAAAAATACCCCAGATGCATCGACTTCCACCTACCACTGTTCCCACACCTGGGCCCTCAACCACCAGCGACATGGATGAACACCTTCAAGCTGCGCTCATTGAAGCGTCTGAAGGTCCCAAGGCTGTTTCCAGCAGCCAAACATCTCAAATGGGCAAGCTAAAAGCGTTGCCCCATGTTGACCAGGACCCGAACACGACGGCACTCTACTGGACTCTTGATGAACAAACCCCCGTTGTTCTCAAATTCCCTGCGATGTTGGACACCAAGTCCTTTGATACGAAGATCAGCTCTTACTTCAATAACGTTGGATACAACGTAGGTATTCATTGTATCGTTCTTCCGATATTTGAGCGCTTTTCTTACTGCTATGGCACATCAGACCTTCAAAGAAGAGCAATTCACGAGGACTAGAGCTCAATTTGTTTTGCGTCAGATTCCCAAAGACCTCAGAAAATATCCGAGGGAAGCCATTACATGCTCCGCGCATGTTGCTCGCCTAGTCCGTGATCTCGCCAACGAAACTGAAGTAGAGAGAAATGAATGTACGAGGTTCAAGTCGATGGCGCTTCTCTTAGCTACCTCATGAGTCATTCTTAGATCTTGACCTCGGCGAGCACCCGAACATGGTCAGGCGCTGCTTTCATACCACTTCGAAAAAGAATCGGCCTTCCGATTTCACACTCACTGCTCTTACCGCCG
Source organism: Crepidotus variabilis (assembly GCA_015657495.1). Classification (NCBI taxonomy): domain Eukaryota; kingdom Fungi; phylum Basidiomycota; class Agaricomycetes; order Agaricales; family Crepidotaceae; genus Crepidotus; species Crepidotus variabilis. Next base: position 273,372 of record MU157837.1, on the reverse strand, counting down.
CAATCTTCGCGGATGCAGATGATGTCAAAGATATGGTAGACATTAATCATGGTAAGTGTTATATCATTCCTGAAGTCCTCAAATTCCTTATATCTTTCTTGCTCTAGACAACATTGCCATGTTCATGCCCGACACAGATCACCGCTACACTGCTCTCTTCAAGAAATATCCCGACTTGGCGAACTATGTTGTTGTCCCGCCTAACATCAGAGACCATAACGGAGACCTGATACTCCCAGCCGATTATGCAACCGCACTCGCGTACAAAAGTCCGACTCCCGTATGCGTCGAGGTAATGCTCCGTCTGTGAGTACCTGCTGCTTCAGGTCAACTCGTTTGCTGATCATATATTCTTGTAGTTGGGAAATTGTCCCCTCTCAAAAAAATCCTAGAGGAGGTCGTACCTATCAGATGATGATCAACTCAATGCGACTCCTCTTACCCAAGCCCAAACCCAACCCAACCTTAAAAGATTACTTCGCCCAGAGCGCAGCGGGAAGTACGTCGTCTCAGGCTAGCGGTGCCTCCCAGACTCTGCCTTCTGAACAAGACGATAATGGTACTTCTCGGGGCTGAAAAGAAATTTGCGAAGGTGACTGTATTGACTCAGAACGCTCTTGATAAATATTATTTTGTATTCCTAAGCATCGATACGTACAAGTATCTCATTTTCCCCCTTTGTTTATAAGTTTAAAGTGAGGTGCTTGCAGAACAGTGGGCAGTGAGTTGTGTTTCAAGAGCGACCGGATGAAATACTTCCGCGGCAAAGCAGCTCGTGAGAAAGGTCCCGAAAAGGTCCCAAAATGACGATCGAGCGGAAGCAAAATGCGCTGATGCGCTTTGAGCCACCTTGAGAGAGAATGCACTTCTCTCGTTGAATATTGAGTATCTATTCGATCCCTTCAGCATGAAGAATTCTCACATTGAAACTTCAAAGCTACTTGCTTTCAGGTCAAGAAAGTCTGTAAATTTCGAGAATTCAAGAACTTTTGAACATTGCCAAATTTTAGGCGTGAGCTTCCTAGAACCAGCGAAGTGCCCATTCGTGACCCGTCCCACCGCTATCGAACTTGAGAAGATTTGTCGACTTCGATTGTACATGATGGTCATAGAAGATCATTTATGTTACTTGGGCTTCCTAAGTTGATCATTAGAACCTGAATAAACCAAACCGAAACGCCCTCAGAATGTGCGCTCGTCACCCTCACTGGTCATAAGAAGCGCTGACATAAATGGTTTGAGTAAAGACTTCGTATATTCTACACACAGTTGAACTCACGGTTTTGATGATCTCTTTTCATACGAGCACCAGACGAGCATGTGTCAAGGGGCCTGAGATCACGTCCATGTGCAACAGAAGAAAAGGAAAAGCAAATGAAATCAAGTGAAAGTTATATGATCTTCTGTCCAAAGCCCATGAGGGTATTTTGCGGCTATTGGGCAATACTCACGTTTGACCCAGTAAGTAATCGTTGCAGCCGTCAATGTGTGCGTGCATTCCTTTACTGAAAGGTGCCACTCGCTTGAGATCCAATCTTGTGGATGTGGATACTTGCGATCTTAGGTATAGGTACCGTACTGTATACCGCGACCGTTTCTCAAAATCTTGATCCCGTGAGCCTCAGGTGGGATCTAGATTTCACCTGCGACAATAATTCGCCGCGCTCAATAATACGGGAGATCTAGATCTTGTTCAAAAGGTGCGACAGATAGTAGAGTATACAGTAGTCACTCACAGCTGCAAAATTAAAGGCAAGAAATAGCTCATGAATCAAGGGTGATATTCAAGCTCACAAATCTTGGTAGACTACATCATGACAAAAGCCAAGTCGCTGTACAGTGCTTTGCAAAAATCCGCCAAGCTCATCTTCGCTCTCGAGGGGAAGTTGTAGCGCTCAAATGCATGAATATGGTCAGCTATGTGCAGTCTAAACATAGTGTGGTGATGTCGAGGATAATATAGACCTTGTAAGGCGTCGGTAACCGGATCCGCATCCTCGTTTGGCAGGGAATGTGAAGTGGGCGGGGAAGAATGAATCTGAGATATTGTGAGAACTAATCTACGTTCCTGGATGCTGGAGCGGAAATTGCCGTACCTCCATTCATCTCGCGGCGAATCTCAGCGAATCTCTTTGGAGATCTTTTCACCGCGACAGCCATTCACCTCCGAAAGGCCACAAATGAGAATGGATGTTAGAGTCATCAAAGCCTATATAAGGAACCTACAAAACTCCAACGCTCTCAGAAGAAACCTGGAAGTCGTATATATCAACTGGTCTTGAAGACTATGCAGTTCCTTCCTCTGACGCCGGCACCGGCACCATCCAATCCCCTCTCATTGGTATCACGCGTTTTAGCATGCCTTAGACTAGGTGTATACAGCATAACTCCCAGGTTACTTGTGTTATTGGTGCCGAGAACGGCGGAATAGAAATCAACATCAGTTCAAGCGAGTTCTAATGGCATCGATAACATTGGATGATGGTAGATGGTCGGTAATAGCAGAGTCAGATGTGTACAAGCTAGGGTACCGTCCATGCCGATCAGCTACCCTACATCTTATTGCAGGCGCTGATGTTGGTATTTTTGGATATGTGGCCCACTGTATCATTGACGATTATAAAGGCCAGTGTACGGAAGATGCTTAGGGACACAATCAAGTTATCAATTGAGTAATATCGACACGACGACCCCGCAATCATTAATGATTAATCATCATCCGTCCACCTTGTCATCATCATCCAGCAAGTATGCAGTACCAGCACAAAGTACGCCTTGTTGAACTTATACGGACAAGCTCGGATGAGGGTCTGGCTGCTGTCTGTTGCGGGGGTAGCTCCTGCACCAGCGATTTGACCGCCCAGTACCAACTGCTGCGAGCCACAGGACTGTTGTTGAGACTGAGGAGAACGTTTGGCAAAGCCGGCACTTCTGGATGAGCTTGGGGAGGTATTGTTGAATTGAGATATTATTACCACGAGATAACGAATGGTCAACCGACTAGCGTATCGAGCAACACGGCCGAGGAGGAGATTCCTGGATGGCAGAGGCGGACTTGGGCCAGCGATGTTAGATGGGGCTGGTTGAATAGGTAGATCTCAGTCTGTCTTTCTTCAGGACACTTTGGATCTCGGAAAAAGACTGTGGCAGCTGCGATTCATCGACGAGCCGAGATTGCAACTTTCGGGTTCTATGATTACTGCAAATTTCTGTGAGTAATTTAAGCCTTATGCGGATATAAAACACTTAGAGCCTGCAACGTGGATGCTTGAAAAAGCCGCATCTGTGTTGGTTTTGCAGCATGATTGTGAGTCCAGGTCAATTGTAACGTTGAGTCTTGCCTTGCTTGGGAAACGGTTCCCACCCCTATCATTGAGGATAACGGCTCAACGCAGACTCGGAGTCACACTACCACAATGGCTCAGCTCTGCGTATATTTTAAATCTTCTCAACAATCTTTTTTGAGTGGTCGAAGCTGCAAGGTCCCAATGCTAGTCGCATTGACATACCCAGTCTGTACTACTGACAAATTTACTAGTCTTGGACCTTCGTTATGATTTCACTCTGTCACCTCGTGCTTTGATGTCGACCAGCTCAAAGCTCGAGCCGCCGTACAACTCGACTTGAAGTAAACCTACGCTCGTCAGGTCTGAAAACGCTGATGTCAAGTCCAATGGTCCTCACGGTATGTGGTTCAACAATAGCTACTGAACCGTTTAACTAACTTCTCTTTTACGAATACAGCTGGGATTATACCTCTGAAACATCGCCTTTTCGCCCATTATTCAATACCTCGACGGGAAGATCCTCGAAGTCTCCGTGTAGAAAATGATTTTAAAATAAAAGCGCATCAGACCTGTCGTCATCAAGATAGTGGTTTGTCTGTACGTTTCTTCCTGTACTCGATACTTACTGGATTCTGTATCTGACATTGATATCCCGTGCTCTCAGCTGGGAGACCCAATAGTTTCAGATGAGGCTCTCCTGAGAACTGGTTCTTTGGCATCGATAATTTCATCACATCTTTAAGTTGTACGATACGACATATTCGAGCACTCTTAATTGATTGTCAACATTGGACTCCCGAAGCCATACCTCATCCGACCCAACTGATAACTCTTGCCGGCCTTGCGCATATGAGTCGCCGGCCAAACCACCCTTCGATCCGCATAATATTGCTCGCGTAGATCTCCCTCGCGCTTGCAGTTGTACGTGGCATAAACAGCTTTACGAGCGCCGTTTGAGGCATTCGCATCACTACGATGGGCTAGATATGATCCAAATATCAACATCTCGCCTGGCTTCAGCTCAACTGGCACCCAGGTCTGCCCGTCAACCCAAGATGATTCGATGCAACGGTCTACGTCCGAGATAGGAATTGACATCAGATGACTCCCTTCAACGACTTCAAGCCCGCCGTTACTTGTATCAGCAGCATCAATAGCCAGCAGGATCGTCAGATGTTTAACGTTCTTGATGTGTGTGTAGGCCGTGGAATCGATATGCGCAGAGTAGCCTCCACTACCGGCGAGTTTGTAGTTGATTTTCTCTTTGAATAGGATCATTTCTTCGCCGGAGAGTTGATTCAAGATTCTTAAGAATGTCTCCCCGCGGAGAAGAGCGCCGAATCCCGTATGTGAATCAGCAAAATTTTCAGTGCGGCATAACACGCGGGTGCCGTTGGGTTGGATTTCGTCATATGGCATCCACGAAGAGTGTTCTGTACAGGGGAGATCGTGGATTTCTTGGGCCCATCGTTGGAGTGCGGTGGTTTCTTGAGTAGAGAGGACGTCTCGGAGGATCAAGTACCCGTTTTTCGAGAAAGAGGCAAGTTGTTCATCAGTTAGTGGGGTGTTTGAAGGCATCATTCATCCCTTGTACAGGTATTTCAAACGTGTTTATATACAGTACCGGTCTATGAGGCCTGCCAGAGATTGCTTACTCGGGAAGACTGGCCTCATGCAAGTAATTTAATTGTCCAATGTTGCTATTCGGACCTGGATAGGCAGGAATCAGGATTACTTGGCCGATTTAAACAAAGTAGTTCGACCTTGAGCTTGAGCTTGATGCTGTACGGCTTACACAGGACACTATGCTGATTCGACTTCTGTCACTAATTTTCCTGCATTAAAACTTTAAAAATGAAGTCGGAATTTCTTGTACGTTTCCCTGAAGCACTTTGTCTTTTTTTTTGTGACAACAACTCCAGTTGTTATCTCATTGAGTTGACTAGCGTATCTGTAGGATATGACGTCGCCAGACCAAAACCAGGAAGATCTCCATAAATGAGGTTCTCGTTTTGATTCAACTTCCAGTTGTCCTATCCAAAACATCTCCCGTAGTAATGGCAACCGATGTTGGATTTCTTTATATTCACTGGCCAAGTGCAAAATCGTGAGAACCGCAATCGCGAGTTTGAGGCCCGTTTTCTCTGATGTCTGATGCGTTCGCTGCCTACTTACGTTCAATTTCAGTGGGGTAACAGATACAGGTTAAGGTGTGTATTAGTACTGGGTGTGTGCAACATGTTCCGATATAACTTTGTAGTTGGACAGCTAAACATTCATGAGTCAAATAAATCCAAGGTACTGAATTCACCGTCCGCCAGCACGTCATCATCGAAAACGATCTTCTGAACGTAACGCTTTAGCATACTCCGCTTGAGTTCTTTCTCTTGTTCTGTTACTTTCTGAGCATCCTCATGCACAAGACTATTGGCACTTCTAGTGGGGATTTTCTTGGGTTGAGCAGCCTTCTTCTTGGCAGATTCCAGGCCGGATGAGACGGAGTTTTGTACATCTTTAACATGAATAAGCTCCCTCTTTTGTTCAGGGTAACTTGCTACGGTGTTGCGAACGATATGCAGTAGTCTTCGAAGGTCGGTGTCGGCGGCCAGAGAGTGGAAGATTTCTTCAACCTCGCCTTCTTCGTCTTTCTCATCATCGCCAACCTTGTCTTTATCTTGATCGTAAATTCCGTCCGCTGGTGCCTTCTTTTTGCGTTGCCTTCGTTCTGCTCGTTCCTCCTTAACAGAGATCTCAATCACCGTCCTCATTCGCCCATCCAGCTCATTGGTAAATTTGTCAAACTCCCGAGTGATAGTAGTCCTCTCCTTCTTCCTCTCCTCTGACAAAACGACCGCATCCATCACCCCTTTCATATATTGGACTTCTCGCAGCAGCCGTTTTGCCTCTTCTCTTTCCCATTGACGCCAGGCCTTCAATGCGCGTCGGTTATCCACAGACCATGGGCCTCTGAGCGATACGCCATCCGAGTAAAGCTGGTCCATGTGTCGAATACTCAGAGATGAGACGGCGGAACTAATGCGCTCCGACATTTCAAGAGCGGTGGCAATGTCAAGTATTGTGTGTCCGACACTGTTCTCTATAAAGAACATTGAAGGATCTGTGACGAAGCTGCACAATAGTTGAAAAAGTTTGTATTGCTGGTTGCAAACGGCAAGGTGAAGAATAGTTGCCCCATGGATCTCGCGCAGGGGGAGCGAGGATTGACTGAACTCAAGAATCGACTGAATAATCTTAGAGTGATTATGGTTAACGGCAACATGCAGTGGCTAACAATAGTGTCAATTCCAGTGAGGTGAACGATATAAAACTATGAGCACTCACAGTGTGCTGACAATTATTTTTTTGATCACGGAGAAGCTCCTCGTTGACGTCTTTGGGCAGTTTGGCCAAGAAGTAATCAAATAAAAAAAGATTGCCGCTTTTGGCTAAGCAATGATAGATATTAAATCTAACAGACAAAAAGGTAGAAGATCTGTTAGAACGACACAATTGAGGGATAATAGTCTTACCCGTCATGAGTTCGGTGAGTGGGCGAGTTTGATTGACTGAGAAGGAAATCGATGACCTTCCGACTCGAGCCTCTTTGAGCAGCAAGTAATAGCATGTTCCAGTTGACGGGTGTAATCCTATATCGAAACTCTTTGAGCTAGGAGGTGTGAATATAGGTAGAAGAAGCCCACCTGGTATTAAAAGTGGACGCCATGATTTGCGGTTGCAAGTCCATCAGCAATGTGACAGTCTCAAGACAATTGTGCTGGCCAACTAGGGCAGCTGTGAGAGGTGACTCTCCGATTCGAGTTATCGTCCATCCAAGCCACATAGGTAGCTGTTTCTCAATACCGCCGTCAGACCCCACATTGACTCTCTTCAACCAGGTCGCTCTCTCATCAGTGTTGTTAGACATGTATCGCTGGAACGCTTTCGCAGGTTTGTCAGAAGCAAGATAGCGAAGAATATTGTGGGAGGCATTTTCCGAAGCTCGCCATACAAGTGGGATGTGGCTCGGTGGCTCGGTTTTTGTGGCATCTGGGTCGTTCTGTCGAGCAAGATCGGCGCGTTTCATGCCGTGGACGTTGAGACCGAGGTAAAGCCTGTTCTTGTCATTGACAGCGGTAGGGGCGGGCGGAGTCTCACTATGTTTTTGAGCCTTCTCAAAATCGATGCCATAGCCCGTACGTTTAATATAAAGATCCAACATCTCCGGCTGATCGTGTTTGATAATCATGGCCAACAGGTGGGTAGAATCAGAAGGCTCCAGAGGATGGGAGATGGCTTGGTAAAGGTTGGCAATGCGAGTAAAGGTCTCCGTGTTTCCATCGACGACCGCCTTCGCTAAAAGAGTATGGGAAGTGGTCCATTTTCGAACAGGTTTGACCTCATAGTAGAATGGATGTTCCAGAATTTCGGAAGGTTTTATCGGAGATTGGACAAGGGTGGACTGGGTTGCGATGTCAATGAATTTTGGTTTTCCATCCGCAGTCACGTCCGAATTAGTGTCCGAGTCTTCGTCATCATCGGTTTCTTCATTGATGTCGCTGTCGTCTAAGGGACTATTAGTTCAAAGCGATAACAAAAAGAAGTTTCATTCACCAAGTTTGATATTAGAAACGATGAAAGGTGGCTCTTTGGGATCTTCTGGGCGATATTGAGCAGTGGCAATAGCAAGAAGGAGTCGGCAAGTAGTCCATTTCCCACCCAGAACAGCAGCGGCAAGTGGAGTGAAAACTACGACCAAACTTTGTCAGTTAATCCATCGAGATCATAGAAGAGTGCGGGTTATCAAATACCTCTTTGAAAGGTATTACTAGATCGATCAATACGCACAGCAACCTTGAGTGGATGCACACCCGGCGCCGCATTCGTGGGCATACAAAGTTGCTTAACTTTGTCATTATTACCAGCATAGCACGCTTCGAATAATTCGTCATAAGATTCCAGGAGGTGGTTAGGTACGCTCTGCCGTCGATTTCCAGTCATGAGGTAAAAGCATGTCCATGCTTTCTTGGGGCTAACATTGGAAGCTGACTGTTTGTGCATTTCTCGAAATTCTGTGGTTGCGGTTGATTCGATATTTGGATATATATATCCCCAACTCTGTGCTTTGTGTTCCTGTAAGATTCGAAGGGCCTCTTCAAAGTATCGTTGACATTCTACGAGCTCCTTCATTTTCCTATCCTTTACTTTGATCTCGTTGTCTTTTCCCACTGCGTTAAACTGTTTCAATTGCGATGACTCCAAAGCTTGCAGAAAAGACTTCCAGGGAGGATGGTTGGGATTGGGTTGAGGGTCTAGAGAATCAGACTCTAACTTGAGTTTGAGGATCTGACATGTGATGTCGTTGATGGCTATCGGGACCCATTCAATAATTGTCCTGCGTTGGTCGGATGGTTCGTATATGTCGAGTGAACTTTTGATGCCAATATTGATAGAGGCACCGCAAGCCACCAGCAGAGAAAAGGCCTCAGGAGACGAACACAGCGCAGTTTCGACTGGTTGGAACACACGTGGCAAATAATCACCATCCGAGGAATCTTGATAGTGTTTGCTTGGAGGCCTAAATAAAGGATGAGATTCGGACAAGCAAAACTTTGTTGAACCTACATGGCATCCTGGGCATCTGCGATGTCTTTTTCCTCAACAGTTAATTTGGCGTCATGCGAGAGCAACACAGCCAACGAGGCATAGTTGCGTTTTTCGATGGCGCTCACGACAGGTAGCGCATAGTCTGACCATTTTTGGGATGGGAAGTTCAACATAGTAAGAGCCTTTTCTTCGCATTTAAGTACCGTGTTCAATAATTTGGCCTTGTTCGCGATAACAAAGTAATGCATGATAGATATCATAATATCGTTGACGGTCGTACAGGTTGCACCAGCGCGGATGAGCATTTCAGCGACACGACAAGCTTCTTCTTCGTCTTCTCGAAGTGCGGTCATGGTGAGCGGGTGTAAAGGTTTATTGTAGCGAGTTGAAGCTTTTGAAGGAAGTTTGACGTCGGCCCCCTCCTTGATCAACTTTTCCACAACCACGACGGGAGCGAACAGCACAGCAAAGTCAAGGGCGGTGATACCAAAGTCAAATTCGAATTGATTGATGTCAATAATGTCCAATTCGTCCTCCTGGTTGAGTATATCATCGGGCGGCGTCAGAGAGTGTACTGGTACCTCCTTTTCTTCATTTGGTTGGCTTTCGTCCTTATTGCCAATCCCATGCTCTGCATCATCAGGCACCGCGAAGCCAACGTCTTCATCAGAGTGAAAACTCCAGTCATCCTCAGAAGAGGAACGTTTCCCTGATTTCTTTGTTACACCACCTCTGTCCCTATGTTTGTTCTCCTCCAGCGGCTTCGGGTTGTTCAATTTACCCACATTCACATTCGCAGCACTTTTTTCAAACAGCTTGTTCATGACAGTGAGGTTGCCGTATTGTGCCGCCAAGTGGAGTGGGGTCCTTCCGTCGACGAGCCGAGCCGTTATTCTTGCACCAGCTTGGATGAGATCGCAAGCGACGTCAGAAGACCCTGTGATAATAGCAAGGTGCAAAGACGACCGGCCAACATGATCCCGCTGCCGAAGATCGATGTCTTCCGCTGAAAGGAGTTTTCGGACCTCTGTGCGATCTTGCTGAGCAATAGCAACAAAAAGCTTATGAATCGGCTTGATGTACACTTGCTCGGACCACTCTCCGTCATCGATAGGATAGAAGCTACCAGAGATGGTCTGACGCCCTGGGTTCTCTTCGATGAATCTAGAATAACTTAAAGGATACCGAAAATAATAGGATATCTGAGCTTACTTAATTCTGCCACGAACATATTGCTTATCTTCTGTGTCTTGGATTGTTCGCTCGTCAGCATGGATAGGTTCAGGGCACATCTATAAACACGTTGGTCTAAAAGCGGCTTTTAATTTTGCAAGAGGGCTTTACCTCACAACAATCCTCCATGCACTCTTGTAATGTGCCAAAGAACGCAGGGTGTCTATGGAGTCGGCGTTTTTTATTCTTCGGATTAAAAGTCGCTGAAAAAGAGTTTAGCTGTCATCAGTTGACAAATATTAACAGCACCAACAATTCATTCCAAGATCGGTTTGGTAGACCAGTTTCTCAATTCGACGGGCATCCCATGTTGGACCATAAGGTACATGCAAAGCGGTAACATCGTAATTATTCAAGGCTAGACCAGCAATAGTGTCATCAACCTTCAGATCGTTTCTGAGCGCCTTTTGATTGATATAGGGCCGATCCTGTGGAGGGCGTCCTCGAAGGCTCCGTCGCGAGTCAAGGAATTCGAGGCGAGTGTCGGTACGAGCCAACCTCTCAAGAACAAGCAACCGCGCCAATCCAGTCATCTTGGTGATAGATCGCTCGTAAATCTGGTTACAGACATAAGTAATGTGAGAAAACAAATTACATGAAGCACATACAGTTGGATCTAATTCTTCACGCTTCAGGTTAGGAACGAAGATTTCGTATCCTCGACTGGCGTACTTGGCAAGACGTATCTCATAGGACGGAGAGCGCCTTGACATGTCGACGGTGTTGCATTGCCTCATCATGGCTACGATCGAACGAGGGCTTGCCCAAACTGTTTTTCCTGTATGTGTCGCTTCGGTTCGACTGAGCACTCGAACAAAAGACACAGAATGCTTACCATCATATGCACAACACGGCGCGTCGACATCAAATCCTGCTAGTACTTCGGCAGGAGATTGATATAACCGCAGTATAATTTGTATTGCACGGTATGGGTATTGAGCTAAAAGGGCCCCGTTCAGACAAGAACAGAAAAGCCACGGAAATGAAGGCTTACAATGGATCGAAATGGTATGCTTGGTTCGAATACATGTAACATCCCAAGGAATCGAGTCTTGAACAGCTTCGTAAACATTCTGGATTTTCGCTTCGGCCTAGCAAGTTTCTTTTCAGTCCTTCATTCAAGTAATGCAAGGCCGAAAGCGTACCTGTTTGGCATCCAAGCCATAAATAAAAAGGTCGACATCGGATGAAGGGTAGGCGTTTGTGTGGTAATGCTTCCTCGTAGCCCGCTTCGAGGCTGTGTGCTGCTTGGCCAAAGGTGCTAAGCATGCCAGAACCGAGCCACCAGCAGCGATGATATTATTCCAGTCGAGGAGTTGCGAGAGGGATCCTTCGGTAAAGATCGACCAGTTCCTGCGGAATTCGACCAGGTCTGAGACCATGCAAGGCGTCCCTTCTTTCCTCCTCTGTTTATTCCCCAAAGGAAGAACGTACTGGGATGACAGATCGTGAGCATCTTTCACAACTCGAGCTCTCGTTTTCTTGATTGTGTCTGGCACAGCAAAGATGTCAACCAACCCCACGTAGCGAATTGAAATCTCCTGGTTGGACCTGTCGGTTGCGAAGAGCTGCCTTAACCTTTCTTCGTACTCTAGGCAGGGTTTCAAGGCTGGAATGAGGTCGACTCCTGGACCCTCTGATAGCGCGTTTATCCTGGAGACAAAAGCCTCAACCTCGGTATCCGGTTCCATGAAGACGCGTGAGGTGCGAAACGGTATAGGGCATCATGTTCTTGTCCTTTATATGCCAGAGAGTCATAATGTGGGTGTTGCGAACGTGACAACGCAGTTTGGCATTTTCCTTTCGGCATCGCTCCGGGCTTGTTTGTAGTTTCAAATTCTGTGACCCTTGGAGGGGCAGAACAGGCTGGTGAGTGTCGGCGTCGATATAGTCATGGAGGTGTGCATACATTTGCGTGTGAATCACCGCCTGGTTGGTGTCATCATACCTCCAGCCGTCAACATATTATTAATAAAATGACATGGAGTGCTCTTCAGGCATGAAATTACAAACAGATGAGTATATAGATATGTTTACTAATTCAGAAAACGAACAAGCCGGCCACATGAAAAGGGCAAGCGAATCAAGGTTTTCGGAAAGACTTCAATAGTCGCCTCGAGAAACGCAAACAACAATATCCGATATATCCTTCAAGAAATTCAAATGAGGAAAAGGCTTAGAAGTCAAGTTAGCGTAGAGGTTGTAAGTTGAACGAATGAAACGCTTCTGGATCGGAGTTTTTGTAAGCAGCTAAAAGACCAAGGCTACAAATGAGATGGGCAGAACGGAAATCGTCGAAGGACGGAGGGGTAAACTGCTCAGGTGTGACGGTGGGTTGTCAATAGATATGGAAGGGATTGGCATGCGCAGGGGCTGCACCCGTTCAACTACCATCCGAACGATTCCTCCGCTTGTTGAAACCCACAACCTGTCCCCAAGATGGAACATTCCGGTCACTCATTGTCACGGGCGCGCGCTGGCCTTTGTTAAACTCCTCGAATGACTCCTAAGTGCTCTGAAAGCTTTTGAGAATTGTTGTAAGATGTTGGGATAGAAAAGAACACACCAGCTGCCTTGTTTCAAAGTCGTTCGTTGCCAGTTGGAAATCCAAGGTTTTCAGTCGGATGACTCGGAGAATGCAAAGATGAGCACAGGAAACATGCCAGTCTAACGTCAGCGTAGTCATTCGTTTGGTTTCTCCGTATTCTAGAGACATTCATGAGATCGAAGCAAGACAATCGCGGTTGATCAACTTACCGTTGAGGAGCATAAAAGAGAGCTTTTCTTCGCCGTAAGATGTCCCTGGATGTAAAAATTGCCGCAAGGTCGCCAATCCCATGTTTCAGAAAAGAAGATATACCGTGATGGCCTTGTCATCAAGGCCTAGCGGGTATGAATTTTGAGAGGATGCACTTCAAAGATATCTTCCGAGCTCTGGCTAACGGTTTAGTACGACTCATCGTAAGCTGGAGATTCCAATGCTCAGATTTCCGAAAGTTCTTTGTATGTCGTTTATTGACCTCGTCCTCGTAGCCTGAAGTAAGTGGTTGTTCACAAATTGACAATGAACTACTCAGAGGCGGAAACATGGGGAAAGGAAGCAAGAGCGTGAGAACAATATACTACTTGCATCAACTGATGGCGACATACAGGATGATCAGATCTGGAGATCAAGATTTTCGAGAGGCATCTACTTGCTCAAAACTGGGTCACGAAATCAAGAGGTTTTCCTCTACAAAATTAGTGGAAATAGGAAGCAAGAATACTAGATATCATGTGATCCCGCTCAGCCGGGCAAGAACATTGAACACACAGTACACGCACCTGCCGCCTCCCAGAGTCAGGTACAGCGTACAAAGTACCAGTTCTATTTTTGATGTAGACCTGCTGATCCTCGACACTGATCTGAACCATCCAAAATGTGGCTCAATGCGAAGTGTTAGTTAAACATACTCCACAAAAGTTTTCTACTATAAATCTGTGGCGCAAGTCGAGGGGCCATTGGCAAAATAACTGAATAGCATGGGTGTTTGATCATGCCGAACGTGCAGCAAATATTCCCCAACACTCCGTTCACGTTGCACAAGCAACGACACAGCCTGAATAACAAGAGACAAACTACTGTTTGCGTTAATGAGCAGACAGTTTTGGTTTCGGAGTTGAAATAGTGCACACCTTGGGATTTTTGATTGACGGGCTACTTTGTCGATTCACGTCCATCTAAAAATTATACCGATTTGACTAGTGGCTCAATCTATAAAGTGTCAGATAAGCTTACTCCACAAAAGTCTTCTACTGTATTGTACAGTATACTCACCTCAATCTTCATTACAACTTTCGCATTTGAGGGAATAACGGACTTAAATTCAGAGCAATGAAAACGCAAAATCCGTGGAGCAGCTTTGGCAATTGGAAATAGCCGAAAGGCATGGGCATGGGCAGCAGCGCTTGATCTTGTTTGTATCGCAGATGTTCGCCAAGACTCCCAACTACTCAACTGGCATGGAACACAATCTACCATGATTGTGAGGTGACAATCGGAGTTGAAATGTATACTATATACTTTATGAAATTTGATTGCCGGTCCCTTACCTTGTCAATCCATGACCACCATGGCTATCTTGTTGGGCTTCGCCGTATAGAAACAGGTTTAAGGGGCGAACATACCTCCCAAAATCCTATATAATGAGGACTCGGTTGTCCTCCAATGCCCCATCTCCCGTCTGGCAAATTCTCTTTCGCTCATCCTTCCACACACAATGACTCTAATATCTTCGAACTCTTCTCCCAGTTATCAATTCCGCATTGACAAAGACACTACACAACTGGTAGATGGGCCAGTGAACGCTTCCACCGGGAATATAGTAGTCACCTCAAGCTCGTTCAAGGGCTTTGATCATCTTGGTCATGTCTCTCCTCAATCTCATCCTCCCGCCGTCAAAATGCCAGCGCCATCGTTATCTCTCTACAAGTTCCCCTTCTACCCTGCCAAGGATGAAAAGCGACTTCGTAAAGAGCTCATCTGTCCCTCCGCTTGTGATCAAGCAGTCACTTCCTGCTCTTTCAACGGTCTTGGGCACCTTCGGTTTATGTCGAACAGAATTCCGTCGGAACCGTTATATTATTCTCTCAATAACGAAGAACGGCCGACTACCCTCAAGTTTTCAGGCGTTTTAGACCTCGAATCGAGAGCGACCCAAATCAATCCGTACTTCGGTCATGGAGCGAGCATGGTAAATATTGTGATTATCTTACCAGAATTCGACTGACCAATGAAATAATGACGGCAGTCAACTACAGCCAAAAAGTTTGAGAAGATAAAACCCACCTTCGCCATACTCCCGTTACCCCAAACCCCATCAGTTTATTCTAAAGAGGCTGTAGCCTGCTCTCATGCAACTGTCAAATTTCTCGCAGAAGTTATGCGGACATCGAATATCGACCTACATGAATGTGAGTTTACCTCCGTGACTGAGAAGCAGTACACTTACCAAACATTTTTGTAGATGCGTATTTTACGGAAAAAGATGTTACATCTTGGATTTATACAGTTGTGGAAGGTGGAAAGCAAGGATTGAAGCTCGAAACAGATCCTCTTTTCGTCGCACCAGGAGATAAGACTTGCAAACATGGTAAGCGAACTAAGTGGGTGTTGGCTAGAAAAAGTAGGCTAACAGCTTTGTCAGATAAAACTAATACTGCTGCCCAACTGCCTGATCCTCTCCACTACTACAAACATCTCTTCCACAAAAATCCTGAATTGGCGAAGTATCTCGTCCTTCAGCCGCTTATCAAAGATGTGGATGGATCTGTTATACCACCTGGAGAATACCAATCCAGACTCCATGATATGCACCTCAGGCCTGTCACCGTTGAGGTCACTCCCCTAGTGTGAGTGTGCCGAGTTCTAACATTTTCGTGCCTTGACTTTTTAAATGTAGTTCAGATGCAATTCCCTCAAAGCCCGGTCAAACTGGAAAGCCTAAGTATCGCCTTGTCATAAACTGGTTACAGCTTTTACCAAAGCCAAAGCCGATTGTACCTCCTTCAACCGGCGTTCCTTCTCTCCCAGCCTGTCAGCCCTTGCGTCAACGAAAGCGAGAGGTCCCCTCCGACGAGATAGTAACTGGGAAGGGAATTGTGAAGATGCGTAAGCTAAATTTTGTCAAGCAAGGACCACATGTTATTGTAAGGGATGTATCATTATGAATCATTCGATAGATATAAGATTAGAGCACTGTATATTATCACAATCTAGTTTGGTCCAGAAAACGAGTTGATCACCGAGGCCATAATCACGTTGGTTGAGTGTTGCAATTACTTCTCCAAGTTGTGCAAGCAGAGGAAAAGGAGCCTCAAGGCGCCAAAAATGAGGATGTGGAGTTAGATTCGTTTCTTGATTTTAATTAGGGAGAGGAGTTGGAGAGTTCAAGGGTAGAGTCGATAAATGAACAGTGTGGTTTGATTACATTTGCAGATAAGAGTATTTCGTGATGTTAACAGTTCCTAGGAGGATAGACTATCAAATAGAATGATGATGATGATGATGTACACAAACTATTATTTGATGTTCAATACTTTGTGGTGTGAGGAGGTCGGCTGGCGGCTGCCTCAAAAAGGGGCAGAAATGAGAATCACGTGATTTCCCAGAATGAGCACTTGACACAGACGCGACGCGTGTGGAGGATGTGCTGAAAGGGAAATCAAGCCGCCAGACGACCTGAGCGCTTGGTAAAGCAGGGTGGCTGTCCGAGCTGGATGCCAAGTGGCTGTACCATGCACTAAAACTAAGAGGGTGTAGGTGGGAGGGAAAGACAAAACGCGAGGAGCGCGCACGGATTTCAACGCAAGGAGAAACCGTACTTGAGAGGTAAACTGACGCGACGACGTGTAATCTCGCGTATTTACACATGTTTACTTTTAATCAACTACATTATCTTATCCTATGATGAGGCTTCGCCCTTCGGGCTTGCCTCATCTCGGATTATGTCACGGTAAGTCTGTACAGTCTGTGACCACATGGAGGCGTTTTTGAAACATTAGTTTGGAAGCAAGTACCGTACAGACATGAATTATTAGCATCTATCTTGCGGGATCGTAAAGTAAAAATGCTATAGGGTTAATGGCTGTTCTGACTCTGAACGATATGGTAGTATAAGTAAATGTCTCTGGGCGTCGAACATTGATAGGAATGTCCATAACTTCAAACTCCCTTACGTCGTTTGGTATCTGGCGAAACACTTTTCTCGGCTCCCAAGGGTTTCAGCTGCTGGTCATCATCATCGCGAGGTCTCTTCCCAGTTGGACTGGGACTTCCTTGCCGGCCTTGTGTTCCTTGGGACAACCCGCCCCCACTAAATGGATTATTGAGACCAACACCTGCCCCCTTATTCTGCTGCTGCAGACCCACAAATACAGGATCTACTTGAGTTCTCGATTCGCTTGCAGTAACTGTATTACCTCCACCGCCGGTTTTAGCCGAACTACCATTACTCCCACTTGCGATGCGCGTGGTACCTGGGCGACTCTCGAAACCACCATTGTTACCACCAATGCTGGGTCCAAGATCAAGACTCTCCAGGCTGCTCGTCTTCTTGGGTGAGTTATCCTTCTTTGCGCTTCTCGAGGGGCTTCCGGGCGCCCTGTAAGTTTTAGGAACTGTGTTGAATTCGTTGATGTCAAAAGGAGATCCATCAGCTGGATCAGGAGTCTTCTTCATGTTCGACAAGCTTCCATTCCTCGAATGACCTAAAGGCTTTGCTTTAGGCTTGGGTGTGGTCGGAGGTTCATTGATGGCTGGTGTCGACTCCGTCGTGGTTGAAGCAGAAACCGACAACGGTGGGGTATTTGCGGCATTCCCAAAAGTAAACTCTTTGTCTTCGTCCATTGGCGCGGAATCGTCTCCGTATGTTGCCTCATCGCCGTACTTGCTTGCCATCTCGGCGAGAACAGCGCGATATCCTGCTTGGACAAGCCCGAGGATGGCCGGATTCTTAGTGTAGATCCTCAAGATGACTTCGGCGAAGCATTCAGGTCGGACACCAGAGTAATCTCCTCGTTTAGCCTTTCGAGATTCTAGAAATATTCGTGAGCGTGAGTTCAGGGACAGAACATTGTTGTTTGAATGGCTCACCGTTAGGGCGCCGTTTGGAATAAAACCTGATTTTGTCCAGCGGGTTCTTGTCCTTCTGACCGAAGTGTATTACCGAAAGGTCGACGATAACATCCGCCTCTTTGAGCGTATCTGGCTCCAACATTGTAGTGTCGAAACTGGCCGATCTGGATAACGACATGGCCTCTCCCCCCTCGGTACTCGGGGTACTCGGAGTACTCAGAGCGAGCGCAGCCTGGACGATCTTGGCTGGTGTTACATTCTCTTCGAATATCTTCCGGTGCTGCCATTCGACAATTTTCGAATCGACACATTTGTATAGGTCACGAAGTGGGATCCGTTTAAAGATATCGCGGGCTTCTTGAAGTTCCTATGGAAGCTCGAATGAGCAAAATTCTGGCATGAACAAACAAAACTTACGGGTGCTTCAGAAGCTCGAATAGTCTCCATGATGCTGTCCGTCAAGAAAAGGAATTTCTTGGGATCCCGAATTCGGTCTGCGATCTTCATATATGGTTCAGCTGCAAGGAGGCCATCGATGATCATGTATTCGACTGCTTTGGCTGATTTATGGTTGTATAAAGACTTGTGCAACTTGAAGCGAGAGTTGAAGAGGTCGTAAAGTTGATCTGCATTCTTAATGTTGTAGCAGATTTGGTTATCCAAAACTCGGGCTGACTTAACGAGCCTACATAAAAGTTCATAAATCTGGGATCTTTCGAAGAGGAGAGGTACTCACAGCTCGGGAGAGAGATGGATGGAATCACCCGTCATATGAGAGTCACGATGGATGTAGTCAATCTTGTCTACGTCCAAACCATTGCGGCTATTTGCCACGATCTCAAAAAGGAATGGTTTTTCGTTAGCGCTACAAAGTCGTCAGAAAACAGCACTGGGCGGCAAAGGCGATAACTCACGTTCGCGCGTGATCTCCCCGTATCAAAGCCTTGACAAAATCTTGGTCTTCCTTGGATATCTTGATTTTTTTCTCCTTAATAAGTTCGTCAAACATCATTTCGGATCCTTGTTCGTGCGTCCATTTGGCTTCAGGCCTGTGAAGAGACTCAGTTTGAATTAGCGCAAAGCAAGATTTTTAGGGAACGCACAAGGCCCTGGGTATAAACATAGAGTCCCAGACATGACTCCACGGTCCATGCCCAAGATCATGGCAAAGACCAGCGATTTCAACGCAGTTGACCTCGCGGTCGGTTATCCCAAGCTCTGGCTGCGACATCTGGAGGTGTTTGACCATTTGTCGAGCCAGATGCGCGACACCTAAACATGAACATGTCAGCACCCAACATTCTCAGTGAGAAAAAGCAGATAGAAGTTTCTGTAAGTAACTTTAGGAGTCACATCACAATCGATGGTGGCGCGACCAGTGCGTAACACGAGGTCGCTATGAAGAAATAACTCTACTTTACCTAGACTATGCTCGAAGCGCGTATGCGAGCCTCCTGGCCAGACGTGGCTGGTTGTTCCGAGCTGCTTCACTCCACGCAGTCTTTGGAATTGTTCTCTACAAGCATTATCGTCAGCGAAAGTGAATTTGCGAAAGTAATATTTGACGCGTACGAATCTATAAACTGCACCAGAAGCGAGGAGACCTCAACTTGAGTTCGGTTAGTAGTCAGACGGATGTAGATCGGTGAAAAACACGAACTCAGGCCATGAATAGGGTCCTTAATGTTCCTAGAATCTGGAACGGCGGGCATGGCGCTTGTAGTAGTAGTGATGTTGAGAGCAGTAAATGTGATGCAAAAAGAGCTTTATCAACTCTAGATCAAGGTTTTATACCTTCAAAAAGTGTCAATTCAAGTTTTTAAAAGATAAATGTGCCTAGAATAGCAAGCGAATGTAGGTACTAGTTGTAAGCATAGAGAGAAGGTGATGGTTGGAGTTCAGGATATTACAACCCCACTCGTCTGTGCGTATGCTTATGTCATCCTTACGGCTGCGTGCCGACATATCGCGCTGCTCTGATTCGTCAACCGTCCAGAACCTTTGCGCAATCTTCGAGCCTCCAAAGGCGAAAAATAAGAGATGAAAGTAGAATGAAGGAGAGGTCCGCCCATACGCCATCAAAGTTTGCCAAAGAAGGACAACCGAGGGACCTATGATTACCTACGCCGCTGAGTTGGGAACGAGATCGGCGTCAAAGAATCGACTCCAAATTAACCCACACAAGCTTCTGAGTCCTGAATTACTCACATGGCAAATGCTAATCACAGGCCAGCTACATTTCTCAGGCAATTATGACGCGACAAATGGAGATTTTCAATGTTTTCTCAAGCACAGTGGATGACTTTCCATAACGCCAAACCGATTTCCTAAATTCAAACGTCATATTCGGAGCTTGAAATACTTCCCTGAATTTTTATTTTCCAAACCACAACGACAATTGTCAAATCAAAAGCTATAGGTGCGGATATCAAAATTGATGACAGTGCCGGCTTGCCGAATGGGACCCTCCCAGAGCAAAGCGCCGTCCAAGCGCCCCCTTGCATTGTCAAAGCCCACGGATGACCTTTGAAGCGTTTTATAACCATATTCCAAGAACTTT
Source organism: Crepidotus variabilis (assembly GCA_015657495.1). Classification (NCBI taxonomy): domain Eukaryota; kingdom Fungi; phylum Basidiomycota; class Agaricomycetes; order Agaricales; family Crepidotaceae; genus Crepidotus; species Crepidotus variabilis. The sequence goes on along the minus strand of MU157837.1, from coordinate 253,073 downwards.
CTCTCTCAGGTATCTATTATGCACTCGCCGCTGGCCTTCTAGAGTCTCTTAGCATCACGATAAGACTTACAATGTTGATTTATTGCAGGAACAGCCCAATAATTGACTTGACGCTGGTATAGAAGGTCACCACAAGTCCCTAGCTTACTTTAGCAGGCCAACAGCTGAATATTTTCCAGCCACAGTGCATGAAAATGGGGACGGAAGGGGAGGAGGAAGAAGACCCTGAGTAAGGGACGTCCAAAAAAGGAGTTTAGCGCTTTCAAGTTGACGTTTGAAATCTACAAGGGGGGTGCGGACCCTCCTTCTAGATACAAGGTTTACAACTGTCGCTTTTGTTCCCACAGTTGGCGACTTTGACAGTTCTGACATCGGCTTGTCGGCTTTGGACCCTTCAAAAGGTCCGGTTAGAGATAGAAAATCAATTTAGGCTTATGGAAAGTCATCCAGTATTACTATGCCGCAAAAGCAATGAGCCGCAACTGACATTGACGAGGTTTGAATGTTTCCTCCAGCTCCAGAGCAAGAGGTGGTTCGGGATCGCAACCGGGACAAGGTGAGGAAAGCTGAATGATATTGAAAACGGAATGCAATACTGATATACCTAATCTAGAAAACTGAACCCAAAAGACTGGAAAGACTACAGACGGTGACGAGGTGAACCAGCTGGGGGTGCCGTTGATTGAGCTGTTTGCTTTAATAAGACGTCCAAAAGCCATTTTGCGAGCTCTGTTGGCTTTTGTTGCGGAATCTACGGAACAACCAATCTCAATAAATATCTGAACAAACGTAGAGCAAGCATCAGCGTACCAGATGCCCAGAATTCTTCATTGTGGTTACTGAAGCGAAATGCCGCCCTGAAGATGGATCGATGAGGGCTTGATGAAGGTGTGCAGGGCTGCCGAAGTACAGATATTGAGATGACATTGGTGTACTTACACAACAGACGACGTACACGAAATCCGCATACTCTCCTAGAAGCAGGTGGATAGGTGTTCGATGACAAATGTTTTGTATAACTTCCACAGGCTTTGTTGGCCCGTCAATGTCTTCATACATGGCCTGAACGTTGTTGACGAAGTTTCAAAACGGATTCATGGGAGAGCTTACTATCTCTTGCTTCGGGCTACAATACAACGTGTACCCATTGAGCTTCGGTTCTTCATAGAGTCCATGTTGCTAAAGATCCCATAAGCTTCAAATTTGACAGAGTAACGCAAAGAACGAACGACGAAGACATCCACGACTCTGGGATCCCATTTAGCACTCCGACTCAACGCCAACGTTGCTTTTTCTCTGCTCTCCCAAACCAGGTCTCGCTTTTGAGCTCGACGTATCAGCCTTTCCCTAAGCGGTTCGAGATGTTCGAGACCGAGTGCCGTAACCAGAGGCTCCACTATGACGAGAAATGAAAAGTCAAAGTAGGGTTTAATACTCTGTAAGAGTAATCTGTAAATTATCTATCAGTCCCTGAGCACAATGAACGAAATCTAATACTCACATAGCATTTGCTCCTAACGAGTGACCAACGCCCACCAACGTCCTCTTTCGAAAGTCAACTTTTGGGCCATCTGGATGATGTGGCGGCACACTAAGAAACCGGTGAACAGCTTCTGCATATTTTGAGCATGAAACTGCACAACCAACGTAGTCGTAAGAAATCAAGGAACAGAACAGAACAACCCCTCGTGGAAATAAAGAAACTCACAGTTGCCTGAGTCTGGCTCCGACTTCACTCGGAGGTTCAACTGAGCCGATGCCCCGTGGTTAGGACACTCAATAGCCCAGATATCCCGGACGTTCACTGTTCGGCATCGTTTATAACTCTGGTCTTCGGAGATGGATGTATCTTCAGCTTTGGTAGTGAGCCGAATGAAATCAGTGAGCGTAGGCTCCCAAATTTCCTTGTGGAAACTTGTAGAGTGTAAAATGATCAACGTCAGGGCGCTCGAGTCTGTTTGACTGCGTTCCTCCCATTGCAGAGTATAATACCGGTTTGCAGTAATATAAAAGGGGTAATCATCAGAGGGAGGGATGATGTACGAGGTGGTTTGCATCGTATCGTATCGTTCTGGGTGGGATGAGACAGGGTCGTGTATTGGGAGTATTCGGCAAAAGATCTACAGAATCTGGCAAGTGCTTTCTTTGTCGAAGCCTTGAGAACTTCTTGACCGTAATTAACCAGTTCATAAATATCTCATGGTGCGGAACGTTTAGATATCATCTGTGAAACCCTCGAAGGCTGCGGTACTGGGCTGTCATGATTGCGGCTCATCGCAAGTGGTTCTTGACTCTTGAGTTCAGATGATTGAAATATATTTCCAGAAACAAACTGAGCAGCCCGACCTGCAAGCTCATCCTTATAATTAACTTCTCCAAGTTCTTGACTCGGCACCTCAACCTAAAGATATTGATCTTCACTGTCAATGACATGGTGTCAGAACTCAGAATGGGATTGCCGCACACGTGGGTAGACCGGCTTTGGCGCTTAATAATACAGTGCGACGCGATTCGCCAAAATGACTCAGTCTCTTGAACTCATACCACCACCGTTAATGCCTGCTTATAGAACTCGCGTTTCAAGTGAAACACCTTCGACCGATTTGGCTGAGGCATCGAAGCCTTCTCGATTCTTCGAAGCCTCAAAAACTCCAAAGAGTCGTTCAAAGACCGTACCAGGCACTGGCATGGCAAGCGAAGCATCGAGTGAAGATATTCAAGTTGAGACGGTCCTAAAAAAGGCTTTGTTTCCAACAACCGACTCAGCTCGTAAAGAGTTCAAGAACCATGCTGGAAAGGTAATTGCATGAAAATATTGTATGGATCTTATAGGCCATCTCACCAAATGGTCAATTGTATTCTAGCACTTGACGCTTCATCAATGGGCAGTCTATGATTTCACCCTCACAATCCCGAGCGGCAAAGTTACAACATACAAAGATGTAGCTCAAATGATCGGTGGCTCGCCACGTTCAGGTATTTACCCATCGACAATCGTAATTGAGAATTTCAAACTGAATGTTTCTTTACCTATCAGTTGGCAATGCATTAAGGAACAACCCATTCCCGCCATACGTTCCCTGCCATCGAGTCATCGCTTCTGATCACTTCGTGGGCGGGTTTTATGGCGAATGGGGCAAGGATCATAAAACTGGCACAAGATACAACCAGAAGGTAAATTTACTTGCCAACGAAGGTGTAAGCTTTAGTGAGAAGGGTTATCTATTGGATGTCAGCGAGTCTATTTGGCGAAGAACAACCTAGGTGTGTTCATGAACGTATTAGTTACATGGATGCAGATGATTACCACCAGGTTTACGACTTCATTTAATATCACGTATTGAGAGCAAACTAACCAATAAATGTATAATGCAAGTGGTGTATAATGCAAAAGGGTATCGTCCTATGTAATTAATATGATACGTAAGTTACTAGAGGTGCAAGACAAATTGATGAAAAAAAAAAGCAAAATGTCTATTTCGTAAGGTCATTAACAACCACATCAACATCATGCTTCAGCTTAACATCCATCTCAACTTGAATCGCCTTCGATTCGTTCTTCGCAGGAGAATTAGATCCAAAGAGCCCCTTCAGCCCACTGGAGCGTCTATTAGGCTTGATTTTCTCTTGCCTTCCTCGAGAAGGATAGGGTTCTGAGATATGTCGGTCCATCGCACGACCTCTCTTCTGCATATCTGCCATCTCTGCCGACCAAGCGCCCTTCTTCCTCGGAGACGCCTCCCTCCCGCTATTCATCTGTCCAGCGTTGCCACCTTCATTGGCATTGGTGTCACGATTCACAACACTAGGGAGGAGAGATCGAGCAGAACCTTGATGAGAGCCGTACTTCTTGAGCGTTCTGATGATCAACACCAGGTAGACCATCCCGAGGGCAAGAACCGATGTGATGAGAATTCTGGTTATTAGAGCTGGAACCTCGCCTAGTGGTGCGCGGTCATCGGGATCGTTGACGGATCCAGTACGCCATACAAACGAAAGGATTGCGCCCATAAACCATAACATAGCCCTAGATACGAGTCAATTCATGCGGTCACAACAAGTTAGAAAGCAATTTACCAAGCAAGCCAAATCGCTGGCATCGCTAAAAGCACCCAGACATTCCACCAAATCAGGGTCTTTGTTTTGCCTGCTTGCTGGAGAATAATTAATAGAAAGTCGGTGTGACTACACCCAACCACATACCTCAGCCCACCTCGATGCATGAAACATGCTTCTCATCTGCCCAAACCGTACAATGTACATGCAACCATAAACCAGGCTAAGTAATCCGCACATTAGGGACATCAAAGCGCCTGTTCGAGTGATTGGGTCATCGGCGGCTTGAGGGATCTGGAACATTGTTAAGATGGCCCTGATAAATAGATAGTTAACATCAGGTACTTAAGAATAGGCAGAGGGCATCTTACGAGGCGAGCAAGGCAGAAACTACATTTAGTGTCTTCCATTCTCGAACAAGGGAATCGATGAATGCTTCCCAGGAATGTTTGAACCTGATCAACGCGGGTGGTACAGATCCAGGTGTCCATTCATCAGGGAACGGCAGAGGGGTGTTAAGCATAGATGCAGCCGCTATGACTCCAACGTTGGCGGCGGCAGCGGCAGTCGTTGAAAAAGCTCCTTGACTGGGGATAGGTGGTTGACGCTTGGCCGCATTAGCTTGTGCATTCAAGGCTGACCCACGAGCGCCTCCTGCTCTCGAAGAGTCAATGATTCGTTGTATGTCAGGTCTACTGACTTCTGCATCTTCGAATATCCGAGCTACTCGAGAGAAATACATTGCGGGTAGCCGAAGCAAGAGGTTGAGGTACAGTTCTCGAGGTAGTGTGTCTGTCATGAAGGCCCGACAGTCTTGTAGCATGCTCTTGACTGTATCGACAGGAAGCACATCTTCACAATCATATGCACCGCTCGACATCGATCCATTTGCACTTTCGAGATCTTGTTGGTGGTGAGGTAAGAAGCAGAATGGAAAAGATGATTTGTATTGGTATGGGTTGACTGGAACGAATGGTTCTTCGAAATGTGTTCCGAGATGATGCAGGCTTGAGGATATATTATGCAAAAAGCGGAGGGGAGAGGTTCCTCGAGATCGAGAGGGAGAGGGAGAACGAGAGTGGTGATGTTGATCGTGTGGAAGGTGGTCTGGGTTGCTATGTTGTTCAACTGGAGTTCTTCGTACCGGAGGAGTGGGGTTGCTAGAACGCATCCAAGAGAAGGCTTCGAAACAACTGGTAAGTGTTTGTGTTTCCCATAAAAGGTGATCAAACATACCGCGAGAAACGCTTTGAGCAGGCGCGGAATGCCTTTCACTCTCAAACGAAACTCTTTGCTTCGGAGTCTCCCTCTCTGCCATTTCGTCATCCTTGGCCCCGCTCCCAAGACTTGCTTCAAGTCGCCTTGCGAGATTATGCGGAAGACCTCTTTTCGTTGAGCGTGGTTCGGGTTCCGAAGCCATTAGAGAAGGTAGAGATGTTGATGCGTCAAGGCTTCTCCGAAATTCATGGCGAGTACTATGTGTACTCAGAGCGGAGGTCCGAGGTCGAGTGTAAGGGGGATTGAGATTCGTTAGACTACCAAGAGCAGGCAAAGCAGAGAGTTTGTCGGACGAGGTCAGCTTGGATGAAGTGGCTGTTACATGAGATTCTAGAGATCACACGAGGATACGACGTCAGCTTATATACTTCCCATATTAAAGAGTAGCGGCACTGACCTTGGTTTGTTGGAAGTGATGTGTAGGATTTCGAACGCTCAACTGAGGTAAGAGAGCATCAGTATGACTGGAGGTGACAACCGAGGTTGAATATGGCTTACTTGGGCTTGAGAGAGGCGTGTCATTTCCTTGAGTAGTGGATCCCTCGGATGGGCCTTCAATAGAGGGGAAAGGGATATGTCCCGACTTTACCGTCATGCGTCGATTCAATCAAATAAGTGGTCCAACCCTTAAGGGCTGATTCGAAGTTGTGAGAATCCTGTCGGAAGACCCGTCAGTAGCGAGGAAATTTGGGAAGAGGAAGAACGTCGAATTGGCCATTCGATGTCTTATATAAGACCGGGTGCTCTGCTGTACAAAAAGTAAGTAAAACACGCAGCAAAATCCGATTCCACCCATTCCGAACAACTCAGACGAGGTTACTGTGACAGTGTCTGTAGCTAAGCACATTTCCCGAGCCGGCGGGTGGTTCTCCGAGGCTATCCAGCGCTGAGAGCTGCTTTTGGAAGCACTCGGATGATGAGCTGCTTCTTTGAGGACAGTGGGACGCGTCTGTCACGCGTTGTCACAAATCGTGACACCGCTTTGGCACCTGACCTCTGTCACACCAACAGTTCGTAGGCAGGTTGGGGAAAAGAGCAGTGCATAAAGTTGATGCGTTCCATTGACTCACTGTGGGTATTAACTAGAGCGGTGCAGGTATAACAAAAGGTAATAATCGGAAAAACAAAGTGAAATGGCACTGAATTACGGTCGTGTGCGGATGCAACATTACTCGATTCGGCCTCTCAGCCAACTGAGCAACCCTTTTGTTCCTTCTCTCTCCCATACGCGTCTCTGAGGGACACGGAAGCTATGTTGAGAGAAAGGTATGAGTATATATGATGTCAACACCAGTCAGAATAGCAACTTACGTGTTACCGTCAACCAAAAATACATCCAACGGAAGTAAACCAAGCTCAGGTGGAATCTTTCCAAGTTCATTATCTCTCACATCAAGTTCCTCGACCTTCCAGTATGGATTTTCCCTGTTTCCTTTGAAGGACTCGGCCAGAATCTGGAACCCATCCAACTCTGAGAGCCGATTGCCTCGCAGTCGAAGATGACGCAATCCTTTTCGATGAGGGGAGGCTAGGATCAGATGAGACAGCGCCGTAGATGTGAGCGAAGCGTTGCTCAAAGCGTTATATGAAAGGTTAAGGGTGCGAAGACTGGGGAAGCATTTGGCGATCATGGGAAGGAGAGGTTCATTGGATCGTGGAGGGGTCGCTGTTCCCGAATCGACACCTGAAGAAATCGATATGGATACCAGGTCTCCGAGGTTACATCCCTCAAGGTCGAGCTCCTCCAAACATGGCAAGAAACCAACAGCCTCCATAGGCATACTTGGCAAAGCGAAAGATCGGTCCATGCGACGGTTACCGAGGTTGAGGACTTTCAGTGTGTCGGCGAAAGGTTGAGTGAGGATGATCGATAATGGCAAAGATGGTGCAGGAACGGAGAGATCTTCATTCCTCGATGAAGTCCTGGAAATCGGCCCAGCCATGGAGAAAGCTCGGCCATGGCCTGCCTTGGGAGGAGGTGCAGATGCGGGCAAAGTAAGAGTTTGAGTGCTTGAATTGTAATACTGGGGACTGCCCAGGCCCAGTGATATTGAAGTTGACGGGCTGACGGGTTGAGGCACGCTCTCTTTCGCATCGCGGGAGCCACCTTCAATGGTATTGACCTCCGCTGCGGCTGCGGCTGCTCGAGCACGCCGTCGTCCGCCTGCTGTTGCCAGCCCTTGCTCAAGTTCAATTTCCCATGCTTCTTTGACAACTTCTTTGGGCTTCGCTGGTACCACTTTCTTTTGATCAGGTTTTGGAAGGGGAGGTTGTTCCGCAGGAGTTGGCGAAATTGTGTCCTCACGACCAGCATTCCGCTTAGGAGGCAAAGTGTCCGTCCAGTCGTCGGTGAACTCTACGGTGGTATGAACCCTCTCTCCCGCCCGTTTCTCCATCTCAATCTCCCAAGCCTCTTTCAGCACACGTTTCCCAACGAGAACGCGGGTGAATCCTTCAGGAGGGTCTCCAGTCGTGAAATTAAAGTCAAGTTCTTGCTTTATGACGGTAAGGGCTGCCTGGACAGAATCCAATAGGACTTGAGTTTCTGAGACGTCCAGAAGCTTGAGGCAAGGGAAAGAGGTTGATTCCAAAAGAGTTGAAGGGAAAGAGTCGTCGCCAATTTGGGCATGTTCCATCTTGATTTCTTTCAATCGCTTCAATGAAGCCATGCTTCGAAGTAGCGCTTGGGATTGGCCTAGTGGGTTGTGAGAGAGGTCGACTTTAAGCAAGGAAACTGGCAGATTTGTGTGTATAGAATCGGCCGAAATGCTGTTGTGAGATGCATCTAGATGATAAAGACGAGGTAGAGGTGTAGTGGAACGGGTGACAGTTGAAGTGAAGAAGCCACCACTGACTTGATGATTTCCTCTTGAACGTCCAGCATCTTTGAAGGGCGCGTTGAACGGAAGAGAGGTGAGTCGATTATGAGAAAGGTTAAGTGTAACCAATTCCGGGAGAGCAAATAGATTTTCTGGTATCTCTACCAAGCCGTTGTGCGAAAGATCCAATATTGTCAAACTGGTCAGGTCCGCGAAAGATTTGGGTAAAGAAGTAATCTTATTCTTATGTAACTGCCAGCAAGTCAGAGAGAAAAGTCACTGAGGGGACTGCCACATACATCAACAGTCTTCAATGATCCAAAAAGTGAGATTTCATGTTGGATCTCCTCGATTTCGTTGTTCCAAGCCTTCAGTATAGTGAGATCTTGAGCCTCAAACCAGGTGGTCTTTTCTGCGCCTCTTCCGCGGCGTGCGGCAGTAGGTTCCGAGGGCGGTAGGACTTGCTCGTCAGGCACCGATTTGAGCTTGTCTGGGGTAATATTGAGGTGGATCTCGTACAATGCAGATGGCAGACAAAGTAGTGAGCGACCCGCCAGATTAAGAGAACCTTTCAATCTTTGCTTTAAGTTGAGCGCGACATGGAAAACTTGGAAAGTATCTTACCTGTGCTTCGTGCACGTTCTATTGTGTCCCTGATTGGAAGACGTCCGAGTAAATCCTCTTCCTCTGGCTGAGGAGCGTCTGGAATGGCATCCTCGAGAGGCTCCGGACTATCAAGTCCACTACTTCCTCTTCCGCCAGCTTTTGATTGAGCTTTTTTTGCTTCAGCTCTCTTCAACGCGATAGCCTCCTTGATGCTCAAGGTCGGAGCAGAAGGCAACGCGGGGGCCTCTTCGGCCTGTCTGGGTTTGCTGGGTGTGGGTGCCCTTGGTGTTGATGTTGTCCGCGCTCGTGGTGTAGGAGGGGCAAGACCCGAGGATTTCCCTTTCGAAGGCGTCGCAGTAAGCCTCGAGGATGTGGCAGCCGGTTTTGAAGGAGTTCGTGATTGGGGGATCCTCGACATTATATTTCACCGATATTTAACGGCTGCTTTTGTTTTTGTTGCCAAGGCAAAGTTCAAAAGAAAAAACAGGTACTCTGAGCCTGGAAATCTAGAAAAACGCCCTTAGCAAATAAGAACGCTCCGAATATTGCAAATGAAGAATTTGAAACTGGAGGAACGTTTCCAAGGTTCAAATAACAAGGGCAGGCCATTTCCGACGTCGGGACCGCGTTCACACACCTGCCTTATCAAGTAAAGTTGCCCCTTTTATCAAAACCACCACTGTATCAGCCTGAGATGCCTCTTCATGGCAGCATTGAGCCTACACCAGCGCAACCCTTATATTTCAAATCACTAAAAGAGCTGGATGATTGGACTTCTGCAGGTCCTTCACTGTATGATGGCGTAGTGAAATATAAATCTAGGAGAACAGAAAGCCCTTCAACGAGGGGTAAACTCCTGGTGAAATAGGCTCTTCAATTCTGCTTGATCAAGAGCGCTGACAGCATAGCCAGGTCTGTCACGACTACAAGGTATTTATCGAAACAGACTTACTTGCTTCCATTAAAAAGTATTCGTTTAGGGAGGCTACACTGAGTCTTCGACTGCTCGATCTTACACGTACAATTTCTGGTCAACATGTGATATATTCATCTAGTCAGTTGATGTTCTTTTTTTGCCTTTTGAAAAACTCAAGTACTTGACTTCAGCTTTTCTCACCATCGAGTAACGATCCCACCACCAGGATGGATCTCTGCTGCTCATCGACAGGGCGTTAAGATGCTTGGAACTCTGTAAAAAAAACTCATGTGATAAAGGTCAAGCACTCATGCTGACTTCTAATATCCAGAATATTTGAAGGGGGCGGTGAAGGAGACGCTCTCCGTATTATAGTTGGTAAAACGCCCTCGTCGAAGACAGGCCAAGTCGACCAAGTATCATCCCCTGCCGTGATTCCAATGTCTCCACATTACGCTCGAGTTCTTGCTGAGCTTGCTCGAGATAGAGGATTCGATGGATACCTCCTGAATTTCGAATGCGCTTTAGACGGCTCGCTTGAACAAACACGAGCACTTGCCGCTTGGATCACAGTTCTCCAGTCAGAGATACTCGACAAAGTTGGGCCACATGGCGAAACTCTATGGTAAATGGTGTTCGTTATTCGCACTTCGCTTCTCTCATTCTTGTGTGATAGGTATGATAGTATTGTCATGATTGGCGCGTTGGCATGGCAAGATCGTCTCAACAGCTTTAATCTACCGTTCTTCCTCTCCTCAACCGGATTCTTCACGAATTACACAGTTCGTTCCCTTTTTCTTTGATATAATTTTGCATCATCTCATCGTCGTGTAGTGGAGAAACAACTACCCTGCTTTAACAGCCCAATACTTCACAAGTCTTGATCCGTCCCTCATCGAGAATCCAGACGGATTCGAGACCCAGCTGTCCTCGAAAACTCTACAGGACATTTACTTCGGTATTGACATCTGGGGCCGTGGATCACATGGAGGAGGTGGCTTCGGCTGCTTCAAAGCTCTCGATCATATCTCCCCAGAATCTCTTGGACTCAGCGTTGCTATATTTGGCCAAGCATGGTCATGGGAGAGCGAGCAAGACAAGCCAGGTTGGAACTGGGACAAGTGGTGGGAGTACGACACCAAGCTGTGGACTGGACAAGCGAGGGGAGAAATTGACGTACCTCTTCCTGAAGCACCATACAAGCAAGGAGAAACCCCTTGTGAGCATGGTAATTTTGTACCGATCAAGTCGTTCTTCGCCAGACAGCCGCCTCCTGATCCGCTGGATCTTGCATTTCACACAAATTTCTGCCCTGGAACGGGTGTATCATGGTTTGTAGAAGGAAACAAGGTCTATCGGGGTACAACTGGTTGGACGGATGTGGATAAACAGACATCTATTGGAGACGCACTGTGGCCAAGACCGACCTTATATTGGGAGGATGAACGGAAAGATGAAATTCCAGAAGCATGGTCAAGATTTGTAATGGACGACGCTTGGAATGGAGGAAACTCTGTTCGAATCTTGTTACATTGTCCTGGCTCAGAAGCCGACACAGCGGCTTATCGTCCTTTATGGCTGCCAATTCAATCGCTACATATCACCCCCCACAAGTCTTATACCGCTTCTTTAATCTACAAGCTTTCCGATGCCATTGCCAATGGGGTCGACACCGAATTCGCTCTTGTTCTGAAACCGCCCACTAGTAGTGACTCCAGCTCTTTCGTCTGCGACATGACTTCAAACGAACCTGAAGACCTAGTGCATGGCTGGACGAAACTCTCAATTCAATTCAACACCTCATCTTCTAATCCCTCAGCAAACACGCTTACCGGTCTTGAAATTGGACTTGTCATCGCTGTCGTTACCGATGCGCCAACTTCACATCTCGAGCTGTCTTTCCTCCTTGGCCAGTTAAATGTATCCACCCAACTACCACCAAAGTTCACTGAAGACCAACCACTTATACTGTGGGCGGACTATACACCTACTACCACCAGCGCCTCAGAGGCTGTTAAACCATTCTTCGGCATGCTCACATGGGAAGTCGCGACCACCTTCCCATTACTGAAAAACTTCCAGATCCCACCTGCAGAAGATCCAAAGTCGATCTGGAATGTTCAGCCAACGATCCGGTGGTTCCCCGAATACCTTTACTTCAATATATATGCACAGGCATTCAGCGACAACACCACTGTGGGCAAGGTTGACACTGCAACTTGGGTTGGAACGTCGAGTAGTGGATGGAGTGGGCAGAAAAACATGTTTTCAGTGATAGCCGAGAATTTGCCATTTGAAGCAAAACCGGACAGAAAAGTCAGATTCTACGTGCAAGGTGTATCTGATCGGGGACAGGTGTTACAGTGGAATCGATGTGCTTTCGTTGATGTATCCGCTTAAAAAATAATTATAATTTCGTCACATCTCCAACTGAAATCGTTACATATGTCATAATTCGTGAGTCTTGCATTTAAGGGTTCGCTCTGAAGCCCAAGAGGTACTGCATAGTTTGGAAGGCGGTTTTTGGCGAGAATTGTGGTACCATGTGCCCACTCTGAACAACCTCGACGTATGCGAGCTTGCGTTCAACATGTGCTGTGCCCATGGCGCCGACGCCATCGACGAGGAAGCTATCGTTCTTGATGGGTGTCTGGAAGCCTTGTTGTCCACCCCAAGTCATGCTACATAATCAGTCAGTATATTATACTTTCTACAAAGACGAAAAACACACTTTTGGATGACAATTCGAGTTCTAAACAGAATCAGTTACTAATGTCACGACCTTCAAGTAATCGGACGCACCCGTCAGAGAGTAAGATGAAATCGGCCGTCCCATGAATGATGACTGTCCTGTTATTTTTCTCAATAACACCGGGAAGAACGCTGAGCGCCGAAGGCACACTGGTGTCGCCATTTCTTCCGGTGAACACGTTACCTTCTGAACACTCCGTCCAGTTAACGCTCACGGGAGCGTGGATAGCCTTCTTGACGTCCTCTCTGTCAAAGTAGATTGGGCTGACTTGGACTTGCTCAAACGAACCGCTGGTTTTGAGATGTTCAACAACTGCCCAAGCTCGAGGGAAAAGAACACTCACGGGAATCCTAGTACATCCCAAAGGATGGGATAAGTATCGAAGATTCGATAAACGTTGAAGGCCGGGTTAATAATCAAAGCCGCGTTGAAAATATCGTCCCAGACGTCGCAGTCTTTCGAGATATGAGAACTGTTTCCAGGATATGGCAATTGGCCTTTCGGTGGATATGTGACGTATTTCTGTATATAACCCGTATAGCCGCATTTCTGAGCCTTGGCCTCGATTTGTGCAGTGAATGTTTGGCTGTTGCGAAAATGAATTTATTAATGTTTCAGAAAAAAAAAAGACATTGATGCTTACTTGAAAGAGAAAACATTCTCGTACTTGCGAACAAAATCTACTGCAGGGACTTGCTCTTGGATGATATCATAACTAAGAGAGGCTGGCAGAGCGTCAGACTTCCGGTCAGTCCATTCAAGCAAAGCAACCTACGATCAGCAATCCAAATGCCCTGCAACTTAAGGGACAATGCAGTCGGATGCGCGTAGATGTAGCTGGCGATGTCTGATGTTTCAATTGAGTGGACCATCATTTTGCAAGTCAAAAATTCTCACAAGGAACATATGTTCCGGCATACTATCGGACAAGTAATCAGCAAGTATTCATTGCGATTAAACTGTTCACGTACACTTTCGCCTGTAAGATACAGATTCTTCCCTTTTAACTCTTTAAACACCTCCAAGAACTGTTGCAAAAATCCGACTAGTTGTGCTGCCAGTTGGTCTTCATTCTGTAAGGGAAACCTTGAGAGGACTTCTTCGACAAAATGGAAGAAAGCCAACCGTAATATTCGGGGTGCCTTGAGAGAAACCAGTACCAACAGGCTGTTCTACCCACAGCATACTTGACAATTTCGTCCAGGCATGGTCATTTGGTGTCGGCTTGGCCTGACCATAAGACCACGAAATTGGCTATCGAAGCGAGGAGCATCCACTCAGCATGTCTTGTAAGGTTTGACTTGGAGATGCGGGCTTACTCCATTCTCTTGCAAGAAGCCTTCCAGTGATGAACAGCCAGGTCCGCCGTTTGTCCTGCAATGGTTAGTCAGCGAAGGTCAAGTACCGCTCATCAAATGGCTTTTGCACTCACCAGAAAATCATATCGTCCAAGGAACCACCTTGAGCTGGTGGGAAGAACCAGAAGAACAGCTACGAGTAGCCGGAACATCGTTTAATTTCATGCCAACTAGGCGTTAACCGGATGAAAGTGGCTTACTTTGCGCGTCTCATTTGCATTTGCGCTAATCGGCAATAGACCTGCCCAGCTTGGACCCACGTCGAAGTCCACCTCCGGAATACTTTTGCCGTCGACATAGAACTCTACAAAACGATCAAAAATTCGTCGTTTTTCAGAGGATTATAATAAAGAAGTGATTACCAGAGGCTTTGGGATTCGAGAATGTAATGTTCTGTGTAGCTTGAACATCCCTTTTCACAGGTTGCCAACGCTTCACGGCCTCCAACTGCCGTGCTCGCAGCTCTTCTTTTCGCAGTGTACTTTTGGCAGTGACAATGGGCGTGAGCAAAGTCGTAGCTGTAGCCAGGGCGGCAAGAATCCCGCTGAATCGAACCATTTTTGATTTCGAGAGGCGTCAAAGTACGGTATTGTACGGCGCAATAGCCTCGAGGAAAGGGAAAGGTGGTGCAAGGATGGAGAGGATGTAAAAGACCCGGTGCCGACTTATATGCGGTCGATAAAACCAACTCATGAAAAAGTCTTCTTTTCAAACTTTGCGGTGGCGGCTGTGACATGTCTGTGGCATCGATGGCGAACACATGTCAAATTGTAGAGAACCTTCTATTTCGTTGCGGTATCTCGCTATTCGCATGGTTCTGTGGAACTACCAACGCGGGGTCGATGAATAAATTTAGATGTTGCCGCACTGCACACAGGTATTCTTGGAAAAGAGTGTTATTTAATATAGATAACATGGGAGCGTATATTCTATAGGAATCATTTCAGAATAGATACGCATGGATAGAAGAAGGGAGCTCACTACGGCGTAGACTAAACAATAGACTCTTGGTCGGGTAGAGAAGGAGTGGACGTCATGGCTGCGGCTGCGTGAGGTGAGTCGTCTAAATGGTGTCTTCTAACAGGCTAGCCGTATTAAGCCAAGGATCGGTATGTAGCGCTATACTTATCACCGCTTAAGAGCGGCCTAGCACACATTCGCGAACGAAGTAATCATGGAATCGATTATCGTCCGTCAACTCTGGATGGAAGGTGGTAAGGAAGTGCAATCCTTGTCGGAGAGCGACAAAGTTCTTGGGCTCGTCTGAGTGGTCTGAGGAATCAAATGACGGCGGCAAGAGCTCGGAGGCGAGTTGAGCGATCACTTGGATCGGATGGTCTTCGGAGGATTGATGCAGTTTGAGGACGACCTAGTCCGAAAGTTAACTCCACACTGGTTGATACACTCTGTGAAATAATTTACTGGGGCACGTATAAAAATACCCTTAAAGGGCCTTTTGGGATCGTTCAGCCCCTGGACGTCCAACTCGGCCTCGAAAGATTCTAGCTGTTTATAGCGATTGTTAAAAAATGTACATGTCAGATTTAACTTATGTGTACCTGAGAGCCCCATCCATTCCGTGCAATCGTGATGTCCATGCCGCCCAAGAGTTCTTGGCCGCCTTTCTTGCCATTCTCGACGACTTGTGAGAGTAAAATCGCGCCAGCACAAGTGCCCCAAACAGGCTTTACTTTCACGAACTGCCTTAACGGATCAAGCAACCCACTTATCCGGGCAAGCAGTGCGATCGTAGTGCTTTCTGCAATAAGTGAGATTACTGCCAAAATAATTGAACTGGACGATACATACCTCCTCCGGGTATTATCAGTGCGTCACATCGGCTGAGATCTTCAATGGTCTTCACCAAAATCACTTCAAGTCGCCGATGGCAGGACAATTTCTCTAAAGCAGTCCGGTGTTCCGCAAAGGCACCTTGAAGAGCTATTCCAAGATCACAAAACCCTGTTCCTAGTAGTAAATCCGATTCAAAACTCACCAAGAATACCAATAACCTTACGGCGATCGTCTGTGAATCCAGTCATCGTGGTGGCGAAAATGGACAGGGGATTATTTTTTCTCTCTCTGTTCCGTAGGCCATCACCTCCGTTTGGTTCCGTCTGAGATCCGATACCTGGGAGGCAACTCGTAGCTGCCGCTTGGAAAATCTTGGGAAAGTACGTAGAGAAAAAATACCCTGATATTTACTCGTTGCCTACACCTTCATTGAAGGTTTCAGAATTGTTACAAACATTTTCAAGATTTTTGGAAATTGTTGTGGTCAACTGTTGGTCCGAGCGTGGTCTCTGATGACAGTTGTATTGAATGTGACCGTGATGAAATCTTCACCAAGTCACGTCTTTTCCACAGCTTTGACCAGGCTCTCCCTCTTACCACCACTACTTCCTCGACCGACACCATGTCCGACCTCGACGCTGACCTCTACGGTGGTAAGTACAAAAGTGTATCGAAGGATATGCCGTACTGAAGTTCCACAGACCTTTACGGTGCCGACGACCTCGAATCCGGGCAGCCGACAGATGATGGCCCAGCCACAACAGAAGACTTCATTACGGAGCTGGAAGAGGTACCGGAATCAAGCCCTGAGACTCCCTCAAAACCGACGACATCTACCTCTTCAGGTCTGCCAACACTCAACGGGTTACAACCCACCCCGGCCTCTGCTCCAGCACCGGCCCCAGTACCGACCTACACGTCACAAAACAATGCACCTCAAAAAATTCCCACATATGAACAGCCTCAATCGAATGATTATCGCGAAAATGCAAGCGCAGCCGCAGCCGCCAGTGCTTTCCAGAATAACCCTCTGAATGAACGAACCGTTCGACCTTCAGAAATGAAAGATGAAGGGTGAGAAATTTCTATCTATTTGACAACTAAATGCTCTCTTCCAAGGATCTACTGTGGGCTTTCAGAATGCCACACTGCGCTCTTCTCTAGTGAAGAGCTATTCTTTACAGGACTCGCGCGTAGTCAGTTGCTCGTCTAAGCTAGCTAGCTCTAGCATATATGCAACCTACCCTAGGTTTACTGCTAAGCTACTTGTCGACCACATTCAACCTCGTTGATACCGGTATACCAGGTCCCACAGTAGAGTTTTTTCTTCATCTCTCCTCATCATAACAGATTGTCTAGCCTACGGTTACTAATAGCAATCCTTTGCCTTTTCTATATCTGTCAATTCGCACGTCTATCCGCCCTCAACCTTGAATATGTTTTGCTTTTTGTCATGGGATGGCTTTTATAGCAAGATGTTTATTGGCGGTCTCAATTGGGATACTACCGATGGTAGGTTCTCTTCCCTTAGATACTCTAGGGTCGCATTTTTTCTAAGTTTGTCGTATAGATGGCCTCAGGGATTACTTTACACAGTTCGGCAAAGTCGATGCGTGCACCATCATGCGTGATGCGAATGGCCGTTCACGGTGCTTTGCTTTCCTCACTTTTGAGGAACCAGCAAGTGTTAACGCAGTGATGGTGCGAGAACACGTTCTTGACGGAAAAATTGTAAGCAACTTCCAGAGCATATCACTTCACACATTTCTGACCAGGCGTTCCACATTTCAGATTGACCCTAAGCGTGCTATTCCTAGACAAGAGCATCAGCGAGCCACTAAGCTCTTCATTGGTGGCCTCGCAGGAAGCGTAACTTCTGAGTCAATGCGCGAATTTTTCTCACAGTTTGGAAAAGTCATCGATTCAACAGTCATGCTTGACCGAGAGACAGGCCGCAGCAAAGGATTTGGCTTCGTGTCCCTTGAAGATGTCAACGTCCAGCCCCTATTGGGTTTCGGAACCCTCGAGATTGACGGCAAACTCGTACGTTTTTCTTGTTCTTTATCAAACAATAAAGTATTCATCATGTCAAATAGATTGATGTAAAACTTGCCCAACCAAGACATCAACGCGACAACTTTGGAGATGAAACAGGTAGTGCAGATGGCAATTTCCAAGCTGCCGCTCCCGCTGCGAGTGCGACTCAAGCACGATTCAATCCTCAACAAGGCAACTTCAACCCCGCTGCAGCTGGTGGAATGGGCGCTGGCAACACTCCCTTTGACCCTCAAGCCCTCGCAGCACTCTACACTCGCATGTTCCAGATGTCTAATGGTATGAACCCAGCTATGATGAGTGGTATGGGTGGTATGAACCCTATGATGGCGGCTGCTGGGATGGGAGGTGGTGGTGGATTCGCTGGTGGCATGAGGCCTGGCATGCCCGGAATGGCTGGCATGGGAGGCATGGGTGGTATGGGTGGAGGCGCACAGGGAATGGGTGGCATGGGAAGAGGTGCACAGGGCATGATGGGTGGTGGAGGAATGAACAACCCGAATATTCCTAGAGGACCCAGGGGAGCTGTTGCGAATGCGGGTGCTCCTGGAGCAATGGCTGGACCGGCAGCTGGGGTTGGACCTCAGAGGAGTCAAAGAGGCCAACAACACTTCCATCCTTATGCGCGATAATCTTATTTCCGGCCTTTTCAGCCAGTTCATCACGACGGTACTCTGACATAACGAAGTCGAGTTCGTTGACTATTCTTACATCCATCTTTGTGTTACTTATTCGATCCTCTTCTGCTTGTGCATGCACTACACCTCTCCCTCTGTATGATTAGTAGTATGATACAGTGATAAACCCTGCTTAGTTAGACGTAGAAAAAAATAAGGACCCACAAGTGTTCCTGAAATAGAAATGTGTATCTATTGTACAATGTGCTGAGTTCGAACCTTCATTGAAGCCTAATGTAATTGTATAAATATTGGGAAATTATTGTGTTGCGAAGATTATTGTACTTACGCATTACTTCGCACTACATAATGGATGAGCTTGTTCAGCAAAATCTGTCTTTTCCTCCATCTCCTCACCATACGGCTTCCCCCACAGGCGCCCATTCAACGCCTCCCAGTTCAACAAAGCCAGTCCAGCTCCAGCAAGTATCCGGGCTCCATTTCGAGGATAACAGAATGGTTATCCTCATCACTGGCAACAAAGAGTTTCGACTCCCACTCTGCATTCTTACCTCCAAGTCAACTGTTTTCCGCGAGCAATGCTTCCCGGATGCGCAGTCCATACAGTCGGACGGATCTCTGAAATTCAAACTTAGTGATCCACCTACCCATGCTGAGTATTTTTTACGAGCCGTCTTCGATTCTGGGTTTGTTTTTCCCTGCTATATTTTACAAAATTTCTAACTTAATTAACATTTTACACAGCTATTTCGAGCCGCCGCCAAGGAAAATCAACGATATCGATCATGTTTTGGGGATACTTGACTTATCTTCTCGTTATGGCGTCGGCTATCTAAGAAAGCGTGCGCTATCACACATAGTATCGGGGTATCCCACTACACTCGCCGAGTGGTTCAACCACAGGGAAACCACGACTTTCGCTCCGATAACGGATTTCACGATCGCTAGAGCACAGACAAGTATTCACGTATCCCTTATGACACTGTATGCACTGGCGAAAGTTGGCGCGTCTTGGTTGATGCCGGCTGTGTTTTATCAGTGCGGGCGCTACGAGCTTCAGGTGCTCATCAGCCATTCGACATGGATTAACGGACCCCTCAACGAAAAGCTAAAGAGTATAGTTCTCACTGGACACTCCAAACAGTGGTGGGCCTCACGCAGGGTTCTAGGTTTTCTTCAACGAGCACCCCCAGAGAATTGTGCGACGCCCATTCCATGTGCAGTGGCAAGGAGAGTGCAGTCTGAGCAGCTACATGCATGTGACGACCTTGAACCACCTATGTGTAGTCCGTTGACAGTTTGGGAAGATGGTGATTGGATGTGTCTGGATGTTTGCGAGGAGTGTATGATAATTGCCAGGAAGGAGCATGCAGCGGCTTGTGAGGACTTTTGGATGAAACTGCCCGAGATTTATGGTTTGGAAGGATGGGATAAACTTTTCGTGTTAAGGGATGTGGATATGGCTTGAAGACAGAGCGAGGGGGGGGGGAATCTTGGAAGAAGTTGTATCTTGGAAGAATAGAAGCACATCGCAAGCACAGTAAGCTTCGAGCTAGTGAGCTTTTCCTTGCAAATTGTCTGCTTGATAATGGCGAACGCTGATAATTCAATAACCACAGGCGATCATTCGAGTAGGATGACTTGAACTTCTTTATCTCTTGGCATCATTAGCAGCTCGCCCTCAAAGGTAACCTGAAGAGGTTTTAATGTCCAGGATGCGAGATCAGTGATGAATGTATATTACCTGCTTCTTGCGCTTCGCCGAGCGTAGTGTTCCGTTCAAAGCTTCAACTAACATGATCGATATATCAGCCAGCATGTACAATATACCATTAAAACAGTACAGACGTGTATCTTCAGTTTTCTTGAACAACACGCCGTACGCTATAGAACTTTTGCCATCGCTATTGACTGATCCGTGGTCCTTGATTGCCTCTATCGTTGATCAGATTTCCGTTGAGAACGTAAGTAGATGCTCACTTTTCAGCACTTCGATCTCGTGTGAGGTGTCCACTAAGAGCTTGTTGTCAGATTTCGTTATGACTTTCCGTAAGACCCTTACTGGTTGATGTTGTCGAGAAAGGAATATTGAGCCCCTATCTAATCGGTAGCACACCAAATTTGTCAAGCCATCACGCGGAGGTGGCTGTTCGGGCTGCCACAATGCTGCAAAGCTCTCGAATCTCCTTGGAACACAACTCTGACCAGACTGGACGGAACACATACGAACGGAAGTGAGTTCTAAATAATCCTACGAACGGTTCATAAATACCTACCGAATCGCACCCAGGCTATTCAAAATTTTACCCAGCGTCCGGCACGTTTAATTACCTTTCAAACATCTTTCTTAGACGATGGACTCGTCCGACATCATCGATTCAGAGTCTTTGCAGGCTGTAAAGAATCTCAAGTCCAAGTTTGAGAGGCTGGCGTCTGAGACGTCGACAGTTACTGGTCATCGAGCGGGTCTCCGACCCACAGAGCACTTGGGAGTAGTTTCACCTACAAGCCCGGGACGAGTGCGCAGGGCCTCAAATTCCCAATTACAGGATTCAGGGGCGAGCTCAGGGCATCTGAGGACGTCGTCTTCGTCGTCAGATCTTAATGTCTTGGTGAAACGAGCACCTCCTCCACCACCACCTCGGGGTAGTACAAGGTTCCGAACTCCTTCGCCAACGCCGTCTCCGACACCATCTCCGTTATTACGACCTATACCTATTCCTCCGCACAAGACCGAGTCGAAGGATCTGGAAATACCTCAGAGTGTGTCAGCCTTGAGGACAAAATTGTAAGCCGCTTTACTTTTAGTGAAGCCTAGACTATAATGACGACTTTATAAAGTGTCAATAATACTCCTCCGCAATCTCCGAGTCGCGCTCAGAGTACGCGACCAAATCTTGATTTGAGGCCGATCGCACCTCCACGGGGCGTGCCAACCCGTCCTGCTCCCGTATTGATCATTCATAGAACGGAAAGTCCTGAGGAGCTCAGTGCTGTGGATGACGATGTTAGACTCGGTTCCTCACCTGTACAACGCTCTATTCCGCCTCCCATACCGGTCAGACCCGCCGCACAACGACAAGCATCCGCAGATGAGGAGGTTTCTTCTTCCTCAAGTAGAGCAGGTTCAAGTTCGGATGATGACGCTCCACCAAGACACTTGGCATCACACTCACCCTCACCCTTGCCTCCACCTGTGCCTGTACGACGTACGAACGGCGCTGTAAACCACTCCAGCGACTCAAGTCAGACATCATACGACAGTGACGCAAACATTCCTCAGCCACAGCCGTCATCACGTCTCAATGGCCTTTTACCACCCCCACCACCACGACCTACATTTCGATCACGTCCTTCTATCAATACGTATGCTATTGAAAATGCACAAACATCAGAACCAAAGTTGTTTTCTCCTCCTCCACCTTTACCCGCTAGAAAAGCAACGATAATGATACCTGATAATGTTGTAGGACCTCCGCCACTACCCAATCGAGGCAACGGCCTCGAGTCGCCGGTAGTCGAGCGTCGAGCAGTTGGTACCGGCAGACTGCCCCCTCCACCTACACGAACGATTGCGCTCGGCGACAAACTTCCACCACCTCGCGTAGCAAATCACCCTTCATCCGACGATGATTCTGGCGAGGAAGATGAACCAAAGGTCCAGGCAATTGACATGATGCCCGACAGCACCACATCATCACGGAGACCTCCACTACTGCAATTTCGTGACGGATACTCGGAACCTCGCATCCATATACATCCTCATAGCGGTTGCGTGGCATTTTCAGGATCGCATGTTGTTGTTGGGCATAATCATCAACTAAAGATCTATGACCTCTCATTGTCTGAAGTTCCAGTGTTCAACTTGACCACACGAGACATGGGCCTCAAGGACTGCAAAATTACTTGTATGGAGTTCAGACCGACTGCCAACAGAGCCGATCGTGGATTTTTGGTATGGGCGGGAACCAAGGAAGGGCATATCTTCGAGTTTGACGTTCGGTCAGGCACCCTCCGATACGCCAAGTATTCTGCCCACATCCACCACATCACACATATTTTCCGACACGCCCGATCGATGATCACGATGGACGAGTCAGGCAAAGCACTTATTTTCTCTCCAGACCCCGACAATCAGGACGACATCGCTCTTCCTGTTACAATACCTCGGGTTGTTCGGACAACGGAGAAACAAGATTTCATCAAGCTCATTGATGGAAAACTTTGGACTGCAGCGAGAGTGGAACATCATGGATCATCTGCGAGCCAGCGGCTACCTGTCATCCGCATTTTCGACATCTTCAACCCAGCGAGTACAGGGAGATCAATACTGCCAACTGAACACGTCGGTCCAGTAACATCCGCAACCATTATACCGTCTCAACCTGAACTGGTATACCTCGGCCATGAGGAAGGCTATATCTCAATATGGGAGCTCAATACAGACGACGGCTATCCTTTATGCACTGAAGTGATGCGCGTCTCGATGTCGGACGTGTTGAGCTTGGAGGGTGTCAATGACAAATTGTGGGCTGGGAGTAGGAATGGGATGATTTCTGCGTACGATGTGTCGCAGCGGCCATGGCGCGTGACCAACTCTTGGAATGCTCATCCTCAAGCACCCGTGATGAAGTTGATGGTCAACCATTACGCGATTCCGAAGACGAACAAGCTTTGTGTAGTGAGCATCGGTAGGGATGAGAATGTCCGGCTTTGGGATGGATTACTGGGACTGGATTGGGTTGGTATGTGCTGTTCTCCTTCATTAGGCTCGTATTTCTTACTTAATCTAACGCATATCTAGACAAAGAGCTTGTCAAGCTAGAAACCTCGTTCAGCTCGTTCCGTGAACTCTCTGTTCTCGTAGTCTCGTGGAACTGTGACTCCGCCCGACCTGATAGCCTTTCAACCGGCGACGATGACAACTTCAACTTTCTTAGAGATGCACTTCACAGCGTTGCGGAGCCTCCAGACATTATTTCTTTTGGCTTTCAAGAAGTTATTGATCTTGAAAGTCGTAAAATGGCAGCCAAGAACGTTTTTCTTGGTAGCGGAAAGAAGGATGCATTGTCGGAGAAGGTAACACGCGCATACAAGAGATGGTACGACCGACTAGTCATCGTGGTCAAATCAGCAATGCCGAAGAACATCGACTATTGTGTGGTGCATACAGAGAGTTTGGTCGGATTATTTTCATGTATTTTTGTGAAGACTTCCCAGAGGAGTGTGTTCGATGATGTCTCTATTACCACTGTCAAAAGAGGAATGGGCGGGCGATATGGTAACAAGGTAATTCTTACAAAGTTCTATCTCTGCTGTTTACTAACATGGTTTCAGGGTGCTATTGTTGCTCGTTTCGCTGTCGGCGATTCATCACTATGTTTTATCAATTGCCATCTCGCTGCAGGACAAAATGCAATCAGGCGCCGCAACGCTGATGCTGCTGGAATACTGGAAGAAAAAACTGTCTTTACTACAGCTGAACATCCTCTAGCTTACGTTGGTGGCGGCGATGGGACTATGATCTTGGACCACGAGTTTGTCATTGTAAGCCAATGCTTTGTACTGAACTTCCAAAACTGACTTAACTCTGGTTACAAAGCTAAGTGGCGACTTGAATTATCGGATCGACCATCGGAGGGACGCCATTCTTGCCGCTGTCCGCAGTGGCGATGTTTCAACTCTTCATGTCCATGACCAACTACTTCGCGAAATCAAATTCAATCGTGCCTGTCGACTACGAGGTTTTTTAGAAGGCCCCCTCACATTTCCACCGACCTACAAATACGATCGTGGCACTGACAACTACGACACATCGGAAAAGAAGCGCGCCCCCGCGTGGTGTGATCGCGTTCTCTGGCATTCCCGAGTTAACACCCGCGTCAAACAACTGCACTATCGTCGATATGAAGCCAATGTGTCGGATCACAAACCCATATCCGCTGCGTTCTCGATAACAGTCAAGAAATTCGACAACGAAGCCCGAGAGAAAGCTAAAGCCATTCTACAAGTCAAATGGGCAGATCAACAGGACAAGCTGTTGGCTGCTGCCGCCAAGTTTTACGTTCGACAAGCTTTACTATGAGAAATCCATTGGAGTATTTTTACGTTCTGTTTCATCCCACATTGTCACGTTTCCTCTCCCTTTCTTCGTAACATTTTTTCTTTTATTCCTGGGACTTCAGGTAGAGTAGATTATTTTGGGCACTTATTGTAGTAACTATCACGTTTACCCTAATTCAACTCAGATTGGACTGAGAAAAGAACATTTGGCCGTGAATGCGTTCATCAACGGACTGAATTAATGGCACAACAGAAGTATATAGTATACACCAAATAGTGGAGAATTTAACAGAGGAGAGTCATCCAAAATTAAGTTATAAAAAAGCATACAATTGGAATGATCAACCACTCAATCTTCATCCTCATTGAGTTCCATAACCTCCTCAATGAATTCAGCCACATCACGAAGGAGTTCTCTAACGAGCTCATCCCGATCCCACTCTTTGCGGTGTCGCCAAACTGTACTAAGTGAAGTTGCACGTAGTTGTTCCAGTTGCTCTATGTTCATGTTTGAGGTACGTGTCCTGAGGAGTTGTCGGAGTTCATCAACCAGTGTCGCGGACACAAAGAAGTCGGGCAGTGGTGGTGTTGGCGACCGCTCAATAACCATAGGCGTTGGTTCTCGAGCAGGAGCAGGAGCATTAAGATTGGAAGGGCCTGGAGTGGGCTGCCTGGATCCTTGTCGGGAAGGGCGAGGGCTCCTCGACATACGTGTTGGAAGGGCATTAAGAGGAGGTGAAGGACCTTTAGTAAGAATGTTGGAGAAAGACATAGGTGAAGCTGTGTGTGACCTCTGGGAGAGTTGGGGCTGAGGTCGCATAGGCTGTGGCATGAACGGGTCGGTGGGATCTGCACTGGGCACGGGCATATTCTGCGGAGCCCCGGGGAGAACATTCGCTGGTTGATAGAATGGGCTGTTAACGGTATGCACGGGGTTCAACAACGATGGATCGAAGCCAGATGGACGCTGTGGAGAAGTATCCACAACCATGTTGTCGGAGTACGGAAGGGGCTGGTTTGGATGGTTTTGGACAAGAGAAGGATGAGCATGGAAAGGCAGTTGGGTGGGTTGTCGTTGATATTGAGTTTCAGAAACTTCAATGAGAGGGGCCATAGGTGATACAGGTCGAGTCGCGAATCGGACAATATGAGTCCGAACTTCAGAACCGGGAGTTTGATCAAGGGTATCTAGTGGGTCACGATCGTTATCGTGTTCGTCAATGATCCTTGTTCGTTTAGCGTCACGACCTAGGTCAAGATCCATGGCACCATTTCCTTCACCTTCCGAGGTGTGAGAATCACCCCCATTGCTGTCTCCTTCCCTTTGACGCTTTAACCTTCGTTCCAGTTTAACAGGGTCGGTGATGCTATGTTCAGGCTGGAGACCGTTCGCTCTAGCACTTCGCCTCGTCGTCAGCGCTGGAGGGAGATCTTTATTTTTCTCTTTGTCCTTGTCCTTCTCTTTCCTTCTCTCATCACGCCTTTGCCGCTCACGAACAGCCATTCTTTCACACTCCATTTTGAATTGAGGATCAAACTCTTGGACGCTAACCTGCGTCGCAGTGAACATAGCCTGAGCCCTGTAAAGACGGTCTGCGTCTTCGTGGCTGCGAACATTGGCGTTGTGGACCATCTTGCCAACGTCATCAAGGAAGTCCTGAGGGGTCAGATAACGTCCCTTAAATAGATCCATTTGCATCCTTTCAAGATCCATGTCATAGAGCGGCGGAAGCTGTAGCATAGTCTGTTGCTGTTCCATCATCGTTCCGTTGGGCTGGGGAGGTGCGTCACCGTTGACTTGCAAGGCGGGTTGCTCTGTCGATTGCTCTGTCGTACTCGTGAGATCAACGACACCATTCGGTGCTTGATGCACTTCGATAACGGTGGTAGTGACGGTATCCATCCCGTCAAAGTTATTCTCGTTAGGGTCAAAGTTGTACTCCTCCTAGGGATGACTTTAGTCTGGATAGGTAAGTTTTTTTGGAATTCACGCACTGTTGCACGTTTGGTGAACCTCTTGAATTTCCTCTTAAGTTCAGTAAGGATAGGCCCAAGACGGTACTTTAGAAGCGTGATAATCTTCTGGTCGTTCTCTTCCTGGACGGCTAACTCGGCCGCACTTGGTTTCTTGGGTTCAAGCGGTGGTGCCACGGGAAGTACCTCCAGAATCCTCTTCCGTCTCTGTACACCATCTGCGAATTCGTTCGGGGGACGTTGGACATCCTTCAAGAGCCCTTCGAAGAAAGCCTCACGATGAGAAGCAGTCGGAGGCGTAAGGACTACTCGGTTTTCCTTGGTTGCACCAAACCAACCTTTAACATCTCGCGGAAGATCGGAAAAGGTACCATCAACTACGGCCACGAGCAAGATAGGATCTGTAGGAGCAAGCGTCTCGAGCATGGCTCGCACTGTCGAGCGAGCCGTTTCGGACACTGCTGCACACCATCCAAGAAGTGACGGGATGTATATGACAGAGGGTTGATGGCGTTTAGCTTCAACAAAGAGCTGAACGATGGATGCCTCAATTGTCTAATAAAAGTAGGGTTAAAGTCAAATAGACGTGAATGTGGTGTACTGCAGCTTACACTCGTCGAGTCGCTCATCAGTGTGCCCAGCTCAAGACTTTGAACATGGTACCCTTCCAAGTGATGCAGAGCAGCAGCACCAATGTATCCCTGGCCCATGCCTATCGAACCGTGAATGATGACACGAGGTCGATACACGCGGAGGGTTTGCATAGCTAGAAGATGTGTCAAAATTATCGTTCAGTACAGATAAGGGTATATTTTACCTTGAGATAGCATCTCCCTTTCCAACGCTCCCCCTTCGCCACCGACATCTTCAAATTCGGCCTCTTCCAAAGCAGTAAGTTTCTTCTCGATAGGAAGAACACGTTGGATAACATCTTTGACATTCTCGAGTGTATCGCCGAGTAGCGGAACAAACTGTGTTGGAAGTGGTGTCGCCGCTGAAGAAGTAGAGCGAGCTGATGATGGAACGAGTTCTAGAGAAAAAATGTCAGGATATAAGCATCCTGGGAAAGCTATTAACCCACTTTTGATAGAGATCATGAAGTCGCGTAGTCCAACGTCAATGGTCTCCGGCTTGAGCAAAAGACGGTCATTACTCTTATAGACTTGCGGATAGCGTCGTTGGATTGCGTTTAACGCAGCCTCGGTACAGAGAGCCTAAAGGAAAACAAAAGTCACAAGTCAAAATCGATCAAACGCTTGAATAAAGAATTACTCACTCTCAAGTCGGCACCGCCATAACCCTTCGTCAACTTCGCCAATCCTTTGACCTTGTCTTTAACATCCTGCTCTTTATCCTTCTCTTTATCCTCCTCTGCGCCACCCCAACCATGCCACTTCTTGGTCATGATACCCAGAATTTTTTCTCTCGCTTCCAAACCAGGAAGTCCGAAGTAGAACTCCCTATCAAACCTACCAGGCCTCCTCAGCGCTGGATCGACAGCATCGGGCCTGTTCGTGGCTCCAATGACCACGACCTGACCTCTACCATCCATGCCATCCATCAGCGCTAAAAGTGTACTGACGATGGAGGCATGAATCTGATCTTGCTTGGACGAGCGCACTGGAGCGAGTCCATCAATCTCATCGAAGAAGATGATGGATGGCTGCGAGTTGCGAGCTTCTTCGAAAAGGAGACGAAGCTGTCGTTCTGCTTCACCAACCCATTTTGACAGGCAGTCCGCTCCTTTACGCATGAAGAAAGCTGCAAAAGGCGTGAGTGATTTATCATTGCGCAACAAAGGTGATCTTACATATCTGACGACCGCCAGTCCTGCAGCTAGCAGCCAACGCTCTCGCTAGCAGAGTCTTACCGGTACCAGGTGGTCCATGGAACAAGACACCTCTGGGTGGGGTAACGTTGAACCTTTGGAACACTTCGGGGTATAGCAAAGGAAGAAGAGTCATCTCTTTCAATGCATGTATATCTGTTTTAAAAAAATAGAGCAAGTAAGACGGCAAGAATCGAACCTGAGAAGAAGAAAAACATACGATCATCCAGGCCGCCAACCTCGTCGAATGTAACATTCTGGTTGACTCCAAGGGGATCAGCATCAGCAAGAGCTGTGATTATTTCGAATCAGTGATGGATAGGGCATCGATTAGGAAGCGTACCAGAATCGGGGATTTTCCCGAGATTGGAAGGCGTGCCAGCAGCAAGGTCTCCAGGTAGCATCCCACCCGCAGGTACTGCACCAGCACCGAAGGGGTTGATTCCACCAAACGGCTTTCGTGGAGTTCGAGTAGCATGGTCCGAGTCCTGAAAGGTATTCATGAGGAATGTTGAGTGCGGGGATTAGGACACGACTCACAGAATCATCGGCGGGCATGCCCATCCATCTTCCGAGCTCTGCACCCGTCGCACTCCAGCCAAGACCTCGACCTTTCCCTTTGTTACCGCCCCCATTGCGTCCATTCCGCCCGCCAGTTTTCTTGGGAGGAGCTGAAAGATCCTCGAGTGGGGGTGGAATGGCATAGTTGACTGGCTGCCTCTGACGAAGCGCATAGGGCTTCCCATCATCAGGCTCTTCAATCTCTGGCTCGGGAAGGTCTGGTTCTGGGTCCGGTTGGATGTCGCCGTCGGAAGAGCCCAATGCATCATCGTCGCCCAATGACCCTTCGGCATCCACTGAAGCTGGAGACGATGAATGGGGTTGAAAGTCATCCTCAACTTCGCGATGAGAGCTTCGAGTGCGTCTCAGATGTCGTGATTGGCGAGCAGACCCCTTTGGAGGCAACTGGGTTCCATTGGATTTGGGAGGTGCTGGGTTGGGCCTGGTCGAAGACCTGGTGAGACGACGTGGTGGCGCTCCATAAGGTCTTTCTCCATCTTCCTCCTCGTCTGGGTCGTCTTCGATGAAGTCTCCTTGGATTCGGGATTTTCGAGGAGGGGGACGAGGTGCTTCGTCTTCGTCATCTTCAGAACTCCGCATGCGACGAGTGCTCCTGCGAAGGCGGCCGCCTGTCTGAGGAATGACTTCGTCGTCGAAGTCACTACTCTCGACATATGATCCCTTCACGACTTTCCGTCCTGACCTGGTTCTTGCATACTCCAAAACTGGCTTTTCTTCTTCCTCTTCTTCATCAGCAGGCGGTCCCATATCGACAGATTTTTCGCTAGCATTATATTCTGACCCAGAAGCATTACTGGATACTCGACGACTGGTACTTCGAAGGTTCATCTCAGTCTTTGGTGGTAGCTTGAGTTTGATGCGTAAAGGGTTGGCTTCGTTTTGTGAGTCTGGGAAAGTGAGAGAGCCGGCCAAATTTGACAGCTCAGGTTCGTTCATGAAAGAATTTTGATGGCGGCCTCTTCGCCACTGTGTGTGGCAACCAGCAGAGTATTACAAACTGCGCCTTCGCTGGTGCTTGGGCCGTCGAAATAGTTTTAGTCGTCGTCGTCGTCGTCGATGTCCACGAGCTCGCTAACCCAGAGATCCCCATTGTGTTCTGTGGCGATGCTTGTTTGCATCTATTTGTTCTACCTCAATGTCTCTCCCCGACCTCCTCCTCCAGCAACTCATCCGACAACCCTCCCGACCAAATTTCTCTTTGTAGCTCTAAAACTCGCTGAACATGCAGCAAATTGTTGAAAATCAAGTTGTTGAAAAAGCTTTGACGAAAATCTTCGCAAAAACGTTCAAAAAATAGGTAGACATAATAGGCCTAGGTAGACCTTATCCGATTGGCGTTTCGAGATGAGAGTTCGGATGAAAGAGTGCTGCAATTCTCTTCCAAATCTTCACTCTTACCTCAAACTTTCGGCGAGCTTGTGACACATGTGTAGTGTGACTACTGTGACTGATCACGTCACATGACACAAGCGCCCAAATCACTGTCCGGTATCGACCTCGATGACCTTGAAATACTTTTTGGCGGTCCCAGCCTTCTTTTGAGCATTGGTCTCCAAACTATATGGCTAATGCTGAAGCAGGAACTCCTAGGCTTCCAACTGAGCTAGAAAGAGAGATATTTGAACAAGCTGCCTCTCATAGTGAAGGTACCGCATTTTCATTGTTGACAGTGTCAAAACGCGTCCATGAATGGTAAATCCTCCTACTAGTATTCGGTACCAGGTTTAGGATATTAACTCTTTGTACCCTGTCAGGATAGAACCAACACTCTATAGGGTGATCGTTCAACGAAGTGTCGATCTCAGCTCAGATTCTACGAAATCCTCTCCCTTTTTCACTAGACTTTTCGAGGGCTATCGGGCGCAGTCTCCTAGCTCGCTCAGACAAGTCTCCTTCGTAAAGGCCGTAGTTGTTAATCTCAACGAAGAAGTTACGGATCTCATATGTACTATACTCGACGCGTGCCCAAACGTGATCGACCTTGCACTTTGGACGTCATACGATGAACTTGTATGGGACAAACTTCTCGGCATATCGGATAAACCACTGCAGAAATTATCCATGCACGCAGGCGTTGACAAGGTGCCTCCCATCTTCAGCCCCAGTAGTCGTCTCAACTCGACCCTGACCCACCTCGACTTCTTCGATGTGAACGTGAACTACACTCTATCAACCGACACCTGGCCAACGTGGTGGTGGAAAGACTTCATAAACTCATTGCCACGACTCACTTATTTTGCGATCGACGGAAACGACCTCGAGGACATCATCAAGCTCGTACTCGACGAATCGCCGTCACTTGAACTTCTTGTGCTTGTATCCATATATCATGCTGAACTTGAAGGAATCAAGGCCCTGGACGACAGCGACCTAATCCCACTGCCTTTGTTCACCCAAGATCCTCGATTCGTATATGTACCGGCCCCCGAAGAGGTACTTGACGTCTGGGTAAGCGGTGCGCGAGGAGGTCGCGATGTCTGGACGATGGGACAGGATTTACAGAAGCAAAAGATTGAACGTCTTCGCCAGCATCGATTGCTTGAGGACTGTCACTAAATAGACCGCGAGCCCAATGAATCTTCGCAGAGTTTGATTATCGACTGCCCATCTATGTCATGACGTCAGTCCAGCGAGGCGAGATGGTATTTCTTCATCATACATACCTTTTTCATATAACGAATTCCCAATTGAGCCCATCTTTGAGAATCCTCGTTCAGATTACGTTATCAAAAAGGAACTAAGTAGGTCCGACCTGGCCAAAAACACATCTAAGTAATCATCTAAATAAAATTTCTCTCCTCTTCATTTATTATCCTTGAGCTTGCACTTCCTGGTCTTCGACCGCCCATCGCCAAGATTTTCCGCCGATCCCTGTAACCAGCATATACAGTTAACAATATAGTTAAGAATGAGGCCAGTAAAGTAAGATAAACGGTGTCGACGTAACACTCCTGACCACGTAAGCAGTGTGGTGGGCCACCCTCTTCGCGCCGAAGTCGGGTTGAAAGTGACGCCTTGGGTTTCTGAGCTGCGTGTTCATTCTTATCGAAATTTCGACCGAAAATTAACGAGAAAAGATTTCCTGCAATGATAGGCGACATCGAAAGAAAACCCCAGTTCTCTGAAAAGTGAGCTAGAGAGAAAATACTAGTTCTTCACAGAACTACGCATAAAATGAGATGACTCACGCATCCCAAACCATTCCAGGCAGACTGTAGGCATCAAGGAGAAGACACTTCCGTACGCGAGTCCCAGTATCGAGCTAGCCAACCAGAGGTGATTGATATCGGCAACCTCCGTTAGGACAAACTGAGAGACGAAGAAAAGGCTGGCGACGAGTACAAGGCAGTATGACCGTGGCATGTCATATCTGCTCTTCGTAAAGTCCGACACTAGGCCTAGAGCAAGAGCACACCTTCAGGTACATGATAGCGTGCAAGTGGCGCAGATTCTTACCTATGAATATTCGTCCAAGAAAGTTTGTCACGCTGATTGTGGAGACTTGAGTGGCTTGCCAAGTCGCGGCAGCAGCATCGTCGTACTTCTTGTTGTGAAATGCGTACAGCGTACGTGACATAGAGCCGACGTTGTTGATGTCTAGAAATCGGTCAAAATCTTTTAGGTATCAGGTGGAGCGCCTTACACATTAACCCTGTCCCGCTCACTAAGATGTTACTCAGTCACAAACTAAAAGAATATGGATACTAATGCTCACAGATCGAGAGTATAGTAAAGAGGATCCAGAAATCTACACTTTTGACAAGTCTTCGACCATGCAGATTAGGCAGCACTCCAAGTTCGAGAGCCGTTCCTCGACTTAAACTTCGTTGCCGCCGTGTAGGACTGCGGCGGTCATCAAGTTCTTCTTCTATAATCCTCCCCTGTGTCAATGTTCGATTGAGCATTTTGAAATATGCAACTCACGATGAGCTTCTTCGTGATGGACATAGTGCGGATGTCGGGATTCGATAAAGTCATGATCTAACAGATGTGAATGGCTACCGTTCGGCTGAAGCAAGGCAGTCGTCAATGCTTCATCTTCATCTTCAAGTCCGTTATGGACGATATCGAAGCCGTCCTGAGGTGGCAATGGAATTGGGCGGACGAGGAAAAAACCCATGACCATTGGGATTGATGTACCAAGAGCTAGAACGAGGAAGAAATCTGACGTGTTTCCGGGAAATGCTAGATGAGCGATGGTTGAGAAGAAGAAAGCCGAAAGGCCAAATCCTGAAATCACTAAGCCTGTTGTTGAAGCTCTCTATAAATTCAGGATTCAGTTTGAAGTCATGCCAGACATGTCACTACTTACAGCTTTATCAGGAAATGTCTTCGCTGTAGAGTTAACAGAGCTAGTTAGACCGCCGTTGCCCCCTGCGCCCGTCAAGAAGCTGAACGTGGAAAGTAAAAGAAAAGAAGGTGTCGAAAGGTGTTTAACGCCTTCCGGAAGCCCAGCGTCGAAAAGATATCTCATGCCCAAGTAACCCGCCAACAGGAAGGTGAAGCCACAAGCCAATAAAATCTTGGGCCCGCGCGAATCAACAATCCTCCCCCATATAGGCCCACTCAAGTAAACTCCAACTAAGGGAGGAAAAGTTCAACAAAGAGATCGTAATCTTGAGATCAAAGGTTTTTGGTTCAGCGAGAGACCCACAGACCATTTCCAGCCAATGCGACGATATTAAGTTTGGTGTGCGAGATCCCTAATCTGGACCCAAGCTGCGGTGAATACGCTAAAGGTTTCTGTCAAGCTGGCCTTCCGAATCTTTAATAAAATCCAACACACCTGAATAAACCTATTCTCAAACAATTTAGATAATTGCGATTTGAAGAGAAATTTCATCAGTAAATCTCCATTTATGACAACCATGGGCTCACATAATTCGTCCCAGAGCCTAAAGCCACGAATAATGAAGCAACAAGGGTGGTGATTCTTGGTACGCTAACCAGCGGTGGTGGCACAGAGTGGTGTGAAGTCATTTTTTAAATCTCAAAGGTCGATTATGACCCTAGCATTGAGGTTAACAAAGGGCGAAAAACGAGTGTGAGATGAGAACTGAATGAGCTTGAAGTTGGTGTAGCGCCGTAGCGGTCTACCTTGGGTGGGACAGCCGGCTGAGCGGAGCTTGAATATAGCCTACTGCAGAATGACTGCACAACGGCTTGGACTCGGCTTTGGGTACCTCCATGTACCGAGGTTATACCAGAAGGAAATGCTGCTGGACTCTCCAATCAATTTGCCAGATGTTCCAAGATATTTCTCGAAATCATCTCCCCCCCCCCGAACCCACCAACCGCTTGAGCTACAATTTATGGGACTTCGACCAAATCTTGGGCACTTGGCTACTAAAACTCTTTAAACGATATAAAAGAATCCAAATATTAGAAGCAGATCCGGGCAGGTATGTTGTATGTCATTTTATCCTCTTGTCTGAGTAGGACAATACATTTTGCACAAGAAGCCACAATTTCATCTGAAAACGCCGGAGACACTAGCTCGAGGTCAACGCACACCGAACGTCCTCTTTCACATTACTCAGCTCAATAATTTACCAACTGGAGCAACTACAAATAAATTTTAGTGACTAAACAAACACACTCGCCGCTCGTAATGATTGTGCAGTCGCAAAAGCCCCAAAGACGGTCCCGATAGCCCCGAATATAACCTCCAACGCTGCACTTGCACTATCAGATGGGTTTATTTTGAAGAAGCCAAGAGTTAAGACAATGGCTAGAGACAGAGTGACGCATGAATAAGCCCTATTTTTAAACAGTTAGGTGCTATCGGAAAGGTAATTTGGACTGTAGTACTTACCACAGGGCCATAGTGGCTGGCCAGCATAAAAGGACACGTAGCTGTAGGCTCGCGATAGAACCAAAATTTCTTGAAGAATTATCCAATCTTTCTTGAAATGTGGGAGACTTCCAACCTATGTCAACAGTCTGCCTCAAAAATATCGAAGCTCCCAATCCCATCAACGCACACCAAGCGCCTGCTCCCATCACTGGCATCACCAATGGAATGCTAGTGAATGACTGGTTCACGGCGACACCCCTGGATTAATTCTATGAGAACAAAAATACGGGAGCAAAAAAAGGCGGCAAGGTACATACGCTAAAAGCACTCCTAGTAAAGCGATTAATAGTTTTTGGTCGTCCTTCCACTTTTGATCCAGACAATTCTTTTGAGATGCTGCTAGGGTATCTAGGTTTCCATCGTTTGGAAGAAGTGGGTGAACAGTAGTCGTCATGAGTATGAAGCGGTAGGCTGGTATAACGAGACGGTTTTGAATGCTATTCCATAGCCAGCCTATGTTGGCGAGAGAGTAATCAAAGAGTGCTGATATGTTGGAACCCATTGGTAAGTTATTGTCCACAGTTGTCTGCACTCGTACTACAGGTTGCTAATGAATTTTGATCAGGATATATAGTCTGATAACGTACTGGATACGGCATTTTGAGAAGAAGAAATAGCTTGTTTGCCCAAGATCGCAGACTCCACGATCCGTGGCCAAAGGGGACAAAGGCGGTTCGGACTGGTGCTTCCCGGCAGCACTCGCATTCAGGGGTAGAAACGAGGACGGAGAAAAATCAGACATTCTTATAAGATGATTAACGGTACAAAATTCTACAGCTTGGAACTACCGAGAGCATAGCTAACATATAATAGTCGGAAACAAAATTTAAATGATCACTGAGTATCAATAAATTTGCTAGCTTCTTTGGAAGTCTGGCGTCGACGCTGCTTTCCACTTGAATAATTCATGCCTGCGTGCTTTTCGCGCTGTTTCGAGACCAATATTCATTCCACATCTTACCTGTTCTTTGATGCGAAAAACAAACCTTATTCTCGCATCATGCATCATGGGCCGATATCCAAGACGTAAATTGTGACCATGCCGCTAGCAAACCGTCACAAGCTACTGCTTCGGGGCAATTGGTTGGGTCCGTGGTAAACTCCCCAGAGATTTGGGGCTCAATTACACTACTACTAACGGACTTGAGAGTTTAATTTGTAGGGGCACGCGGCGAAATTCAACAAGATAGGCAACTATAAGGCCCCAAGTGTTATTTTCCGATGACAGGTCACCAAAAGATGCATGTCGTAACAAGACGACTGTCGATCTACCTTCTGAGCCCCCAATGAGAGTGCTTTAAAAGGGAATTTGAAGTCATGGCTTCAGAGTAAAACGTACTTCCAGCATCTGAGTTTCATGCGGACTCAGAGATTTCCGCTAGGCTTTGCATGAATGGCCTAAATAAAGTTCCATCAAGCCAAAGCGCCCCCGAATCCCATAGCACGCATGTTGCTGGTGGCCATCGTCATTCCTCGAGCCTTATCAATGGACCCGACTCTGGGAAACTTCAGGGAATTCACAGCATCGAAAAGGCGCAGCCTTACAATCTACAAGATATTATACACGGGAACGATAAATGTACACACAACAAGATGGACGGGAATATGAAATAGCATGCATGAAGATGAACAAATAAATCTAATCACGGATCTGACCGTTGCCCAAGTGGCCTGCTGACGGGTCGTAAACCATGTCTGGAAAGAAAGTTAGCGAGAGTTCCATCAAAACAGCAGAGAGAGAGTAAATCACACTGACTATTATTGTGGAGGCCGTTTCTAGTTGTCGGGGAGGATACTATTAAATAAAGTAGATTAGGAAATATAATTTTACCCCAAATCTTAGATTCAATACCTGCATTCTGTAGGGGGCTCATCGCCCCATCCTGGTCGTCCTCCCCTCCGCTCTGATATCCCATTGAGCCACCAGGGGATCCTGTCATTAACTCCGTCCCAGACCCACTCTTCCCCGGCGGACGGCCTTCGACTCTCCTCACAAATTCACCCCAACAAGCTCGCTCATCAGATCCCAGAGCTTCAAATTGCTCCTTTAACGACTGATGAGCTCGCCGCCACACCGCCCGATGGCGGCAGACGGTCGACTTGACGTAACGGCACCCAAAGACGCGTTCGAAAGCTTGTCGTTGGGTCATACCTCCCGTTGCGGCTGCATGCGCAATCAAGAGGTCCATAGCGTGAAACCCAGCAGCTATCTCGGAAACGGTGTAATCGTTCGGCCAACGTTTGAGAGGGGGATGTGGGTGGTATGGAATTGGCGCGGCAGGCGCTGGTGGTGCGATAAGGTAATGAGGAAGTCCTGTGTCGGGAGAAGGGGGCTGTGGTTGCTGAGAGTAGAACATGTTTTGATACATCATTATATTATTTTCGTCGCCGTCGCTGGATTGTCCTTCTGGCACGGCCGATAAGGGTGATTGCGAGGAAGGAGGTTCATCTGGACTAGGAACCATATTTGTCGAAGGGGGATGGGGCATATAGTAGCCATTCATAAGTTGTATCTTGGGGCTCGTTTCGGATTCGTGTATCTCTGAAGAAGATCGTTTAAGGCGTTTGTTTTGGCCAGTGGGTGCTCTATCTGTGGCCGATAAGCGTCGTGCTTGTGGTTTAGGAGGAGAAGCAATATGAGGCGTTGGAGGTGGAGGATGGTGATCGTCTGGGGGTGAATGCATGGAGTGCATACGGTGATCTATGTTCCCCGACTGCAGTTGAAGTTCTTCACGTAAGCATACACATTCCGAGTCTGGTAAAGGTGGCTCGGTTAAACGGCGCCGAACTTTGTACAAGAGTCGTTGTTGCGTTTGTACGATGCGAACAACGCGAATCGTGTGCTGTTCCCAATGGCCAGATGTTGGGATCCAGGTATCAAGATATGATGCATTCGTCAATCCCAAGTCGCTGATCAGATTCTCTATCTGGGACAGATGGAAATATGGAAATGTCGGTAGCATCTGCTGTAACCGTATGGGTTCTTCACCCGCCTAATAAATTTGATATTAGCAAGCGCCCGCATCATAACCGCAAATGAAAGTAGGTGCCGATGAGTTGGCATCGTGGGTATGATAAAATGCGAGGATTTTCCTTGCCGTTTCATGTGGATAATGCAAAAGAGCGTACCTGATACCATATGACGATGGTCACAGATCTGTTGAAGACATCCTCCATTTGCCTCCGCATATCCTATATGGCAGCAAGAAGCAAAGATGTGATTGAGCGCCCATTCAGTTGGTTCGTCAGATGAAAATCGAGAAGCGCTCACCTCTTCTGCAGCGAGACTTTGATGACCATTATGGTGATCATTTCGGTTATTGGACAGGCTCAGGTTTGGGCTCTGGTGCATGGAATTCATGTTGTAAGGGTCCATGGCCTGACTCATGATTTAGCAAAACTTCAAAATGACTGCTAAAACTCTGGACTTTTGGAATAGACTCGGACCAGAAGAGACTTTTTTTTTATTTTCTGAAAATCTGAAAAGCATGGTGGAACAGTTAGGATCGGCGACGGCGGGACCCAAGTAGTGTTTAGGGGCTATAAAGGCTTACTAGCACGATAGACTCTGGTCTACGATCGCAGCGCGATGTACCGCGGCACACGAGAGAGCGAGCGAAGAAGGGACCTCGGAAAATGTCGGAAGGTCCTTCCTGTTTGTGGACCACGAGTTCCAAACATGGTCCAACAAGGGCTATGGGTCCCCTTGTGCCGCGCTCAGTCCAAGTTGGGTCCGCCCTTCTACCACATGTAATGACCGTAGACCAGTTGTCCTAATGGTTGTTTTCGAGCTGACCACCTGTAAATATTCCAGGAAGTGTGTTCTCCCTGTGCTGATTTTTCACGAATTTTTAGAAATTTAATCACCTCAAGAAAGTTAGCTTTAAGTCTCAACTCGATAAAGCTCTCGGATCTTCAGCGCCAATTTCACGTTGCATCTCCACAAATTCAGTCCCGGAGAGAGGTAATGG
The DNA here is from genome assembly GCA_015657495.1 of Crepidotus variabilis. Taxonomy (NCBI): domain Eukaryota; kingdom Fungi; phylum Basidiomycota; class Agaricomycetes; order Agaricales; family Crepidotaceae; genus Crepidotus; species Crepidotus variabilis. The sequence continues at coordinate 214,526 of MU157837.1, read as the reverse complement.
GGATATGCCCTTTTGGCAAATTATTCCGATTTCTTGCGGTCCCTAAGTTGGTCCGTGTGTCCATGGGTCTGGTCCTCGAGATTGAAGGCCTTCCTCCGTTGAAAGCTTAAATTAACGTCAAGTTCCCCACAATTTACCGGTATATATACTCCTGCCGTTTGAATTGTCGGGCGTTGTAGGTGCCAAGTGACGACTCGGACTTGTTGGCGGATGCATGAGTATTGAGGAGGGATTCAATGGCAATTTGGCCGAAAGGGATCCACTGTTCGTCTCTGATCCACGTACTTTGTACCAGTGCAAAAAATGTAGCATCAAACAGCACTATATGTTTTTAGCACTGTAAATTTTTGTTCCTCCAAGCTGGAAGTCCACGCCCAGTAATGCTAATACAAAGAAGTCGTGTGCCGAGTCAGGTTACTCGTGCTGTTTCATTGCTTCCCTATCACCCAATACATATAAGGCCGAACGACCCAGATATTTCGTTATGCGCTCTTTATACATATTTTTATTACACTAAATAATAGTTCGAGGCTCAGAAAGTGTGTAAAAGTAAACGGTGGTCTGCGATTGAATGGACATGGCAAGGCCCGAAAGCGTGGCCCAGGGTCGTCAACGGAGGCGGCCACTGTTTCTCACGGCGAGTAGACTTGAACCAACCGTTGAAAAACCTCGACTATGGCGATGACGGGCGTCGAGGACCCTTACATGAACAGCGACCAAGCCCAACAGAGCACTGATATCCTGAATGCCTTGTCTTCTTTGAATAGTCCGATGAGGACAGACCCACCCGCCTCAATGCCGCCACAGAGTGAATACGATCTTTTCACGGAGCAACTCAAAGAAAACCCACACCAACCGGAAATTTGGAGAAGACTTGTGGATATCGCTGAATCAAGTGGCGACATTTCTAAAATCAGTGCGACGTACGATGCGTTATTGAAACAATACCCGAACACCGTAAGCGTGCCACCGCTTTTCTCGTTTGACGCGCTTTCTCCAACTTTTGAGTCTTCGCAGGCAAAAGCGCAGATCCAGTACTTGAGTCATTTTACAAGCAATGAAGAGACTTTTCAAAAGGCCGAAACATTGTTTATGAAGTTCTTGAAAGGCTCTCCGTGTGTTGAGTTGTGGAGTTTTTACTTGACCTATGTGCGGTGAGTCTAGGCCAGTCCTTGGTTCGAGCCATCAGACTTACCTTCCTCATCAGACGCCTCAACTCTGCTCCAGCTCAGCGCGATATTGTGAGAAAGTCGTATGAGTTCGCTTTAAGTCATATTGGCCAAGATAAGGACAGCGGTGCGATCTGGCACGACTACATCCAATTCTTGAAGGCAGGTGAAGTAAGTTTCTCCTCTATTCTCAACATTTGGCTCGCCTGATTATATCTGTTAGACTACGACAACATGGGAAGAACAGCAGAAGATGGACTCGTTACGCAAAGTCTACCATCGCGCCGTTCAGATCCCTCTTGATAACGTTGAGCGTCTCTGGCAGGACCTTGAGAGTTTCGAGACCAATCTCAATCGAATAACGGCCAAGAAGTTTATGGCCGATCTCTCTCCTGCGCATATGCAAGCTCGAACTGTGTATCGTCAGCTTACGAATCATATCAATCCTTTGTATGCGCTTCACCCACCCCAAGAGTTGTATATACCGTCGTTACCCAAGTTTGACGGGGTTGAAAGAGCGTTGGTGGGTAAGTGGAAGGCGTATCTTAAATGGGAGGAAGGAAATCCTTTAGAAATCGAGGACAAGGACAAGGCGACGTTGACTACAAGGATTATGGGGGTATATCGCAAGGCCGTTATTCGGATGCGTTACTATACTGAGATCTGGTAAGGTCTACGGCATTTTCCAACTCGACATTGTGCTAATCATCTTCGATTTTGCAAGGTTTATGGCATATACCTGGGCGAACAGTGTTGGCAAGCATGATGATGCCATTGGTTTCCTGAAGGCTGGTTTAGAAGCAAATCCATCCAGGTAGCACGAATCTTAATCCCGCCCCAAGCCTTTCTGACGCTTTGATTAGTTACCTTCTCACTTTTGCCTACGTCGAGGCGCTTGAAGTCAAGAAAGAGTTTGCTGAAATCCATGCTGTTTACGAGAAATTTTTAGCTGTCCTCCAGACCAACTTGGATACATTGGAAAAAGCAAGTGCAGCTGATACGTCATTCGGATCTCAAACGGGGGCTGCCCCTACTACGGCAGCTAACGGAAACACCGCAAATCCCTCTGCAGTCAACGCCTCTGTAGCGAACATCAGTGCAGAGCAAAACTCACAGAACACTTCATACAGCAGCTCCAGCTCGGACGACAACCCCAAAGTTTCAGAGCTACAAAAACATCGAACAGAGTATGGACTGGCGTGGATTATGTATATGAGGTTCGCCAGACGCTCTGAAGGCGTTAAATCTTCGAGGACAGTGTTCGGAAAAGCAAGGAAGGATCGGTGGACACCATGGGGTGTATTTGAGGCTGCTGGTGCGTTTAGTAAACCTTTCTCCCTATCTTCTCAAGGTGCTAACACATTGGGCTTTATAGCTTTGATGGAGTACCACAGCTCGGACGACAAGACTGTCGCAAGCAGAGTCTTTGAGAAGGGTATGGAAATATATGGTTATGAGATTGAATTTGTCCAACGATACCTCGGGTTCTTGATTTCTATCAATGATGAAAACAGTGCGCCTACATTCAACCTGAAATGCAGAATTAATGAAACTGTCCCCCAGATGCTCGTGCCCTATTCGAGCGTGTCATCTCAAGCTTCCCGCCTGAAAAAGCAAGGCCATTGTGGGAAAGATGGGCTCGTTACGAGTATCAATATGGCGATCTCGAGGCTGCTTTGAAGCTCGAAAAACGTATGGCCGATGTTTATCCTACAGGTATTATTATTTCGTCTTTCTCGTCGATTTGATCCTCAACACCAACTTTAGACCCTCCGATTAAACGTCTTGCCCAACGGCATATATATCTTGGCACAGATGCTATCGCAGACCGAGATCTTGGATTCGCATATGCTCGCCAGTCCAGAGCCAATGGTGTTGGTCGCACAGAAACAGTTCAATCAATTTCTTCACAACCACTTTCCCAACCTACGAAACGACCTGCGTCCCCCGACTATCGGAATCCGAAACGAGAAGATGCGCCCAATCCACCTGGAGGTGGTGCTGGTGCTGGCGGGCGAGGCGACTATGGCGTAGGGACACATAAACGTGCAAGAGCTGGTTCACCTGCCGGGAGAGGTCCTGACCGCGAAAGAGATGGTTGGAGAGACGGTCCGTTGAGAGGCGCAAGAAGGTTCACCCCACCTCCGGTACCTGCTTCATGGGATAGAGAAGACCGCAGTGTTCCTGGTGGTGGTAGAGGTGGTCGAGGTGGAGGGCATGACCGAGACGATGATAAACAAGTACATCGTCAAGCAAGCTTGCCAAACATTTTGTCTTGGTTCGTTGGAGAATTACCCGCGCCTCAGTCATTCGATGGTACGTTCTTGATTATTTTGTCCAAGCTCTGATCTTAATGCCAATACTTCCGTCGTAGGCCCTGTGTTTCGAACTGATGATCTGATGAACTTGTTCCGTAACGCTGTTATCCCTAGTACCTCTGCCTCAAGACCTAAATCACCGCCCCCGCCCCCACGAGGTAAGACCTATCTGAAAACGTTATACTCAGATTTTTAACTGATTCATTCCAGGTCGACCACCGCCAGACTACGGTCCATACCAAGGACCGAATAGTGGCGTTCCCAGAAGACGATATTGATTACGTGCATGGATGTGTGTTCCCGATCCGTTTTCGTCGCTCCTCTACTCTTTATCATATAGACACGACATGGTTCATTTACAATTACCGACAGGAGACTGTCTTTAGTAATACCTTCCATGATACAAACCTGAGGAATTGTAGTATAGCTTATCCTATCTGTCCGTACTTGCCGATATTTTTGGTCTCCCAATCTTTCATCGTTACATACAAAATATGATCCTACATTGGACCTTTGACTCTTCATATAACTACTATACCGCCTTGACCTTCAGATATAATTTCGGCCCACTGACGGTAGAAAGCTTCGGTCGAGGCAAAATCGAAGGGTGTTTGGTGATCTTGGTGTCCGGTCCATCTGGAAGTTCGAAGCTGTATCGGCGTATCATCACAGATAAAACGGCCTGCAGCTGATCAGGGCCAATAATTACCACCACGGATTGAAGCACCGTACCTTGAACTCGGTTAGAGCAAAGCTTTTTCCTAAGCATATCCTTGGCCCATCCGAAAAGGTCAAGATATGTTTATATCCTTGAATCTCTTCAGCGCATTTGCAAGCATCTTTCTCTAGCCACCTTTCAGGCTGAAATTCACGAGCGTTCGAGCCCCAGTAAGTTTCGGCACGGTTCATGTAACTTATGGGGGAGAGGACACTGGCTCCTTTGGGGATAACGAGTCTGGTGATGGTTTCTCCAGTAGCGGTCGTCACTGGGTTAGTGAAGGGTATGACATCGTCTTCAGCAGCCTAAGGAGTAGAGGATATTAAAACGACTAAGCAGTCGAAATATTTTACTTACCACACGTGTATTCTGTGTAACCGGGGAGTGTAACCGCAAAACCTCCTGAACGACTGCGTCAAGATATGGAAGGGTTGCGGACAGTTGATCGAAGGTCGGATCGCTAGTTGTAAATTGAGCAAGCTCTTCTCGAAGCTTCCTTTGTTTGTCAGGTTGGCGACAGAGTTCAATAAGCGCCCACTGTAACAGGCTGTTAATTTTAGAACAAGCGACATAAATTACTGGCCATACTGTTAGGCTAACTAAAAAGGGAGATAAGCGTTAGGAGACTTCGAGGGGTTTAAACGTCAGCCTTACTGGAGGTAGTTTCATACCCTGCCAGCAGCAAGACATTCTTCACATTAAGTTGCAGAAGGATCTATGGGTATCGAGTAGAGCGGCTTACCATCTGGAAAAGTCCGTGAGCTCTGGAGACTAGGTTGGGAGAGAATATACCTGTGCAAGAATCTCTTCTTGCGACATCGCCAAAGAAGAGCTAGTGGACTCGGCTTTGACTACCAAAGATGAACATAAGGTTGACTGAGGTCATCAAATAAAGCGACAACGTACTCAAAAGACCTATAATTGACTTCTCCTCCGCCATCGCTTGACCATCCTTTGCCTTCCTATTTCTTTCCAACAACTCATCTGCAATGACTCTCATAGTCTTCTTCATCTTTACGACCGTTCTATTTTGCTCAGTTGGCAATTTCTGTAGAATCGGCAGTACAGGACCAAGGAAGAACACCAATCGGGATAGTATACTAGTATCTTCATCGCTGAAAGATTCGAGAACTTGAACTATGGCAGATTCTTGTCCGTCTAGTGCGTGAAAATCGTGTCCAAAGCCGGCAATGCCGATGGAGTCAAGTCTAGACACGAAGAAAACATGTTAGAGGGCAATGATGTCAAGGAGATGAAATAGTCCAACGAGATGCGGTTCATCCTGTACAAAGGGTCAATGCGTTGAAGAAAGGTCGAGGCACGAGGAACTTGCCATATCTGGACATCAATAATGGCCTGGCCAGAACCTGCATTAATTGCGTTATTCCAAGCCCCTGTCATCTTCATGACAAATATGAAGCTTAATCCACAGGAAATGATAATACAGACAAACCTTGTATGCAGCATCGTAGAAGACAGGTGTTAATCTTCGAATAGCCGCATTGCTGAACGCGGGCGACAATGCCTTTCGCTGTCGTCGATGACTCTCTCCTTCGGACCATAGCAGTCCCCGTCCCATCTTAATATTTCCTCGTAAATTAGAAAAAAAAGGGACTAAAATGGTGGGGACATACCAAGTTCTCTATAAATATTCTCGCAAGTTTTGTTTGCACGTAACCAAACGTTTCCTTAGAATAGAAGTGGGCGTTTGCTCGTGGATCACAGATCACGATATTTTTGGTACCAAAACCCCCCGGAACAACATACGCAGGACCGTACGCTTTTGCCCACTCCTCGTACATAGCTGCATCGTCCTCCGATTCAGTCAGTTGACGGTAATAGCCAAACAGGAAACTTGGGCTAATCGGCCCATTAAGAGATGTCCCTTTGATATTCTTCGATTTTCTGCTCATCCCAAAGAGCAGGAGAAGCAAGACACCCAAAGCAATGAGACTGACATGGTTCAGAAGATAAATGTCGCATAAGAAAGTGGTGGTGGGCTCGAACATGATGGCGAAGAACAATCAAACCGCCATCGACTCGGGTCCTATATATCGCTGAGCAAGCGCATTTAATCCAGCGTCGTGTATAATATGTATTGCAAGGACCCACATACATCATTTCTCCTGGCTCAGGCATGGTATTGTTGTCAACTTCCAAAATTAATTTGGTATGCTTTGATCGGAGTACAAAGAGCTGAGAATGTGGCAATGTGCTTCGTCAGTCCAGCAAGGTTCCCTAAAATAGGTTATATAGGGCCGGCAGTTTGGCCCTCGACATGAATACGTCTCCATTATGGTATTTATCATACCGTCCATAATTTGAGGCCAGATCATTCTTCGACGCGAAATATGAGCAGCTCGAAACCCCTGTCGTTTAGCGGTGCTCAGCTGTCTGACTGCAGAGGGGGTTAAATTTTTTGTGCCGCAAATATAACTCTGAACTTCGACATACATTGAAACGCTTGCTAGGTTCTTCCATATGGCTCCTGATTTCCTGACGCACAATCCCCGTCCCGGGCAACAAGTGGAATTCTGTATTTAATGAACACTCAGCTGCCAGCAGTAGTTTGTTTGGTTGCAAACTATATCGCAAGGACTTGAGATAACTTACAAAAAAAAATCAAGTGGACTCGATACTGCACCATTGCTTCCACCATTCTCAATATTTCTGGAAACATTCATAGCTGTCATAGTCCAGCCACAGGTTTTACAGCATTCGAGGCAATATATTCTGACTATTTACATGAAAGAGCTCAAACACAACCCTGCTGCTCTCGACAAGTTGCTGGCGAATAACCAACAAATTTGGTGAGACAAATGTAATTTGTCCAACGTCCTGTAAATGTTCAATGCCTGTCTGGAAGAGGGTCATAAAATTGGCCACCAGTATATGTACTTGTATATATAGATTATGGACAAAAGCAATAACCTATCACAGTCGGAAGGGCCAACGAGCAGAAGTTTATCTTATCTAGCCGTACCGGTCCGGTTCCGTCACTCTGATCTGCAGAGCCGTAATGACTCAGTCTTGACGCTGCTCATCGTCGTAGTTGTCGTCAAGCTCAGGGAATGCCACCGCGATTGAACAAGCGACAGCAGCGTGAACTTGAAGAGCTTGAAGCTCTCCATATAGCGAAACCAGAGGCTCCTAGTGATGATGAAAATGAGTTCGTGCCTGTACGTCATGTAGGCGGAGGGGGATTTTCTGTGAGTCTACCTAACCAAACAACAAAAGAGTTAATAGAAGTTGACCTTGAGGTAATTTCAGTCTTTGGCTATGTCAGATCAACACTCTGGAGACGAAGACGAGGAAGAAGAGGCAAACAGCGCCAAATCAAAGAAAGTAAAATCGAACTGTTTCTGGCTAGTGGTGATGGTTTAATTGATCAGTTTTCTAGTCAAAGAAGAAGAAGAAGAAAAGTTCACAGGCTGCAATATCTCAAGAAGGAACGACACCAACAGAATTTCCCAAGGAAGCGCCTAAACCGTCTCGGTCATTCGTGCCACCCCCACCTAAGAATGAGAAGAAAGCAGCCAAGAAAGCCCGAGCGAAAGAAAGTAAAGCAGCAAATGAGACTCTGGATCAAGTACTTGCGGAACTTTCGGTGCAGTGAGTTCTTCATAGATCTAATTCATAGCATGTGTTGAACTCTGGCAGGTATCCCGCCTCTCAACGAGTATCTCAATCTGTTACAGGCAAGGACGCTCTTGGCGATCTTTTCTCTGTATCTCTTCAACATCTTGACTCGGAGGCCGAGATGAAGCGTTTTTTTGGATCTAAAGTGGTACAAGCTTCCAAAGCTGGCGAATCTTCAAAAGGTCGAAAAGCGCCAACGGTCAAATCTCATCTCACTCGACCACAACCTACTTGGTGGGCAGCAAAGGGCCGCGAAGGTCTTTCTTTACGGCAATACACCGATGATGAAGTCAATGCTAAACTCTCTCGAAATTCGTGGTCCCCGATACAAGAAAAATGGTGGACTGTTGAATATAGCAAGAGATACAAGAGTGTTACAAAAGCATTTATGGGTGCTGTGATGGCGGGAGGTAAGGTCACTTTGTCCCGTAGTAAAGTTTGCATTACTGATGTTTATAGATCCTCAGGCCCTATTTGACATGTTGGGAGTCCTTCCATGGCATGCCGATACCCTCTTGCAGATATCTGAAGTATATCATCATCGAGAAGGTTGGTTTCGTAGTTCAAATTGTACGCAGAGAATCTAATATTCTTGAACTTTAGAACATGCACAGGCTATTGATTTCATCGACAGGGCCCTGTTCACCTACGAAGGCTGTATGCTTGGAGCCTTCAACTTTACGAGTGGTCTCAATAGACTTGATTTCGATCGTATTGAAAATCGCCCTTTTTTCCTTGCACTTCATCGTCAGATAGCGTAAGGATATTATCTACTTCATCCACCTCTTGAATTTGAATTTTAGAATTCTCAGCGATCTTCAACGCCGAGGCTGCGTACGAACAGCTTTCGAGTTTGCTCGACTCCTTTTCGCACTAGACCCATGGAATGATCCTCACGGCTCGACTTTTCATCTCGACTTTTTAGCCATCAAGGCTGGGATGCATCAGTGGTTCCTCGACGCATACAACGTATTTCAAGAACGATCCTCTTCCTCTGGAGGGAAGTCGGAATCACGATTAAATCCTTCTTATCTTCCTGGGTGGTCGTACGCAAGAGCTTTAGCTCTCAAGATTTTAGAGGATTTGAACAAGGATGCGGACCATCAGAATAGTCGTGAAGCTCTCCAACAAGCAGCCAAGGATTTCCCATCCATTGTTCCTCTTCTTGCTGACAAGCTTGATGTCAGCTTTTCGGCGAGCATCCGAAGTCACCGTGATTTCAAAATTGAAACTGACTGCCAGTACGTTAAATTAATATATGTAACATAAAGATGCTAACACCGAAACGTAGCTCGCTCACAGCGCCCAACGCTGCCCTACACCTCCTCTCGCATCTTTTTGTTCAGAGGTCATCACCGGTTTGGAAGGAACATGTATCTTGGTTTTCATCAACAATCTCGGCCACTTTTTCAAATCTTCCGTCGTCTCTGCCAGTCACGGATCGCCGGAGATCGTTCCTCGATCAGTTCGAAAATGTCCATCTCCGCTATTCAGTTTACCGTCATGTCATGGTGTTGGAATCCTCTTATAGGCGCCTTTTCTCATTCATCCCACGACAAATCCTCGATGCCAAATCTCTTTCATGTGATCCTCTACCTCCTGTCTCTTCAATTAGCTTATACGACGATAATTTCTTCCAAGGCATAGAACAACTTTCTAATCCCAGACGTAGCCGGCAGCAACGAGCCATGGACGAACGACTTTTGGCTCAGCTCCTTCCGGACCCAGGTTTCCGTCAACAGTTTCAGGTATAGATCTAATGACATGTGCATATCTTCCGCAGAGTCTAATTGATTTGTTTTCTAGGCTTTTTTCGACGCCCATCCCCAATTTGCTCAGCGATTCCCTGGTGGGGTGGTTCAATTTGCCCAGATGGCCGCTCAGATGCAACCAGAACTTCTAGAAGACTTGATGCTTGCTCAGGCTATGGACGCCGAGGCTCCCGGAGGCCAAGGAGGAATGCCAGGCGGCTTCGGTGACATAGATGACAGAGAAGAACAAGCAGGTGGTAGACCAGCGGCTCCGCCCGACAATATTGTTGAGGTCATATTTAACCCGCCCCCACCAAATGCCCAGCGGCAGCCTGAGGTGGCACCCGTACCTGTACCTGTGGCTCCTGCGGGTGAAATGGAGGATATTCTGGACAATTCTGATGCCGAAGAAAGTGAAGATGATGAAGATGACGTTTCGGTAAGTATAACGCTCACGTGGTCTCACTGAGGGTAGATGAGCTGACCATGCTCTTTTTCTCCACACTGGCTAATTCTAGCCTATGCCCAGAGTGCTACGCAACATCTTTGGCCGCTTCTTCGGACAACAAACTACAACACACGAGGAAGAGTCTTCATCTGACGAGGAGGGTGTCACACGGGACAATATGGGAGTCGATTGAGTTGGTTAACCTTATGTTCTCCTACGTGCACGCTTGCATATAAAGAAGCACGTTCTCTCAAGGGTGTTTGTCGGCCTTTCCATGTGACACCACTAGATGCTTGTCTGATTGCCCGCGCCTTTCTCAAGAGATGCTAATTCGACGTACATTCTTGCTTTCAAGTATGCCTCCGTTGTCGCCCTCGCGACCCATGATTCGCTCTTTGTTTTATATCAAGAATATTTCGGGAGAACCCGATCTACGGTCGGTCAGACAAGCCCGCTGGCAGAGATCAGACGCGCTAGCTGGGGTGTCATTTGGATAGACGTGGAACCCTTATTTCCAAAGGAACCGGCCATAGCTTAAAGATGACTATGGCTTCGGAGGTATGCTGGCGCTAACAATATTCGCTTAGATGTTTTGACCATGCCGGGTTCCAATTATAGGTAGGCCTCTGGAGAGTATATAACCACCTGAGCCCATCGCTTGTTCTGCGGTTCTTCTTTTCCCGTAAAGTCTCACAGCCAACTTTTGACTTTCGAAGCGACCAGACGCCTCCATAATGTTCAAGCTCACTGTTTCCCTTCTTGTACTTGCCCTGTCGAGTTCATCTGTACTTGGTTTGGCCGTTCGCCAAGTAGATCTTTCAGATTCCCTCTCTGCGTCGTCATCTGCTCTTTCTAGTACTTCCGCCGTTACCCTTACGAGCACTATTCCCGGAGACGATGCTACTGTAACAGTAACTGGTACACCAACCACGGTCTCTGACTCCCCAACGAGCACTATTGACGCTACACCCGTGCCAAGCTCGACTGCTGCGCCATCCGGCTGTACTAAAACGTACACAATTGTCGAGGGTGACACCTGCTGGGGAATTTCTGCGTCGCAACAGGTCCCAAGGTACATGGTTCTAGCTCAATATTGGTCATCCAGGCATCTAATGGTTGGCATATAGCTCCGCTTTGGCTCAACTGAACGCAGCTTCCATTAACTCGGAGTGTACCAACTTGCAGGTTGGTCAGGTAGGTGGATACTATTTGCGAAGATTTTCCGAATTTCACGATTTTGGTATAGCAACTCTGCCTTGAGGATGCCACCAGTGCCTGCAGTACACCATACACTGTTGTTGACGGTGATTATTGCGAAAAGGTTGCTGATGCCAACTCGATTTCTTTGGAAGAATTTTATGCTTTGAATGTCGATATCGACTCTGTCGGATGCTCTAACCTTTTCACAGGATCGGTAAGTGCTCCATTTCCGGGAATATTATCGGATACTTTCTAATACTGTCTTCAGACTGTCTGTGTTGGCTCCGGAAACAGCACCACGCCGGTACCTACTGATACGGTCATTACGAGCGCCCTCCCATCGACTTCTGACTTCCCATCGCCAACCTTAACTTCACTCCCATCTTCATCGGTCATTGGCTCTACGTCCGGAATTCTGAGCTCGACGATCACAAATGCACCAAGCTCCTCCTCAGTACCTTCGTCTACTCTTAGTTCTCAGGACCCAGGAGCCACGACAGTTTGAGAATGTCGTCCAGTAAACAAAATATTGTTATATACCGACATAGTGGTAGTGCCTTAGTTACGAAAGGACACTGCAATCTACTATATGGACTTTATCATCCACATTTTACATAATAGTATGATTTGATTCGAAGTTCTGAGAGGAATTTTAAATATTTGAGAGAGTTGCATCAATGACATAGACTGATTGTGTGGTATGCACGAGAACAGAACTTCGAGAGGATTCGCACAAGTGGAAAAGCCTGCATACAGACAACTTGGCTTTTACCGAAATCTATATACAGAAGTTTGATTATTATCGATTATCATCGAAGCAGAAGCGGCTAGTTTGGAGACCGTGTAACTGTTTCGGTATTACTTGAATGGGAGCAATGATTTTGATCACTTTGACTTGCTAATGGTCCAAATATAATCATGAACCAAAGTCTCTCCATATATATGTGAACTTGAAGCTGAAACGTTGCTTACGTGACGTGGGCGAGGCTCTACAGGCCATTAACCCGGAACTTCTCAGTCGTTTCGTCGAATTTCCAAGGAATGGCCTCTAATATTGTAGTTAGAGCCTTTAAATACGGAGTTCTTGAGAATAGTTAATCTTTCTTATCATGGTCTACTCAAACTTCATTTAAGGATCTGGTCAATTTACTTACTACTCATCCCAAGTTCTCAAGTGCGAACCCACGCCAAATCTAGGATGCCCGCTTGATCTTGATCTCTATCATGATCAGAAAATTGCCGAATATGGTATCCCATCCGAGCTCTTCTTCTTCTTCTGTTTTTACACGGCCAGCTGTCTGACTACGTAGAAAAGGCGATGAGTCAGTTCTTGTAGTGTGAAAGTAGCAGCGTACAGATGAATATCAATATGATCATAAAAAAATGAGTCCCTGCTTGACTGACCCAGGGAACGATGTTTTTTCATGAGAAACAGCGGTCGGAAACGCCGTACTGGAGAGGTATAAAAAGGCTCTTTAACGAGGGAAAATTATCTCACCAGAGTTAAATTGCCTACGAACCAGCCAAGATGACTGTGAAAGTTTTCTCTACTCTCCTTGCCGCCATTGCCTCAGGTTCGTTCAACGCCGTTACGACGTGAATAGCGACTAATTTGTTTTCCGCAGCCATTGCGGTATTTGCAGCCACATCAGTCTTGCCGACAGACCCCACTTGTTCTAGAACTTATACTATCCAGTCTGGAGATTATTGCTATAAGATATCTAGAACTCAGAATGTCTCGACCTACCAACTGGCCTCGGTGAACGAAGGAATCATAGCTGAGGATTGCAGCAATCTTTCTATTGGTGAACAGATATGCCTCGGCATAATTGGACACGATTGCACGCATACATATGTGGTTCAAGTCGGAGATAGTTGTGAAAGCATTGCCACTGTATCCGACATTACTGTGGCTGATATCCACAGACTCAACCCGCAGCTTGTGGACGGTTGTCCGAACTTATATGCTGAGTCTGTAAGTTTCACATTTCTGTTTCGACTGCTCACGGCTTGATGACCACTCCAGTCTCTTTGTATCCAATTAGACGCCAACATCTGAGCCTGCAAGAGCTCTAAATTTTGATGGCTGAATTGTGATGTTTTATGAATTGGAGTGAGTAGACACGACGCATGTACAAAGTACAATATCTAGGTCGTGTCAGTCTTCGCTAGTGTTACAAACAACAACTCTTTCTCTAATCTCAGCCACATCATCGCCCTCGAACTCTAAGAGTTAGTTACTTTAAGGCTTTCTGAGTGTCACCCTCCGAAAATTCCGACAAAATTGAGACAATACTGGCTGCTGCCCTCTTGCCAGAAAGCGACTATAAATACTAGCCTGTCTTCACTTTTAGCGCCCGACTCGTCAATCAAATTCCGAAGCGCGGCCCGGTTGATCTCACGCGCCTTTCACCATAACTAAGCAGGTTCAACTTTTCTACCTTGGTTCCATCTATTCATCCCCTCAAAAAGTGATCCACGGGCGACCTTCCTAGTCTGCTCGCCGCGCTTTCTATTGTAAGTTATTGCGGATTACTAGGCCTATCTGTTCTTCAGGCTGAAGCGCTGTCAAGAATATTAAGCGGTTACTAACAATATCTCTGGGACTGCTTTGGGTTTGTTCATTTTCATTTTCGGTGCGTGTCATTAATAATGTCCCTGTCTCGCTTACAGATCACCCTACTATGGGAGGATGTCAAGATTGCGGACGAGTCGACGAGAGAAGTCGAGGAGTAGACGACTCTATTCTGAAAAACTGCCGCAAAAGTCGGGGCAGGAACTGCTATGCTTGTCAAAAACTTTCAGCTATTGAAGACAAGATTGAGAGAGCTCGTCAAGTTCTCCGTAGCCTCTTAACTGAGAGAGACGGGATGGCAGCCACCTTGAACGAACATCACGACCCATTTGCCAATCGCCTTCCTGTAGAACTCGTTTCAAACATCTTTCTACATTGCCAACCCAGCCTACCACGCGATCGCACTTCAAATATCTCTTACAACGAACGTTATCTCACCGATGCGGCACTCGCACCCGGTCGCGTTTGCAGAAACTGGCGTACGATTGCTCAAAGTACCCAAGAACTTTGGAGTGTCGTTTGTGCGCACATCACCGCAGACAACTGTAATTGGGCAGGTGCATTTATCGCCGAGTGGCTTGAGAGGTCGGGATCGGTCTCCTTGCGAGTTCAACTCTTAATCCAAGACGATGATTCCGATGAGGAGTCCAACAGTGGTACCGACGATCATCCCAACAACCAGGAAGTCGACAAAGAGGCTTTTTTCCGCAAGGCGCAAGAAGCCGTTACTCCATTCTTTCGCCATGCTCATCGCTGCGAGATGCTAGATCTTACAATGCCATCAGCTTTTGCCCAATGGATGTCAAACAAGTTATCAGCACAAACCTTAGGTCGTCTTCAACATCTCAAATTTGATGTCCCCATGCCCGACGACGATGCAGAGGTTTTACATTTCAAGGCTTCCCCTCAAATAATCACTCTTCAGAATTCTTGGTTCTACAGACAGTTAGTAAACTGGAATCAGCTCACCCACTTTTTCGCGGAAGTTTTGTACATAAACGACTGCCAAGAACTCTTCCGCCAGGCTCCATCACTCTCATTCTGCGAGATATCAGAGATTGAAGGCACTATCGAAGACGATGCCCTAAATCCCGTCATTGGACCCTCATTGCAAACACTAAAAATCAGGAATTTTGGGGCTCCTTTTTGGACTCATTTTACCCTCCCCTCACTCGACAATCTTTATCTTTTATCCCTTTATCATGATAGTCATGAAGATCTCGAACAAGAATTTGCCGAATTACAGCATTGCCTTCGTCGGTCTGGGTGCAAACTCAAAGCCTTGACGCTCATTAATGATTTCCTGGTACCGCCAGGAAGATTGTTTGATATCCTTGCCCTCTCCCCGACTCTCGAGTTCCTCACCCTCGGAGCCGCCTTTTGGATGCCACATGAATTCGCGGTGATTAATCAAGTCGCATTTCCAAGCGAGCCCGGCGATTCAACCCCCAATTTCTTGAGCAAACTCAAACTCCTTAGTTTCATTCTCGATGACGATGACCTCGACTGGTCGTCGACAGAGAAATTCGTGATCGCCATGAAATCAAAATCCCTCCGTATTGTCAGATTCCAGTACAAGAGCCAACCAAGCATCGGTTACGCCAATGCAAAATGGAAAGGATTGTTCGTTTGTTTAACCAATGGCGCTGCAAGTGGCCTGAGGTACATCTTCCTTGACCACACTGGTCAAGATCTGTTGGCGAAGTTCGGTCCAGATTATCACTCTCGAGCTTTAGTAGAGTAAATTTTGTATTGAATACATAATATTCACCTGTTTTTCAACAGCCCGCACTCGAAACTCTTTTCTCATTGTCACAATATCTCGACGGTAAACATGCGGGAGTGACTTAAAAAGTTTTCTGGGTCGCTGTAGCTGTTAACTCAATCACGGGATCTCAAGTGAGAGATCTTCCTTTATCAACCAGAAAATCAATAATAACATTGATCCCAAATAGCGAAGCGCAAAAAAATACTGGCTCAGCTGTGTTCCACTGCTCGTCCGTCAATGAGACGCGCAAAATTCCCTTGCGCATCGCTGGAGATAGATAAAGATTCCTCGAGCGCTCCGATAAGCGCTGGTTCGTTTTGCCCCAGTAAGATGGATGCCAGATTTGACGAACGAAACTCGGGTAAAGCGAGCGTGTAACTGGGATTCTGTTAGAGCAGAAAAATCAAATTCTTGAAGGAAAGGGGTTTAGCGGCCATAAGTCGAAATTTTACGAATATGATGAGCTCTGGGAAGACTGACGAAGGGCCACCATTAGCAGCTGACTTGATCGTTTCGCCGATTGACGGCGCAGCTGATGAAAGAGTATCACAGTTTGGAGTAGGTATTCTTCGGCGTATCAAAATCTTCGGCGTTCAAACGCCACTGTCTCTGTATATCTCATCAGAAGGTCAAGGTTGAGAGGAACGATACGTCGAAATGAGGGGGTGGAGTACTACTATATAGCCCTTGCACTGTAGCGGCGTGAGTTGGCACTAAAGAGAGGGTGTTATTATCCATGAAGCTCGATCAGATACAGGCTTACTAATGTACTTGCCGCTTCCCCAATATCTACTGTCAACTCTCCCATCGTTGAACAGCATGAAGTAGTATTTGCGCCAGGAGGACCTAATCTTGATTCTTGCCTCAATTTGGACCTACAATGCAACACTCGGGGCAAAAAAAAAAGGAAGTCTTGAAACGCCGCCGGGTGTCGCGAGGCGCCATTTGAAACTTTCAGAAGTCGTGTTCTTGCGGTGGTGTAAAGTGACGTGAGCGAGTTGGATAAAAGAGATATGCGAGGGGTCCAGAGCTTCAAAGATGTACCACCTTCCAAGGTTATTCGATTCACGTTTGGAGCATTATCCAACGTCGCCGAAGGAAAATAAAATAAAATTCTCGGATGGTGATTTCCCCGACCGAAAGTAGCTGCGAGACCCTCTCAGTACGAGCGGAGCGCTTGATGTATTGAAGTTCTTTGAGTCCAATAACCTCTCTCGTCGTCACACAAAGATCTGGAAGCAGGGTAGATGAGGATTGCGAGTGTCGACGTCTGGCTCATCGCCATTCAAGCCAGAGAGCAAAGCTGTCGCGTACTCGAGCTTAATAGCCAAGCTGATACGTCGTACACAGTTTGAAATGTCGAGTTTATTGTTCAGTGAAGCTCGCAGCTGTTGTCTGTTGAGCATCAAGGGAGTTGAATTTCTTCGCCTGGATGACGAGGCGAGAGGTTGATTCAGAATAGAATTGTCATCCCGCAAGTGAAGAAAGTAAATAAGAAGACCAGATACAGGATCTTAGACTGTCGACACTCAACAGAGAGAGATTTCGGGTGGGGTGACATAATGATAGTGGTAGTGTCCCACACTGGCGGCCGCTTATGATCCCATCAACGGCATTTTCGATTTCGAATGTGCTGAGTTCCAATACCACTTTCCTTGCACCATCGTCGTTGAGACTGTTTTTCTCGCAAGTTCGGTCCTCTGGTTCGTCAAGCTCAAGAAATTCTGAACTTATAGTATTATACATTACCAAATTTTCTCAATTTAAAGATGGCCAACTGTCCATACTGCAATATCCCAAGTCAACCAAAATTTCGCATCCCTCCCGAAGTTCTTGGAAGGTGCTTCAAGAATTGCGATGGCACTTGTTTTGCATGCAAAAAGCTTTCCGACTCATCAAAGACGAGATTGAGAATGCGTGTCGTGTTGTAGAGCGCCTTCTAGACGAGCAAGAACAACTTGCTGGCACCTTGAATGAATCCCACGATCTGTTTCTCCGCAAGCTACCCGTCGAAATGGTTTCAAGCGTCTTCCCCCATTGCCTGCCATCTTTACCGGCCGCTTACACATCTGACGTGTGCTACGATGAGAGAGAAATGATAAACACTGTCCTGACTCTCGGAAGTGTCTGTCGACGTTGGCGCTCAATCACTCAGGGTACACACACTTTGGACCACCATTTGCGCCTCCATCAACTACAACAACTGTATCGCCTCTGTAACGCTTATTCAAGATTGGATTGGCCTATCAGGCGGACTTCCTTTGTTTGTATAACTCCGTATAAACCCACCAATGGCTCGCGAAGTTTGCAACATGTTCAACCACACCACGAAGTAAATTATTACCTTGGTTGCTAAGCATGTTACACGCTGGGAAGTATTCGATATTAAACACCCAGCTGAATTTGGGGAATGGCTATCTACTATTTTATCGACAAAGAAACTCGATCTGATTCAACACGTTAAGCTCGACCTTGGATCCTGGGAATCAGACCACCCAGCCCTACGATTAAACACTTCGCCTCGCTCTTTAACTGTCCGATTGGCTTACTTAAACATAATCTCGATTGACTGGATGCAACTTACCCATGTCTTTATGGAAATGTTATACATCGACGACGCTATACAGCTGTTCCGAGACGCCCACCGGCTGTTGTTATGCAAGATAAATGAAGTCGAGGTTGAGGTAGACACCCCATCTAGCACCGTCGCACAAGTGACAAATTCTTCTCTGAAGATACTTTTTATCAAATTCTTCCGGACTTTTTCCGGGATTACTTCACTTTCCCTTCACTCGAAACTCTGCGGGTACTCGAGCCGATCTATGAAGGTCTCCAACCTGGTGGCCCCTGGCCTCGCCTGGGCGAGTTGCTTCGTCGTTCCAGCTGTCAAATCAAATCACTAAAGGTCGGAGATGTCTCATATATGGATGGGCAGGAAGGACTGACTGGTCGACCTAATACAAACAATCCCGACTCTCGAACGGCTCTCCATCGGAGGTGGTGTTGTGTCTTCAGCTCTACTCTCACGAATGACCGAAGCTACCACTTCAAATGATACTATGCAACCCTCAGACTTCCTCGGAAAACTCAAGTTCTTGAGTTTTTCGTTTAGAGAGGTTGATTTTGAACGGTTATGGCTTGTGGTTTTCGTGATCACCATGAAATCCAAGTCACTCGAAACATTCGAAATCCGATACACGGGGCGAAAGGAGTTCGAGTCCATTTTATCTCAAAATGTGTTCAAAAAAATCATCGACGCTACCTTTGATATAAAAATTTCTATGGTAGACAACTCAGGTTCCGATGTAATAGAGAGACTCCTTGGCATTTATGATAGATAGTTTACTTGATACACCGACGAATCGTATTTCTCTTCTTCGTCGACAATTAAAATTTGCTGCTTGATGAAATGCCAGTATGAGGAACTTTGATTCAGTACCCTGAGCTTTGTCTATAATATACATTTTAGAGATTTTGAAACATCAAAGCGCTGATGGGGAGAAGACAACTGACCGATCTAACAGCTGTCATGGAGTCATTTATTGATCCATCAAAACGAGGTTGTAGGTCCACAATACACTAGCTTTGAACCGCGATATCCTCACCACCTGCAAACTTGGGGTCGCCAAAGAAAACCTCCCCCTGGGTTTGTGGCAATCTACCCGAGTCACACCAAACTCGTGGGAGACACATGTTTGCCAAACGCCCAGGGTCCTGGTTCGAAAGGGCAATTTTGATCTCGGCTCGGTCAATCTGCACCATTTTCTTTGACGACCACCTTCGAGGTTTTTTTCACTTAAACTTGGGGCTGCTCGCGGGCCAAAACTTACGAAGATGAACCCTGGTGTGTCTTCGGAGCCACCTGCGAACTATGGGCCAGGATACCCAGGCAACCAAACCCACTACCGGGCGGCATCAAACGGTTCTGTAGATCGGCCCCAGAACGCACGCCATGCGCCGCCTCCTCAGAATCCCTATTCTGGCCCTCCTTTACAACCACAACCACATTCTTTGCATCGTATTCCTTCTTCTGTTGAAGCTGCCAGCGCGTATAATGCGAACGTACATGGTCCGGGTCATCACGAACAAAGGCAGTCTCTCCCTGGAACTCCAGTAGTATCTCAAGACAATTCACCACTCATTCACCAGCAAGGCCCACGGTTTACAGTACGTCTGACTTTTTTTCTCTTTTCTGAACGAGTGTAAATCATACAATTTCTAGGAAAACCCGCCGAACCCCCTTAACTTTCGATATGAGCAAAGTCGTCCTGGGCCGTTGCCAACACCACCTGTTTCTGGAGGGCAACCGAATTTATCAATAAAGACCCAGCTCAATCACCCCATGGCGCATAATCCACAGCATGCTGCACCTTTTCCTCCTCAGTCTAATCAACCTGTTCCGAATCGGCGAGCGACAATTTCTGCTGGTCCTCAGACTTTTCCTCAACACGCTCCGCTTCACGTAAATGATTCTGCGTCTGCCATACGACATCAAGTTGACACCCCTACCGCCTCACCTCACACCACGCATCCTCAGAGACGTAATGAAAATCATTCGCCTCCCAAGACGGTCCATTACCCCGTCGAACCTATCATTCAGAATGCCGCTGATGCTGCTCTGCAGCCAGTCCGTAATGCGCTCGACGCCGTTTTATCGGTGTCGATACATCATACGCGCCAGGCAATGGCGAAGATGCATTACGATTTCACCCAAATTTTAAACCAGGAACGGCACAAGATCAGTATGCAAGGGCACCACATGGATCAAATTTCAACTCAGCTTCGGAAAGCAGAAGAATCAGTACAAGTTCTGCAAAAGGACAAAAAGATTCTCGAGGAGAAATACCAGACGGCGAAAGGTATTATTGAAAGCTTCAAGACCGAGTATGCAAAGCTTCGGACCGAACACGAGCATTTAAACTTGAAATACGACGTCCTAGCCAACTTGGATCGAGATTGGAAGACTGGTGGCGAAGGAAAAGATCTACTCAGCCATGTTGACCTGAGCTCGGTGGTTGGTGCTGTCAGCGAGCAGGTATCAAAGCAAATGGAAGGGAAGATGTCGGAGATCATGAACGAAATGCAAGAACAGAAGGTGATGAGGGTGCAGGCTGAGCAGAAGATCGCGGACACGTTGGAACAACTGAATGAAGTACTTTCTGTCTTCTCATAAGCTATTCACGTACTGACTTCTGGCCTAGGCACGACAAGGCCAATCGAGAAGAGAATCCTCCACTATGGATCAGCGATTTGCTTCTCCTCGAACAGGTGGTCCTTCAAAGGAGCCATCGCCAGCACCACAACACTCGACACACTTCCGAACGCCTTCTTCACCTAGGGCCGAAGACATGGCTTACAACAAGCGATTATCGATTTCATCGCGCTCATCGCGCTCATCGAGCTCTACGCGGGTCGAAAACTGTTTCACCTCACCTTCCTCAGCGAAGCAACGAATGCCTGCACCAGAGCCCTTCACTCATCCTGGTCATGGCGATCGACGTCCTCCTCTTCCAGAAAACCTGTACCACAGCCCTCAGTCTACGAGGACGAGTCCTCTTCTGTCATCCCCAATGCAGATCCATCATGAGCCAACGTCAACGCGTTCTCGACCCATCCAGACACCTATCACACATAATTTCTCTCCTCGAACGCCACCTCCTACCTTCTCATCTCCTCCGCTCAAACGTTCAAGAGCTGAATATGAAGCTGATAACCAGAGATCTGCACCAACTTCTGAACCACCCCAAAGTCGAGCTAGGACAGACGGTATACCGCCACTTCGACAACATATAGCTCAACCTTACAACCAGCGAAATAGTCCGAGGACCTTGAGTCCTGCTCAATCTGGATCGGCTGCAACATTTCTTGTGCGACACGAAGATGCAGATGCCAAGCCTGTGGTTGTCAAGATGGAACCTAGAGATGATATGGACCAGGAAGAAGGCGAAGTTAACGATGCTTCATCTCAACTTGGTCGATCACGACCATCATCATCCAGATCGGAACCTTCAGCGCCGCCTTTCGCATCGCGTTTACCAACCCCACCACAGTCGATTCCGATTATCAACCACCGACCGCCTCCTTCGAATCCTTTCAACATACCACCTCCAGCGACACAAACCGAATCACCAATAACGTCACGGTCCCAAGTTCCAAGCATTTCTCGTCCTCGAATTTCGCTGGTACCGCGCCCTACAGCAGGAAGAACGAATACAATGGAGAAGCCAGCTGAGCAGCCGCCAACGACACCGGGAGGTGGTAAACCCACTAACAGCAATTTTTACCACCCTCAGCTCCAAGAGTCCAGAGTAGATAATAATCTACAAACACGACCACAAGTCACCCAACCTCTCACACCTCAAGTGCCGCCGCAGCCGCCACGACCAAAGCAGCTCGGCATTAGCCATATCGACCTCCTTTACAAGACGGAGAACGGATCTATGGTTTGTCGGATGTGTATGTAAGTTGCGCCTTTTCCCGACTCTCCATGACCCTGGTGCATTTCACTGACTCACTTGTCTGTTTCACCATATCTCATGGAATGCATCGAAATTCAATCAGAACGCGAAAGAAAGACGCTATTCTAAATGGCGAAGAACATAACGCACTGCCTTTGACCAAATACCCTATCAATGCGTCATGGCCAGAATTGATCACGCACTGTCTGGCTGAGCATCCCAAAGCTTGCACCGACCTGGAAAAGCTCAGCCCCACGCAGATAGCAGAGATGAAGCAGAGAATGGCGGCTGGTGACGGTCCTATACGGCGGAAATGACTTTCCGAATGATGGATCAGTGTGGTGCATTCCTTTTAATACCACTCTTCGTTTTGTTTTCTTTGACATGCTTTCCATTTCTCTGGGTTGTCGAATTGTGCTCCTCTCCTTGACTTGGGTCTGCTGAGCCTCCACAACTTATTTTGGCCCTTCGCTGACGTTTTGGATTCATACCAGACATATTATCAATGTTATCTTGCATTCTTGAGCCCATGATCTACCTTCGCCATGATTATAATTGCTGCCTATTTGTAGCCTATAATGTCTCTTTGTCTCGTCAAAACTGTACTTACTCTTGTATTTCTTCCTTTCATATGTCGCTGCGGATTCCTTTCTTATTATCACAAGTAGCTTGTGTGATCATCCAGTGGCAACCGCCTTGCGGATAGCAGAGCTCTTAGCTTTTGGACAACACTATTTACTGATTGCATAGCTACCGAAAACTCAGCTACCATACAGAAACTAAGCGTCGATGTTCGAGGCACGCCCTTCACCAATAAGGGTGGGAACGGAATGTATGACCGATTATTGTCGTGGCATCTTCGACTTGGACGTGCCATCATAACTCTTTTATGACCCTCTACAATCGGTCAGAATGAAATGGACGTTCCTTGACTCGCGACTAGTTCTAAGACTTTCTCACATATAATGGAGGACAAACACTATAGTAATGGCTTCTCACATGCTGCGCACGGATGCTAATTCTTTTTGTTTGTAGGAGTGCGGCGCTTGGGGGCATCAATGGAGAGCTTATTGTCTCTTTTGTCTTTGACTCCAGAAGACGGATTTACTACTGGCTTGACAGCTCGTGACGGATGGTTGTCCTTAAACTGATGTCTTGCCTCCGAACGAATACTAAAGGCTATCTGCTTTCGACCTGGAGGTATCTTACACCCACAAACACCCTCCTTGTCTGTGGTCTTTTTCGGGCTTATCCTTCCGCTTTTTCCGAACTCTCGCAATTATCCCCTCTGGCTGGCTCTAGTTGGCGATAGATCAAGAATTATCGTCAACGATTCGTTCACCAATTCGTTATTCGGTATCTTCGTTCGCCTGTAAATCACCTTGATCAATCTCGGTGTTCGCCTCGGTTTCAACTTTGTTCAACTTCGGATCTCAGTATTCGAGTATTTTATTATGAGTTCTTCAGCTTCAAGGATGTCGGCGCAGGTAACAGATCCCTCTTGAATGCTTTTTGAGGCCATTAGCTGACGTTAATTTGCCAGGGACCTACACTTCCTCCCATCAGGTCACTTCAGCAGCCTGCTGGTGCTACCGACGCTCATCGTTTACCAACGACAAATAGGCTTCCTCCTCTTCGACGACCAGTCCAACCCAATCATCGTTCGACTAACTCCCTCGGCGCATCGATTCCAACCTCTGGGCTTGCGCACACTCCCGAATTCTTCAATCCTATCCATCGGGACATTGCATCATCAATGGCTGCTCAGGAAGGACTATCAAGATCGCTCGAGAAAGCCTTTAATGTCTACAACGATCGAGTACGGTCAGATCTACGAGACTTCCGAGGGCTCTGTACGAGTCTCGTAGCGCAGGAACAGCAGGAGGCAATGAAGTGGTACTCGTTATGTTTGAAAGTGATGAAGGAACGCGACATTGCGCGTCAGCAACTCCATCTCCTCTCACTTGAACGTAACTCAGGCTCTTTAACATCTCCTCCGATCTCTCCCTCCTCCACAGATCAAGAGGCCGAGCTGAACAAGGCGTTGAAGCGAGGTCGCGAGGATTATATGATGAGCAATACCGTGGAAACGGCCAGTGCGTCTTCTAGGTCAAGCTCTGTGGAAACTCGCCCAACGAGACCACTTCGTCTCTCTCCTGTTCATTCTCCTTCGGGGAGTCCAACTCGAATGTCCACCAGCCCTCTTCCAGTCAACGACCCATCACCCTCAACTCTATCTGCATCACCTACTTCTATGGCACTACCACCATCACCCCAAACCAACTCTCATGGTCGCGTAGACCATCGCCCGGGGAAAAGGCGCAAGTCCTGTGAAGCAATTGGACCTACCGAGGTCTCTTCGCCAAGGGTAAAGCAACAATCTCGAACACCAAGCCCGCTATCGTTTCCGGGTCATCTCAGATCCCTACCGCCACAACAATCTGCAGACTTCCCACATATTGACCTGATGTACGTGCCGACGAATGGGTTGCTCGTTTGCCGAGCCTGTATGTAAGTCCTCCAAAATTTTGAGTATTTGATACGATGCTGATTCTTGTCTACCATAGCCTCCACAAGTCGAAGGCACCAACAGTAGAGCCCAAATCATTTCCGACAACGGCTTCTTGGGACGATCTCCGTCAACACTGCCTTCGGGCCCATCCTGAGGCTTGTGCCGACGTAGCCCGCCTATGTCCAGCCGAAATCTTCGAATTGCGAAGACGGCTCAGTGTCTGACCTCCAAGTCAATCTCCAAAAACGCATGCATTTTTTACTTTCTATCTTTATTGCTCATGGATGTCAGTATAGATTACTCTCCTCTGTAACATACTCACATGTACCATTGCACATACCCTAATTCTCGCACTTTGTTCTATTCTTCTTCTTTTTTGGGCTCTGTAGCTGTCTCTTGCCATATATAAACACACACTGTATATCTACCTGCATTTCTACTCTCTCAAGTAACCTTTATGCATCCTTTATGTTCTATGCCAATTACATTCGACCCAGAATCTGAAGACGCCCCTATCTTGAGTAACCTCGTGTGAACAATATATTCTTCCCAAGTCGACACTCCTTTCCACCTTCATCCAACCACACTAACGCTGAACACTGCCGAAGGTTCATGATTGCGCCCAAGGACCTCGATTTCTATGCTTAGCGCTCCAAGAAACTTTCTTCGCTCTCATAACCAACTTCCGCGTCTTTTTACTCGATTCACCCAAACTCTTGTTCTCCATGACTCAACCCGTCAGAAGGTGCTCGTTCAGAAACCGGCACTCCCAAGAACCAAAAACCTGAATGGAGCGCGCGCTACAGTGCCTTCACTGAAGGAGGTGGAGGCCCGGAAAGTGGTTGCACACCTACGACCAATCCTACACTTCAAGAACGTGAAAGCAGTTGAAGAAGGGGTTCATAAAACTCTTTCAGCGTTCCCGACAGCCTCTGCGCATCAAGCACCATTATACGAAGAGGTTATCAGATTCCTCGTCGCGGAAATGTGGGCGCAACCTGCTTTATCCGTATTCAACCGGATGCAGATGGCTGGATTTCTTCCTGGTCAAGATATACATGCTCAAGTGCTCACCGTCACGCTCTCAGAAACCAAAGAACACCCAGAACACCTCCTACGTATTCTTCAAGAAATCATATCCAGCCCGACCTACACCGAAGACTACCTCGTCAATTTTCTTGTGGTAGCAAAGGATTATGCTTTACCCATTGACCATGTCGCCTCCTGCCTAACACTATTTTCGAAAGCTAGGGGTGCCAGTTATCACCCACGAGCAGAGGTTCTGGTGGCACTGATGCGTATATTCAGCGAGTCTGGTCATCTCGAACAGCTGTTTGACACGAGCAGAGAAGTTGAGGAAGCGGAAGAGTTAGTTGAGTTATTGGAGGAGTCAGACGCTTTGGAGGGCAAAATTTCAAACAAGTTCATCCTTCACCTTATTAGATCCGTCATGAATCCTGATAGCGCCGACAATGCTGTTCTTCAAGTTCTTCAAGTCTTACAAGAGGCAGGAGCTGATCCGCTCGTTGTCGCACACGCAGCCGACAGCTATCTTGCCAACCGTCCCACGCAGCATATGCCTAGTCGAGAGCTATCAAAAGCCTTGGTTGTAGCTTTTATCAACGCTGACACCGTCGATAAGGCGTTTACTCTTCTACATCGACTCAGGTTGTCGAAAGACGCCGCTGCTCATCACGTTTTCATCGCTGCACTCAGCTATACTCGACCCAATGACAACCGCTCCTTCATCAAGATACTCACATCCATGAATGAAGCGGGCCTAGCCATTGACACTCCTATCTTCAATCTTCTCATTGCCCGGGAAGTTCGGCTAGGACGAGCCGGACAAGCATTGTCGATGTACTCAGAGATGAAGAGTAATGAAGCCCTGCAGCCCGATGTGTACACTTTTTCCAGCCTCTTTACGCTATACCGCCGAGTCAAACCTCGCTCATTGAAACACCACAATACAAAAGATGGCTCCGAAGGCACGACCAGCCCAATCAGACAGCTCTTTGGCGAGGTTGTTCTTAGTAGCCAGCGAGACAAGAATCCTATCCAAGTCCAGACATCACTTCTCAACACTGCTCTTCGTGCATTCATGCGCCAAAGAGATTACGCTGCAGCAATCATGGTTCTTCAAGCCTTTTCCCACTTCCAAGTTTGTCTCGATCATAAAACTTACTACGCCGTGGTCAAGATGCTTGTTCGTCGGATATGGGCTGAAGCACAAGGCTCCCGCCCTCGAGATCAAGTACGCTGGGTAGACCGCTTGCTTGGTGTTGAGCACTACACTGAAATCAAACTTGGCACAGCCCTGGTCCAACAAATATTTTCCACACTGAAGCGAAAGGCCTTCGACATTTCAGCGCCTCTTTACCTTCCCAGACGTGTCGGCCGTCGGCGACCACCACCGGGGCAGTTTTCTCGACCCAGTGACACGAATGGTACAATACCTTTCCCAAGTATGGAGATGATGGAGAGCGTCGAACCGCCAGAGCCTTTGGGCTTCGTCTATGATCCCATTCCTCTGCAAAGATTTCTTGCCAAAGCTCACTTGGCCCAGTCAGAAGCTCAAAAGGGTGATGTGCAGAGAGAACTGGACGTTGATTTGGCGACTGCTGCGAAGGAAATGCATCTGTTATGAGTAGCTCCCTAAAGTCGAGGTTATATGACAATTGACGTTGTCGGTAGAAGCGCATTGCTCAAGAGCAACAATTCTGATTATCCACCCGCTCTCCAATATCTTGATGCGAGCGACATTGGGAGATTTGACTCACTGCCGACGGTGTTGCGGAGTGTTGACTGGCTGATGAGGCGGGGCCGAACTCCTAGTTTGATTCACGCGCTGCTTGTAGAACCTGACTCAAACGACTACGACGAGGTCTATTCTGTCTCAGAGTTCGCCTCTTAACTATCATAAATTGTTGTCATGTCAGAATACACTGAAGGGGGAGTCGCACGAAAGCGCCTGGTTTCGGGCTCCCCTGATCCTACTGACCAGACAAAACCTTTCCAAGTGCTCTTTACGCGGATGATGGACTGGTTCATTGAGGAACTTAGGCAGCTTAGCATCTATACTTCAACCAGTATCCCAGTTTTCAATGGAGACGTGATTAAAACCGATGGCGCCCTCTTATCGAAAGATTGGCATCCTGGATTCAACGGGCAAGTCCATGAACAATGGGAGACAGAGTTCCTAAAAGAGGTTTACGGCTGCACCAACTTCGCGGAGGCCATACAGGAGGTTGGTGGAGTTCAGACTCGCCAAGGACGGCTCATCACTTTCCCTAATATCCTTCAGCATCGAGTTCAACCTTTCAACCTCGAAGATCCCTCGAAGCCGGGTCATCGTAAGACACTCGCCCTTTTCCTCGTTGATCCATATATAGAGGTATTGAGAACCGCCAAGATTCCGCCTCAGAGAGTGGACTGGTGGGCCGAGTGTTTCCAGAAGCTCGATACTCCTCTCAGCAGACTTCCTATGGAAATCAGAAACCTCATCTTTGACCAAATCAAGGATGAATTTCCCATGTGAATGGACGAAGCCAAAGTGTTGATGGAAGAAAATACGAGTTTAAACACGACAAATCGTTTAGATCGGTTTCTTCGCGCTGTGCGAGCATTAGGTGAGGTTTTCTCCCCTTACTACACTTTGGTGATTTGATCAATTGTTCATCCCTTGTACTCGTTTGCAATTTGGCACTGGGCCGACTCTAGTCTATCATGTATATTCAGGCAGCTTCTTGTATTTACTTCTCCCTTCGCGCCTTTAATCCAGAATACTCATATCGACCATAAAGCCCCGCAATACAGATTACGATTACCATTTCTAGCAATTGCAATACACCCTGTAAGCGCTAAATACCGGAAGGTGTTGCCTTTTGACCATCAACAAAAATTGTATCTCTCAGTCTATCTCAATGCCTGGCGAAGACTCAGGTAGCACAAAAGCACCTGGCTTTGGACTTCCGTTAAACTATTGCTCTGAAAAGACATTTCCAAATGCGCTCAATCCCAAAGATTTCGTTCGAACACTGTATACTTAAATCTCATTGGCAAAAAATCAATAATATTCGATTCAACGAGGATCTCCTTGATTTTACGTTACAATAGTATGCCACTGATAACTCTAAGAGAGCTTACCATGCTTCGAATTATGGATATGATCACGGATAAGACCAACTGGTGGCTAAAGGTCTGTATGGGGATTCTCTTGCCCGGGCCCATAGATTATGAGTACTAACGATGAAACAACAGATATTCTACCAAAATCTTGGCGATACGTATAAGAAAGAGATGCTCGAAGCCGACAACCTGGACTGCACGCCCGCGATGGCGGAATGGATTATCCAAGAGTTGGTCCACTCAAACATATTCGATCATCGAGCAATGATTCGTGTTTTCAACGGGGATGTTGTCAAGTGCGATACTCGCTTGCCAGATTCTTTTCTTGCTGAGCTACAGGATGCCGTGAAGTCAGAGTGTTAAGCACCGCCAAAGTTACTTCACAGCGGAAGGATTAATGGGACGATTACATCAGGTCGATCTCATTCTGGCCGAAGGTAAATTACCACCGGAGATGAGGCGGCTCATTTTCGATAAAATAGAGAACGATTTCCCTATGGAGATGGAGGAGGCCGATGAGTTGAGGAAGGAGCTGATGGAAGAAAGAAAAAAGTACGAGTACAGGCACAGCCAGTCGTTCCAATCAGTGCAATTTTCACTACGCGAACACTAAGATACAGTCATCGTCTATCTTTTAAGTTGATAAAAACCACGTTGTAACCTTAATAAACTGTTCATTAGCCCTCGCACAGCCAAACGGGCTTAATGCTGATATCGTCATGGTCGCACTTACAATCCTAGGTCATTTCTTCTTTTTTCCTTGTACCAGCGTAAATCCATCTTCATCGAGCTGAGGCTCCTGTGATGCCGATGGTTGCGAAGCACGTTCAATTAACTGTGGTACTTCATCGTCGCTCTCGTCGCTCTCTTCGCCCTCATCGTCTTCCCAATCGTCTTCGTCCTCACTGACTATCTTTTCTTGAGCATTCGGTCGCTTTCCTTTGACTCTCTCCGCCAACTCGTCAAATCTCCGTACTGAATCTTGATTCCCTGATCGAGTCTCATCCCAGAGCCGTACGATGTCTTTAGAAACGGCCTCCGCGCTGCCATCTTCAACAACAGTCTCAAACTCATCCGCCATCACCTGAAGAAGCATTTCTTCAATGTACTGATCGTCTGGTAATGGGTTTTGAGTTTCGAAGGCGTCTACAATCTCAGATGCGAGCCATGTCCTCTTGGCTGACCCATGAGGACCACCCCAGTTCTCCTGTACAGCGATGCGCAGAGTTGTCCATATAGATAGACGAGAAATAACCCCTTTGGCAAACTGAATAGATGCTAGAGATGGTGCGGTGCTTTCTGATGAATCCATAGTGAGAGTCTCCGCAAGAGTGAGTACTGCCAATGTAAGAAAATCACCAGCCCACAGCCACCCCCTTTCTCAAGATTGCTTCGTGATTGTAAATTTTGCTGCTCATTTTTAGTTTGATAACGTCGACAATAACCAACTCTTAACTACAAATGGCAGAGGAAAAAGGTATGATATCAAATTATAACCTCAAATACTCACTACATTAAGTTTGTAGTATTGATTGGGATCATTGGCGGAAGCGGCTTATACAACCTCAGTAACCTGACATTCATGTGGGTTACCAGATTATCTTAGACTCGGTCAAGCTGTAACTCTGGCTGTTTATCTTGTAGCAAACTTGTCAATCCAGAAACAGTCAGTTCTCATTTTTCTGTTCCAATGAGCTTACTAAAACAACATGTATATGTAGCCTTGGGGTTTTCCCTCTGCACCGATCGCAATCTCATCTACGCCTTCGGGAGTGAAGGTTGCTTTCGTTGCTCGTCATGGTGAAGGCCACGTCTTCAACCCTTCTTCCGTCCCTTGCAGGGCAAATATTGCCGCCCTGAAGTCCCTAGGTGTGCGTGCCATAATCGCCTTCTCGGCTGTCGGCTCTCTCAGGGAAGAAATCGCCCCTGGATCTTTCATCCTGCCAACTCAGATTATTGATCGAACGAAAGGCATCCGACCTGTTTCGTTCTTTGAGGGTACAAGCATAGTTGCGCACACTGGCTTTGGCGATCCCTTCAGCAACAAACTCGTAAAGTGGCTCGAGACCGAGGTCGAGAAAGCCTTGGCAAAGGAAGGAAGAGGTGTTAAACTCTTCACGGACAAGACCATCGTTTGCATGGAAGGGCCTCAGTTTTCGACGAGAGCGGAGAGTATCCTGTACAGGCAATGGGGAGCCGATTTGATCAACATGAGTGTACTACCAGAAGCGAAGCTAGCAAGAGAGGCCGAACTGAGGTATTGATGTTGTCGATTCTTCGTGCTACCTTCTGACCATGATTTCAGTTACGCGTTAATCGCAACAGCGACAGATTATGACTCCTGGCGCCCCCACTCTGCGGCAGTAACGGCTGCAGATGTCCTTAAGACTCTCAAGTCAAACGCTGAAACTTCTCGTTTGGTGGCCGCAACAATTCTCGACGATCTTCATGTCTCGATCTCCGGAGAGGGCTCCGACCTCTTCTTAGAAGAAGCTGGAGGTATGAAATTTAGCATCATGCCACGTTCAGTGAAGCAAAAGCCTGAAGATAGAGAAAAACTGTCCTACATTCTACCAGATTATTTCGATGGACAGCAAGGCAGCAACTAAATTTCTTGAAATAATCCGTTATACCCTTTTAGATCGTTTCATCTTTTGTAAATGTTCTTTTAGCATCTAAATCCGAATTTCTGGCTATTTACCCCTTCAAAAATTTCGCAATGAATATTACCATTCAAGGGAATATAAACGAAGAGATGTATTGGCTTGTACGTGTACACAATGTGGGTTTAACAAGGACAACGACGGATTGAAGAGGGATAGAGTAGTCTATTGCGACACTGGGAAGATTTAGAGAAATGCATAGGTTAAAACCGCTGCTCCCGACGAATAAAGAACCAGAATAGAGCGAGCCACAATGTAAAAACCAGCCAGTAGCGAAGCCCCAATAAGTAAAATACACACAAGATAGTATAAAGAAAGCAAAAAAACAAACAAACAAGAGAATAAGAAAAAATCACGAGACGGAGATGATATACCAAATGTCAAGAGACTATAGCCTCAAAGGTAGGCCATCAATGTTTCGCAGCTGCATTATTCTTCAGCTGGTGTCGATGTGCCAACGCCATCCTCCTCGAGTTCCCAGTCAAGTTTATAAGGTTCCAAATAACTCTCAGGAACCAAAGCATGTTTCGGTGCCTTCATGACGGTTGGGGCCATATTGATTTCACCCGTCTCTAGTTGCTGAGCACCATGCTCATACCCGGTAACCACAACCGCCCACCCAACACCACCTCCTCTACCAACTACTCTGACAATCTGGTCTTCCTCCAATCTCATCTCCGCAGTGCCTTCAGGCTCAAAGGCGTACATGGCGCGATACAGCCCCGGATAGAGCGTATCATCCTCTCCATCACCTTCGCCATCCTCATCGTCATAATACATATCATCGTCTTCCGCATCGTAAAACTCTTCGCTGCTCTCCGACGAATCGAGGAAGTTCCGATCCATATCTGTCTGTGATGGATAGCCAGCCTTGGATGAAGATGCTGCTGCGAGGTTTGCAGCTGCAGCCGCGTAAGCTTTTTCTTGATCAAAGATCGTGGCAGCTGTCGCTGCACCTGCACCTGACCAGCTGAATCGCCCCATACCCATTTTGAAGCCTCCTCCACCCCCACCATCGTTCCCGCCCCATGATCCACCGTATGCTCGACTATATCCACCTCCTCCGAAACCGCCTCCGCCTCCACCCCATCCCCAACCATCCAAATCTCCATCATCCTCGTCATCGAGCCCGTCTCCGTCAGACGATGACACTGAGAACTCGCTTCCAAGGCTGGCAGTCGAGTTTGTTCGCCTGCTCGAGTTGGGTCTATTCATAGCAGCTTCTAACCGCCTGTTCATTCTACCAACGCGGTTTGGCTTCGGTACGAACTGCCCAAACCCATTGTGCCTCTCATCAGAGGGCTGGAACCCAAAGTCGCGGATTTTGATGAATACCCTCGTTTGAGTCGCAGAAGTAGGTTCCGGTTCTGCAGTCAATAGTGAGGTGGTTGTGACAGACTCAACACTGGGAGGAGGTTCGGAGGAGAGGCTTTGTGACGTTCGACTTGAAGTGCTAGGTGCTGTACTTGTTTGACTACTTTCGACACTGCCACTGCCACTACCACCACCAAACACAGCCGAAATCGCCGATCCCATATCTTTCTGCTGGACCTCTACCGAAGGAAGTTTGAAGCTGGGGTTCAACTGGCTTGTCACCGACACTCGGCGTTGCTGAAGATTGTTATTACTGTTAACGTTGTTCGTGGGTGTGTCGATCCCATTCGCACTGCCAAAACCCAATAAACTATCCCCTCCTACACGCCCACTCAACGTGTTGTTATTGTTGTCATTAGGATTCAACGAGGCTGGACTAGACATCGGATGGGAATGTGGATTCCCTGACACGGGTGTACTTGTTGGGGATGCAAACGAAGACGCGCTCGCTCGTTTCGACTTGACCGAGTTCGCGCGTGAAACTGCAACAGAAGGAGGCCGCGATCGATCGCCAGTTCCTGTACGCTGATCTCTCATACTAGTGCGACTAGCCGTTGACACGCTTCGTGAGAGGGTGGGCCTACCGCTGCCACTGCCACCAAAACTTGAGTTGGCCCCGGAAAGGGGTCCACCAGGAGGGCCACCAGGAGATGGAGGTGCAGGTCGACTGGAGAAAAGTGAAGAGTCAAAGGCGAGGACTGTGCCGGAGCCCGTAGCTGACGTTGAAGAACCAACGGAAGATGTTGAAGACATCGAGGCTGTTGAGAGTGGCCGGCTTGATCGCCGGGTAGATATTGTAGGTCTCGGGCGAGGGGCGTTCGACGGGGACGCGATTTGCGGCGAAGTGGTAGAGGGGGCGGATGATGTTGATGCGTGGCTTGAAGCAGAAGTGGGGCTCAGGATCTTGGAGAGTGAGTCTGATATTGTGTCTTGGTTGACAGAATTGCGAGAGCTGTAGGTCTCCGGAGATACCTGAGGAGTAGAAGACCCACGATCGTCCACAGACTTCATACTGAACTCCTGAGGAAGACGGGTGCTGGTTACTGTTGGAGTTGAAGTGGATGAAGTAGAAGCAAAAGGGGCCGGCGATCGCGGGGGTTCAAGCGATCGCCCTTGCAGCGTAGCGGCCTTAGAGGGTGGCCCAGGTTGCCGCTGAACGCTGGCCGGAGTAGGAGTCGCGGGGGATATTAGGGTGTCTGAACGCGGACTAGGAAGCGGGCTTAATCCCAAGGTTGGGACAACCAAGTCCTGAGGTTGCGACGGTGAAGTCGTTGCTGGTTCCACTACGGCACCAGACCCAGGATCCACCATCTGAGAAGCTGGGGCCAGCTGGGTATGAGATAACGATGATCTCTGAGACGAGGCCTTGGTGTTCTGGCCCGTCACAAGACCCTCACCGTTGATCACAGAAGAGATAGCAGCACTTGTCCTTGGGCTTGCCGACGGACTTCTACTCGAGTTGATGGTAGTATGGTTCTGACTTGCGCCCATATTTGAGAGCGAGGGAACACTTCCCTTGCGGCCGGCTCTAGCGGATGCTGGTACCGGCTTCACGGCAAACTCGTGTGCGCCCGGTGTTGGAGGTGTGAGGAAAGACGACGATGGCGATGGGAATGGTGAAGCCGTCGCCGGGCTTTCCAAAGAGATCGACAGTCTCGATGCTACAAAACAAAAACCGGATAACAAACAAGTTAATAATCAATATCGGTATTCCCCATAAGCCGACCAATACGAACCTGGCGGTTCAGAATATACTGCTGAAGCCATCTCTGTAAAACAACAATTGACGAAAAAGCAGTGAAATGTCCGATTACAGGCTGTGTCCCCTTGGTATCTATTGGAAATTTGGGCAAATCCAGGCCCTTTTGTTGTTTTATCTTTCGAGAACGATCCCGAAGAACGAAGACGATGATTTACAGAAACAAGCACAGAAGAAGGAAAGCCCTGATCACCCGAGTTCAGAATGCAAAAGTGCTCAGCTCATTCCACATCACACACGACAACAACTCTCACCACGAGTTCGTTGCCATGGTATCGATTTGTCTCTGTTTGCTCGTAGTGGCGTGAATACCATCTATTTCGCTCCTCAGTTCGCAATATGTGGTTGCGAAATCCACCCATGTGTTACTTTCGGAAGGTCATTTTCGTCGAGTTCTCGCATGAAGGGAAGCGCTCAATTTTGAAACACTGAAACGTTCGGATCCGAAGAAATGCCGGCTGAACATGTTAACCTCTCCTCACTTCGATTCAACTACATATTTGCAACGATGCATGATTATCGGGTTGTCAAAATTCCCGAAAACGCCTTGGGCGCAATTTGGCTGTCGCACATATGTTAGATTCATCTTATCGAGCTTTGATCATGAGCGCTTTCAATATCTGTCATTCGTTATCTTTCAAGTTCCGATATACCGTTATTCCCTACCACCCCATTTATGCAGCTATAGTTAAGCATCCTAGGTCATCTGAGTGCCAAACTACCTCCTCGATATCACTCTCGGGAAAAATGAAGACTTCTTTTGAGCATTTGTCACCTGTGTTTGTCAAGTGATGATGCCTTTCGCCATTAATATTGAAGTTCTTGTGATGAGTCTGAAAATGAAGCGAGTAAGCTATACGATACACACTTTTAAATCAACAGCTGCAAGGTTGGTTCGTGCGGTAGGCAGTATGAGTGCAGAAGTGGTCATAATTACGATCCGTATTGGAATACCACCCATTGAGGGCGTACAGGTCCATGAATGACTAAGAGAAGGAGAAAAGCCTACCGCAGCCACTTTTGGTCTTGCTGAAATCGAGATATCCATGTAACGAAGCTGTCAGATACAGCGTCCCGACGGATGCTGTCTGTTTAGTCAGAACTTAGGACAGAACCGAGTAGTATTAGCGGAAAATATCCATGTGGATGCTGCAATACATTATCTCTATCAATTCTCTGTGGACGATTCTCTAGGCTGTGCCCCTTTTGAATCGGCCTGAACACACACTGAGGGTCTGTTCGAAGTCGACTCTCAACCACACTCAAGCGGCAGAGAATCGCCGTTTCTGAGGTTTCAACAATACTTGCAGAACACAGTTGTACGTTGGTATACCGCAGCTAAGTACTTCAAATTCACAGTCCTATCTTAAAATTTTGTCTATCACACAACGATGATGCTCATCGCCGTCCGCAGCATCTGCCACTGGTGGGCCCTTTTATATGTTCGCCCAAAGCGGAAATAATCTCCGAATTTGGAAAAAGCGCTCAACCACTAATGATGCTTACCAATGATCTTCACAGCCACATCTTCGCGTTCTAGCGCGGCGCGTTTGAGGCAGGGGTAAACTATTACACTGCCTTGAAAAGCCGCAGCCACAACGAGGACATCAAAGGCTTTCGAACGCCTTCATCTCTTTCACTTCCCAGTGCGAGTTCATGTTTTGCTGCGGATTGTGCGTGAGCCTCAATGGCTTTTCTTCCCGTCCGCAGCTTGAATTGAATTGAGTTGTGGGATTGAGAATGTGAAATGAAGTAAGCTTCCGACTTTAAAAGTGGCCACCATGTCTAAGATAAGAATAAGCACATCTTCAACCTACCACCTTTTCATTTACTCGCGTAAAATAAGAGGCTTTTGACGACAATGGGACTGAAAGCACAATGTTTAGGTATCTTTTTTCTAAGAATATCTTTAAAGCTCTCAACCAACATTAAAATTTCCTGCAGACCCTCACAACCAAAATGCCGTCTTCCTATACTGTCCTTCAATACCTGCCGCGATCCTTTTCGCAGTTCTTTTCGGTCTCCTAACAATCGCCCACTTAACCCAGTCAATCGTGTTTCGAAAACGTTTTTGTTGGGTTATCATCATGGGAGGCATATGGGAAACAACAGGCTTCGTGTTTCGTGTCCTCACAATTCTACACCAAGGAAACTCGACTTTAGCTACGGCGTACGGAAATCCATCGCAGCTGCTCATTCTGCTCAGTCCTCTCTGGGTTAATGCGTTCACCTACGTCCTTTTCGGGAGAATGGTGTATTTCTTCTTGCCAGCTAGGAAAATTTTAGGTGTGAGAGCTCAGAGAATGGGGCTGTTGTTTGTTTTACTGGATATAGTGTGAGTTACCTCTGGATACGGAAGAGTCTTTGTTGATAGTAACCTATAATAGCGCCTTCATTTTCCAAGGTGCAGGCGGTGTCATGGCGGATTCTACCGACGATAGTACCGGGAAAATAGTCAAGACAGGTCTTCATGTCTACATGGGGGGCATCGGGTTCCAGGAATTCTTCATGCTCTTATTCACCCTCATGGTGATCAAGTTCCATCGCGAAATGCTAAATGTGGAATATCCGAGACCTGGGTGGAAGAAGATGGTGTATATGCTCTATGCCGTCTTGCTCTTGATCACGGTAAGGCTCAGTATTTTTCCCAGTTCAACAAATGCTGATACTGTTTAGATCCGAATCATTTACCGCCTCGTAGAATTTAGCCAAGGCGTCTACTCAACGCTTACGATGCACGAAGTTTACTTTTATGTTCTTGAAGCTCTGCCGATGATGCTTGCCTTCCTCATTTTGGCAATCTGGCACCCAGGAACAGTTCTTGTGGGTCCCGAAAGCGAGTTCCCAAAAAAGGAAAAGAAATCTAAGAAAGACAAGAAGGAACCAACGCACCTAGAGGAGTCAAGTGCGACGGAGTTGCATAGGTTAGAATACGGTCAAGTTTGATTTTGAGATACAAGGGCATATACCTTAAATGGTGTTACAGTACATATATATTTATGTAGACAAAGGACTTTAGAATATAAATCATCTAGAATTGCTTAACTAGATATGGAAGCTCGTCTAAGTTTGCCCATCCTTCGAAGCTCACCACAGTTCTCCTAGTACTTCTAAGAACAGTGTTAGTGAATGGGGAAATACCTTCTGCTGCTTGGGATACCTTTTGCTTGAGAATCGGCAATTGCCTGCAGCGACAAGGGAATATAGGAGAGCAATGAAAATTAGAGGCAATAGATTTCGGGAGATGACCAGCTTTTGTGAGGTCTTTGGAGCAATTGTTGAGGTACAAGTTTAGCAATGCGCTCTCGTAAGGGCAGGTTTTGGAATTGCTGCCTTGTGGTTCTTTCATAATTCCACGTACTATAGCCTCCCATTGATCTCGGTAAGCGATCTGCATATTATAATTAGAGTAACGCTCGAATAATAAATGGTTCAATTCTGGTTCAATTGATGTCTTACGAATTTCCCTAGGAGGTTCGGCTGAAGAAACGCGGCCACATTGACAAGGGGAGGTGCGAGAGTAGATTTAGCAGCTTTGTTTGCTAGCTCATCCTAGCCATGCCGATGAGTATGATTGACTGTTTTGCACCTGTGGACTGCGTAGAGAGAGCTGCGCGAAGTTAGCCAATGTTAAAAAGTCAGATTGCGACAAGATCTGACCAGTCCATCCTCGTAAAACAGATGCTCATGGCCGCGAATACGGTATACTTCTCGGCCGCCTCAGCCAGGGCAAAGAAGACTTCGTTTCCCATCTTGTTGACGTCTGGTTGGCGCCACTGCTCAGGACGAGTGGTTGGAGGGTGAACGAACTGGAATAAAAGTTCTAGAACTTGTCCAGTCTCTTGGAGTGGGATAGGAGAATCCTCTTCAGCTACGACATGCTCGGAGACGGGAAATCCATCGGTTGCTGTTTTCAGATGCGCGCCTAGTATCCTGAATTGAACGAAATCGGATGATTGGAAGACGAGATCAGCATTGGGGTCATCAACTAAAGAAAAGAATTGCTGTTAGATTTTGGTATATTGGGTTCACTAATGCAATCAAACACCTCACACAGAGATGAAACTTTGACCTTGGGTTCAGTAGAGGTTTTCTTTTCAGCACAGCCCATGCTCATGAGATGGGAAACAATCAGCTTATCGATTGAGTATATATAGAGCAGTATGGGCGCCTCTTGTGCTCCCACGTGGAAACATTTTCTCGGTAGGCAGCATAAGGGAGAAGTGAAAACAACCTCCTTTGTCTGTATACTAACGAGGAGAGTTGCCTCCAGTCATTGCGAAAGATTATGTAATGTTCTTCAACTCAACGCGAATCAATACTAACCTTCTTTGATCATCATCTTTTTCAGTCGGGAAGACGCTCACACCGACATGAAAATATACATGTCATGCCAGCCATGCCACCTTCCGGAAGATTCAGAACGCTAGCAGTCACCAGGTGGCTGAAACCAAAGTAAAAGTAGGATATAGCCCACGCGCTTTCGTTTGGACATTGAGGGAAGGTCGGGAATTCTTGCACTACGGCAAGGACGATGCTTTCCCAATGGTCACTGACTCACTATAGAGTAGATATAAGACAGAATTAGCTTCACAATGACTCAGTTCGATTAAAACTGACAAATTATCCCAAGTAGATCTGGATAAAGCATTCTAACTGAGTCTGCGTTAATAAGAGAAACCGATATCGCTTTTATCAGCAAGTTCGTCGTACCCATGCCGACAAACATAATTTATGGTTTGACTTCGCACAATTTGAACAGTTCGCTGCTCGCAGTTAACGCTCATTATCAGGAACGCGCTTGAGACATTTACTCACCAATTCATTTTCGACAGCATCAAATATCATATGCTTCCCCAAGAGGGAAGAGCACGGGTATCAATCTTGTTGATATTTGGCTGTTGCCAACCTCAAGACGTTGACGGATGGACGAAGTTCAAATGCTTTGCCGAAGATCTACAGTATTGGAATCGTTGACTAGATGGATTGCTTAGACACTTGACATCGAGCCTCAGGAAAAATGGAGACTCACACAATGGCTTAATCTCTTGACACTCGTCCAAAGCAGAAATTACTATGTTCTGGATGCTCATAATGAAATTCGTCGATGGCAAGGTGAAATGCTAGCGCCCCTCTGGCTCCCACGCATTTGGTAAGATCCGCGGTGGTCAAAGCTTTTGTGAGTACGAAAACTGAAGGCGCTGTTTCTTAATAGAAAGAATCGGCGAGAAAGCCAAGAAAACAAGAGGATGGCAAGTGGGGCAGCAGTGCAGGATGAAGAGGGGAAAGTGGTGAGCATGCAAGACTAGATGCCGGCGATTTTGAATCCGAATATGCCAAGGCAAGTTACTTCGTCCTAATAATACACCTAGGGCCTCTATATTCCTATATTCGTAGTCGTAAAAGTCTTTGCTGGGAGCAACAGTAAATGCGCCGCACTTCTAAGACAGTGCTATTCGTAAAGAATAAGTGGCGAATTGGCTCAAGAGTCCCCAAAGAAAAAGTGCGTGAGGTGCGCAAATCGGCGATTTTGGAATAAAAATATCCTGTGCCGCTCAGCTGAACTCTAATACAAGTTCCAGTAAATTTTCATGACATGGGTCCAGGACCTCGGTGAGTATGGTTTGTGCTTCCAAGTAGTGTTTCCAACTATGCAAATGAGATGTAGGTGGTGATTTCATACCGATTGACATGTAGACACACCTGATCTAAAACCTCAGTCCCCGTCCGCACTGCTGCGTTGGAAGTATCTATTTCCGAGGAAGAGACTTGTCCATTGACCAAAGCTGTGGGAGATACCTATATGGCCCCAAAA
Organism: Crepidotus variabilis; assembly: GCA_015657495.1. NCBI lineage: Eukaryota > Fungi > Basidiomycota > Agaricomycetes > Agaricales > Crepidotaceae > Crepidotus > Crepidotus variabilis. Next base: position 174,231 of record MU157837.1, on the reverse strand, counting down.
ACAAGCGCGTTAAAGGTCTGAAATTTTCCAAGATCGGTCCGTGCCCAGAGGAAGTCGAGGCAGTCGACACGCACACACATACCTTCTTTGAGGGACCAGCACCATTTGCTCCTGGGAAGGCTTCCTCGCGGGGCACAATGTCAATGAGAAAATCGAACTGGTCCGATTTGCCCAGAGCCTTGGCTATATCTGCTCTGGATAGCGTTCGCCGTTTGTTCGAATCCGCAACAATAAATGCTCGCGCCGTGATCTCGGAAATAAAGACTGTAGAGAAAAGGTAAGCTGGTTGGTTGGCAAATCATGACACGTGAAGAACGCGTACTTTCACAAGCCTTGCAGAATAGAATTGGTGCTAAGCATGAAACACCAATCGTTCAGCAGCTTCCCAGAAGGTAACGGCATCTACGACTTTACCATCTGCTGCAATCATCTATACACAAGAATAAAGGGGTTAGGAAGCGTTAGAAGAGTTTCAAATACTGCTAACCTTCACGTCTGGATCACTCTTCATGACCTTCTTGATTCTCGCTAGTGGTAGCGGCGGATGTCGGTAGTCAGGTGTTTCCTGTTCAGCAGAATCTACTTGACGCTGCCAAAACGACTTCAAAAATTCGTTTAGAGGTTCTCCCGACTGAACATATGACTGTTGGTTGGACATGGTGGTCAACTGAGAAAAAGGAATGCACAGCGTTCCAAGCGTCGAGATCGTTGGTGTAGAGTCTAGGCCATGGCGCCTCTGAGACAAACAGAGAACACCTAGCAAACAACCCTGAATCTCTTCCCACGCATACATGACCCTCGAATCAACCTCAAATGCGTCAAGAAAAGTATGGATTGCAGAGCGAAACTAGTAAGTACAAATGCGTAATAAATGAGGTTGGGGGTGAGGTACAAAGATGATCAATGAAGTGAATGTCCATGCAAGTTGAAGATCCGAATGTTATACAGGTAAAGTGATGGTACACATTATTTTGGGTGAATTGTTTTGATTACGGGTAATGTGAGCGCCCACCAAGCACGCGATGTATTGTTGGTAGTACCATTTTGAGATGGGCATGTGCGAGATGTCAATTTTAGAGAAGCAGAAAATAGCTGTCAAAGGTTATAGAGGGCAATATGGCGCATGATGAGGCAGGATGCAACGAGTTCTACACACAAATGGGGTGTTAGAATATGGAGGATCGTGCAGTAGCTCGGAACATACCAGGGGCAATATGAGCGTAGGATTCATAGATCACCAGATTGTTTCCTGACGCGTCAAAGTACCTCATGTTAGGAGGGCGAAGGTCATAATGCGCTACAAGTTGATTGTCCGAGGTGGTGCACTGCAAGATGATTTAACTTCGTGAGCACCACGGCACTGGAGAGTGGATCAATGAGAAATTACCCACCGTCCACTCCTGGCCCGGACTAAGCCTGTAGCCCCATCTATATTCTCTTCCGTCCGAGGCGACGAACTTGCGCGAGAGTGATCTATCACGGGAACCCCAAAATACGCGTAATTAGCAAGGTACCAAGAACGTGGAGAATGGGTGTACTCACGATCCAAAAAATGATGTCTTCTTCAGGTATTGCGACATCGAAAGCGCGCTTTGGTACGGCGCTTTGAAGAAAGATATCGTACCCAGGTGCTCGTCGGATGCAAAGTCCAGCTGTATGAGAGGATTGCTGTTCGAAGGTAGCTTTCCTCGATGCCGGAGGGCTGGGAAGTGCATTTCAAAGATTTTCGTTGTACTTGAGCCAGGTTGTCGCTCGACGTGAAAGAACATTCGATCATAAATATCGTCAAAGTCGGTGTTGGTCAGGGCGGCAGTCCTGTCCTCGAATGTGAATGGAAGAGGGCGACGCATAGCTCAGAGGTGGTGAATTATCAAGGTCGAATGGGAACCGAGTCAGAGAGTGAAGCGCTGAGCAGAAGAAGAAACTGAAATATAAAAAGCGCTGGTACCTGCACACCATTATATAAGAAATACGTTCCTTACAATTCGGGCCAGATGCGGACTCACCACGCCTCAGGTATACGAAATCGTCTTCCTGTTGTGGAAGCAGTAAACCGCAGTTAATAATCAGATCTTCCTCCAGTGCCGTTTAGATGTGAAATGAGTAGTCTCCCACACAGTTGACTAGCAGATCAAATCACGGCGCGACCTAGAGTTACGGCAAACCAGGTCGTTGGAACTTTGGGGGGTGGCCACGGGGTGATCCAAAGTTGCATAGGCACACGCAGGGCTTTTAAGTGCGCAAGTTTAGAGATATAAGGATTAGTTTGATCGAGAGCGAATATACCCAAATACCCGCACCGCATTCTGGCGCACCCGATTCAGGTTCTTCGAAGATGATAGAACCTCACCCTACTGCAGGCCAAGAGTGCAAAAGAGCGAATGATAAGCGAGATTTGTTCCGTAGTCCAGTCCGACTGTCCGATAGGCGGAAGAGATGATCCTTTCAGTTGCCTATAAGCGGCCAGTTCTATACAAGTCAATCGGTGACCAGCGATCCAGAAAATGTGTTAAGAAGATCTTAGGAATCAGGCACTATACATGACCGAATGTTTGTCAGGTGTCCAAAATTAGTTCTTACACCAGTTTTGGTCTGTCAACTGTTATCCGTCTTCTATCTTTCATCTCGAGTAATAGGATAAATTCGTGTTATTGGAACACCTCGGCCGCTAAAAATTGCTGTTCTGTTATTACTGCGGATTGAGTTTACCTTCCCGAAAGGCTCCTGCGTCAGTGCGACTTGGCACGCCTGGTAGCGTCTTCGAGGTGCAATCCAGAATCGGCAGAGTAAATTGCCGATGTCTTATGCAGCATCAGGACCACCCGCGAATATTCTACCCGATGTTCAAGGAATCCTGTCAACCTTCGGCCAAGAGGGCCAATCCATTTACGCCATCGAATAAGCTTAATCTTTGTAAACGTCAGTGTTCACGATATTGCGAATCAGGATCAGTCTCAAGCAACCTGAGTTACCTGCCAGTAGACCGCCAGGCATCCATATTTAGCTTTAAAATCCGGCTACCTTTCTCTGGGCGCATCAGCTACAGCAACCATCTTTGTACTGCTTAAGGTTTGGATGCCTGCGGTCTTGGACCGCCGCCTTCTCTCGCCCGTCTCCTGATTCCCCATACCAAGTAGGCTAAGCCGAACCTGCGATGATCACGAGAACAACAAATGGCGTGTTAGATAATTATACCAGCCGTCGCGAGGCAGGGAAATTCGAACCTTTGAAAGTGTACGTGACAGATATATCCACCCCAAAATAGCATGCAGGCCGTCTCATGAGAATGCCACGAATGTCGCATCATTGAAGCTTGCCTTGTGACCCGGCCGCCTGAATACCTTTCGATCGGACGACTTCAGAACGGCCTTGAGATGGCACGAATATTAAAAGTCAGCAAGTATCAGATGGTTCGCGGGAGAGGTTGATCTGAATAGGCGGAAGTAAATTGAAAAGATATCATGACGGATTTGGACATACCGAGAAAGTTCAAACTCAAAGCAACAATACATTTCTTCACAAAAGCAACATCGACACATTGTGGGGAAGCTCACCACGAGCTGTGGGGTGGGATAACGAGAAGACATGCCTTATTGAAGCTCCGGATGACAGCATTACTGCCCTCGTTATTTGGATCATGCAAAGTTGCTGGATTGGCCTTAAACACAGGTAAAGATTCAAGATTATCAAACTATAATCGCGCAATCATGAAGACAGTGAGGATGAACACCTTGCATCCATTTTCGATATGAAATCTCTACAACATGCTACAAGATGATCACTAAAAGTATACACCGAGGCAGATGGCAATGGCGTACCAATGCAACATCTACCTTCTGTTGTCTATAAATCTGCGGGCCACCATCGATATCATGCTACGCTTTGACCGATAACAGAAGCTGACGCTTTTGCATCAAGGAAAAGTTCATTCATTTCACTGATATCCTCGGCTTCAATTTGTGTTCGCCCAGCTAGTGATGCGAGGATTGACGCGGGGGTAAGGAGTTGCAGCGCGTATCTAAGGTGTCAAGCGTTAACGGGGGCGATTATAATCAAGATAATCCAATTCATACCGAAGTGAGCTCCTCTCTCCAACCGACGCTAAATTTTCCACCACCGAAGGACTGATTTTGAGGCCTTCGACATTCGCTCGGAGTTGGACCACTTTCCCAATTTGCTCTTGGGTATAAGCGTCCGTTTTTACAATTAGACACCTACAAGAAGACGGTGTTAGCCGATCAGAGATAGAGGATCGCTATGTCATCATACCTATCCAGGAGATCGACCGGAATACCATGAGGCGAAACGATATCGGTCGTACCTCGAACCAACGAGTTGCCTCGATTAGTAGCAAGAATCACCGTCGGTGCCATTGGAGACTCCAGGAGCGCGTTGAGATAGGTAAAACATTCAATATCGAGCATGTGGACCTGGGATTTTGTTCAAGTTATATCTCTGAGAAGATGCAGAGATTAGAACTTGGCTTCTCACCTCATCAATAAACACGACACCCGGTACGACCTCCGCAACGCCTTGATCTACATATCCTTTTACAACTTTATTCACTTCGCGGCGTAGCTTTTCAGTAACTTCAGTCCGACCACTTTTCACCAGACTACCCATTACGCTCATTATATCTTGGCCACCCTGGGGTCGTGCATTTGCTGCGTCTAAATCGCCCAGGGTGACATCTTGAACAAGTTCTTTCCGCTTGTGAACGTCTCCTTTGGGAAGAGGGACATAGGTTTCTGATTCGAGATCATATGAAGCTGCATATGCATCGGACCGGCCAACGCGCTAGACATTGAGATAAGCTGACCAGTAAAGCGTCAAAAGTAGACAAGATGTTGCACCTTAACAGCGCCAGTATTGGCTTCTATGTAAACGACATCCCCCACGACAATCTTCTCTTTAAGAATTGCCTCGTAAATGGTAGGGTCAAGCCGCAATTGCTTGGTACCCTTTACGGTTTTAAGACCAACGATAACATGAGACACTGTCTTCCCATACCCACTGAGAGGGTTCTCTGCTTCTGTTGGAGTGAGTTCAGTCACTTCGCCTTCATAGACTTCCTTAGTTTCCTTTATTCGAAGTCCTAAAGTGTGTGAATGAGTATGAGTAACGGGTAGCATTGGAACGGCAAATTGGCATTTTCGAACGCGTTCTAGGGCCACAAACTTGTGCACGACTTCAGACGCGTTAGACGCGTGCTAAAGCCACCTGCAGGATAATCGCGTTGTTCAGCAAGATTTGAAGGGACCGCGACATGAACCATGTGGACAAAATTTCTGCCAACCGTAATCTCAAAGACCGAATGCTTACCGATAGCTCTCCGAAAAGACTCGGCCAAAACCTCTGTCTTCTTCACTTCGGCACTGTACACTTCCGATCCAACCATAGGACAGAACGGTACTTTGGCTCCTAGTTCATGTGACACTGCCAATGCCAGAGCAGTCTTTCCTGTCCCAGGCGCGCCAACAAGCAGAAGCGCCCTGCCAGAAAATTTTCTTGACTTGATAAGATCCACGACAACACCACAAGCCTGAATACTAAGTCAATACCTGTAAGGCAAAGACAAAAACATAGTTGCGCACCTCACGAGCAGTAGTTTGGCCAATAAACCCAGCGCCATCGGTAATGGCGTAACCTTCAGCGTTAATGCCAAGTCCTTTGATATGTGAATGAGGTGCTATACGCGACGTTCGCCCAGCATTTGAAGCAGAAGGTGGTAAAGGTGCATTGTGGGCTGGTGTCGCTGTCGATGTCGATGTCGATGTTGTAGCCTTCATCGTTGTTCAAGTCGACGAGCATGCAAACTCAAAGTTGGTTTCGCTCGTTATGATTTGATTTCACACGATATTTCTCTTTCCTCAACCATTCCATCGACTCCTTTCTGTACCTTCATATTAAACTCTTTGCATTTTCTATCATAATAATCGCAACCTCTCCTTTCTTATTAGCGGGAATATGCAGTTGCTCAAGATGCAGGGTCGTTGGCCGAGATCAGCGTGGCGCTCAGCTTTTAAAGGTGCTTCTTGAAGTAGGTTAAACCACGTTCACATATTCACTCTCAAAGATGTTTAGTCCGACTCGTGCTCCTGGATTTGGAATGCCACTCAACTATGAACCAGGGACTGAAGTCGATGGCCAGCTTATTGGGCCCTCAGAGCAACCTTTTCCAAGCATTCTCTCCAAGAAAGATCAACAGCTATGCAGAACCGCGTTAGTCCCCAATATCGACAGTCGAATGTCTATCGAAACTGACCATATCAATAGGCTACCTTTACTCACACTTCGTGAAATTGATATGCTACGTGTCATGAATGTCATCACAGACAAACCTGACTGGCACATTAAGGTCTCTATCTCTTTTTACTATTGGCCTATTCCGACTCTATAACACCTTTTGTAGGTTCACAATCCTACCCTTACACAGAGATGGTCAGAAGAGACCATGTCTAATGAGGCTCTAGACATCACACCCCGTATGATGACCTGGATCCTCGACGAACTCAAGTACAAAGCCAAAGTCTTGCAAAAGACCAACATGATCTCGGTCTTCAATGGCGACGTGGTCAAGAGCGACACAGCCCTCACAAACCTTTTCAAAGAGAGGTTGCAGGCTGCGATCAAGCCCCTTGAAGGAGTCCCTGAAACCTCGAAAGACTGGCACCCTGGTTCGAATGGTCAAGTTCTTGACCTCGTTCACCCATCTCTCTTCCCGCTTGTGTACGGTCGCTCAAGAGTTCTCGAGAATAGTGTTGTCTCTCTTGAGGACTGCGTATCACAGTGTGGCTCTGGAGTCGTTGCGCCTATCCCTCCGAGACCCAAAAGCCGTACCCCAAAGCCTTATGACAAGAGCGATCCCGTAACATATAGCATTCAGTTTCAATGGCTGCCCTGTGAAATCGATCTCTCTCAATGCGCAACGTCTGTCTCTTTATGTTCTTCCCTGGTGAGCTCTGAATATTCACTCGTTTTTGTAGGGTTACGTCCTACATCAATAACCTCCATCCTGAGCGACACCAGAATTTATATCAACTTGTCGGCGAAGCTATAGATGCCGCCATTCCCCTGTGGAATCATTGTCTATCCTCGGCTGCCTTGCAAAAATGGAAAGCTCGAATTATCTACAAAGGGCATCGCGAGAGAATCTATAAACCTGGAATCGGCAAGTTCACGGCTCCCAGAAGAAAACCAATAATCGATCTTCGCAAGCAATTCTCGAAAAATGGTCTTCAAGTTATCGTCAAGCTAGCAAATATTGTTCTAACCCCAGATAAACCCGACTATCTCGGAGGAAGCTGGCATATTGAAGGGCAGATGGTAAGCTTGTATTCCTCTCTATCTACTTCGTCCAAATCTGACGTTTTTCGTGATAGAACGAACATATATGCGCTTCCGCCCTTTATTATTACTCAACTGAGAATATCGAAAACAGCGCACTGGCCTTCCGACAGCAATCCGACACAACGGGTGCGGACATAGTCAATTACAACCAAGACGATCATCAATTTCTCGAAGACATCTTTGGTTGCACAAACAACTCTCCCGGCGTCCAAGTCGTAGGCGAAGTCGACACCCGCGAAGGACGCCTCCTCGTTTTCCCAAACATTCTCCAACATCAAGTCCAACCATTCAGTTTGAAAGACCCTAGCAAACCTGGTCATCGGAAGATTCTTGCTCTATTTCTTGTGGATCCTCATTTTCGGATTTTGAGTACGGCGAACGTACCTCCGCAGCAAAAGGATTGGTGGAGGGAGCGAGTGATGCGGGACGCTGCCACCGCTACGGGAGGTGTGAGTAAGAGTCTGAATAGACTGCCACCAGAGCTGAGGAGGCTTGTGTTTGACAATGTTCAAGAGGATTTCCCGATTGGATTGGATGAGGCAAAGGCGATACGCGAGGAGTTGATGGAAGAGAGGAAGGTATATCATCTATCGCAGGACAAAATTTTCAAGTCTAATGAGTTTTCGCTTTGCGAACACTAAACTTAATGGATGCATATAGGCACTGATACTTGCACAAGTCGAATACTCCACTCAACTTTACCTAGTTTACACAATCCCGATTTTGTTTCTACATACAAGACATGCAACCCGTTCAAACACGCCAACCAAGAGATCGAGATTCCGTTGTACCTCCGGAGAAACGGTGCGTTGGCCAAGTTGACGCTCGAGCTCTTAAACTTGTTAGACGTTGTCGTTCGATCGGATGAGTTACGCTCTTCAGTTGACTTGAGATGGTCGCAGACGAAAAGTGTTTCCTAGGCCTCGGCAACACTCCAGCTCCATGACCACGGCCGATCGGATATACATTTGTCTCATGTCGTTGGTGTGACTGCGTCAATAGTTCGTCTTCTAGAGTATTGGTTACACAATCGACTTCGCACCAAGACTGGCATTCCGGAATGGTATCGAGAGATTGCTCATGGAAGGGATCCTCCATAAACGTATGAAGGGTTTCTCTGAGGAACGTAGACGAGACACCGTTGGAGGAGTTCGAAGGGGTAGGAGGGCGAGTCGAACCATAGCAGGAGTCGTGGTCACAACCAGATTGGTGTAGTTCTTCAAGGTCGGCCTGACGTACCCAACCGTGGATATCTACAAGACCTAAGCCGTCGAAAGGTTTATCCGCTCCCTTTGTCGTGAACCCTGAGAGACCAAGCCCAACGCCTTTCGGGATACCAAAATCCTTCCCCACAGACGAAGTAGCAGAAAACGAAGAATCAGAAATGAATAGGTCGTCGTTATCGGACGTTACGCTGCTGGACGAGAGATCGAAAGAAGAAGCTGTGGATGACGGAGGTTCGGTCGATATGCAAGAGTCCGCCTCCAATACTACAAGTTGCTCGTTCGAAAGAAGAGGCTGACAAGATGTTGATGCTGGGACAACCGGTGTGTTTGGAGGAACTTTCAGAGTAGTGAGATAGTACAGACGCTGTCCTGTAGCGTCATGTGTCTGCTTTGGAAGACCTTTCAACATGGCCATCGGTGGAGCAGCGGTAACCTAAAAAAAATCCAGGTGAGACTTTGGTAGTAGATCAATGAAAAACCATGCTTACTTTCTCGACATCGTTAGGACCTTTGGCTTCGCTTCCAATGGATGCCCAATGTTCCATAATAGAGTCAAAGGTATTGAGCCCGACGGTTTGTGTGTTGAAGGCGATAGAATTCCGAGCCCAAGCTGCGATTGTAGCAGAGGAGATGTCTGAGAAAGAAGTGATGAGGACGTTCAAGATATCAATCATAAACCAAGGGTAGTATGTTAAAGAATGAGCGGTAGTTAAAATAGTTTGTAGATAGAGATGTGATAGTTTGAGAGAGAGAGCTGAATGGCTTGCTGCAGACAGAGGCTCTCCATATATCTTGTTGTTTGTTGAGGCGGCTGACGGAAATATCTTGGAGGATGACAATGTTGACAATTTGCTTTTACATTTCAGGTTATATGTAGGACGTGGAGGACTTATCAACAAATTCCTAAAGCTGAACGTAACCGGAGGATATGGGTCGAGGAAAGGGAGCACTCACCGCGTGCCAGCAAGCGAGCGTCGATCGCATCACGAGCGCGTAAAACCCCGCAACATCCTCACGGCATTGAAAGTACATAAATCTCAAATCTCAACGACAGAGATCTTGATTAAGTGCTGAACAGTGATCTAGCCTCCCGAGCCACTTTCAATTTATATGTCTGTCATGGACTTTCAAGATCGTAGGAAGCCGCGATTATAGCGCTGGTTATTTTTAGCAGACTTCTCTCTCGTCGCCACGATGAACTACTGGCCATCATGATTCTTGTAGGCGAAGGAAATATTAAACACATAGATCATGATCTCAAACATTCAATCAGCCTTTACAGCTGCATTGGCACTGATATTCACTGCCTGTGTATTCTCGTATGTACATATTAATAGTTTACTTCCATCGTGCGGCGAGCATCCAAGTCCAAGGCTTTTCGTTAACATCTGGATCGAACCAGAGGCCACCTCAGCCCGCTGTAAGGGTAAGATACAGATGCCTACCAGCTTCTCCTCCTTCTTCTAAACAAACTTGCATCATCACCCGGTCGATATGTATTTCATCCATGTGTTCAGGAAGCACGGCCGGTGGAGCTATAAAAGCTTCAACGGCGCTGGGAAGTTATCAATCCATCTCTTGCCATACTCACAAATTGAAACCACTAGTCGACATGGTATTTACTCTCAAAACCGTATCTTGGTTAAGCCTCCTCGCCATTATCTCTGGCGCTCAAGCTCAACAGCCGACGACTGACTATACCTTCGTCAACAACTGTCCAACCGCTATCAAACTCTATCGTCATAATGCCTTCTCCACTGACCTTGCCAAAGGGGCCAACGTCACCCGACAAGAATCCTTAGCCACAGGCTATTTCTATACAGATGCCAACGGTGGTGGCGGATCTCAGACAGATCCTTCAACTAAGTTTGCGACATACTGGGCTGAGAATGACCCTGTGAGTTATTCTTTGCAGCAATTTCTACCAATTACTGATAGTGATCAAAGAAATACTACTACTACATCGTCAAAAATACAACGTCATTTAACACAGGGATGCGGATTGAACCGAGCCATCCAGAAGTAAGTTTGATCTATTAGTAGCTGTGGTTAATATAATTTTTAACATCGTGCTCATTCAGGTGGATGGATTTTGCCAGAGTGTCACTTGCGATGCGGCAGATTGTGAAACTGCTTTCCCGAGGCGGACTGTATTTACTGATTTGGGGCCAATCTCTCCAACTCCCCCAACTGAACCGCCATCGCCACCGTTGTATTCTTGTCCCTTTGAAGGAGTGACCTATGTGGTGACGTGAGTCCCTCTCCCATTGAACATTGTTAAACCCAGGTCTCACCACTAATTATCTAGCTTCTGTCCGAGTGGAACATTTCCAGCATCAGCTTGATAATCAATGAAGTTTACAAATTAAAACTATAACATAACTCGAGCCTTGAACTCTCAAACAGCTACTTACTCTTCCTATCGTTATAGCAATGTATGCGACAGGACTTGGCTCGATATATTATAACTTCTTAGCTATGAACATCAATCAGATATAATTTTACATGACTGAGCTCTGGTTGAAGCTTCCCAAAAAGGCAGCCGACCTGCCATAAATTGACATGCCGTGACGGTGAGAATATATTTCCGATGTTTTGAAATCATCACTTTAGTTCTCACTTTGGTTCGATGTTTGGGTTTCTCTGATTAAAACCTAAGTCTACCTCTGGGAGGTGAGTCAAACTACTAATCATACGGATTTTCGTCTTAGAATCTTGCTGACAGGTCGACTCCTGGACGGTTGTTCACCGTTGACGAGCTTCCAGCAAAACCTCGACCTCCTCCAGTTGACCGTCTAGCTCCTGAAGTTCTCGGGGATGATATTTGGGTTCGTTCATGAGTACGAACTTGAAGGCTATGCCGTTGCGAAGACGAATGCGCGCCTTTCTCTTCCGGGCTGGATAGATGTGCCAGAAGAAGGAGTCAAGCGTCGAGGCGATGAGGGATGGTGGAGCGGCATGAACGGCTTATTACGCTGGTCCGTTCCGAAAGATTTTTCCCATTTTCGGTAGCCAAAGTTTCCAAGTTGTGGGACACTGTTGCTTCCACGTATTCGTCGTTCTGGACGCGCGTTGTGTTGTTTGTCGACGAACCTTACCCACCACCTCCTGTGGCTTTGGAATATTTTTCGCGGTCTCGAGATCGCAAACTGGATGTCATCATTACCCGTCGACGACCAGCATCTTTTCGTAACTCGTCCGCACTTGACGAAGCCCTTACCATCGACACATATCTTAAATGTCTCACTCCGCACCTGTCTCGTTGTCGCAGCCTACATATCGACACTCTTCTTGGATCATCACTCCCTTCACTTGGCCTGGAATTCAAAGGGTCCGCCAATCGATTAAATTCTCCCGTTCTCTTGTCAAGAGGATGATAATTGCCTGAAACGAACTGACCGGGCAGATTTGTGGGAATCGATTGCCAGCTACAAGGGTCAAGATGCACCGCGGTATTTTGATGTATCACCCAAAGCGATCATCTTGGACACACAAAATTTCAACGCGATAATTCGTTCAAAAGAACTTCGCCGATGGTTCAGCAGAGAGAAGAGACTTCAATTCTTGACAATCCAAACTATCACTGCGAATCGCAAAGAAGCGTGGACACCCTCGGCAGATATCCACCGTGTTCCTCTTTCCAAAACCTTGTATATCCTCGAAGACTATAGTTGGTTGACATGTCTTACACTCAAGAGGGTAGTTTTGAAATTGAAGAAGCGGTAAAACCGAGCAACACGTTTGAATTCGGATGGACTGCGCTCCATGAACTCCATCTCATAGACATTTCCCCGGAAGCTGTGGTCGCTCTCTTCACTCGCGCCGATGTTCCAGCATTGGATATTCTTGATCTTCGCTTCTGCAAAAATCTGTCCTCAGGCCTCTTCGATCTCATCTCGAGCGATATCCATGTCCTCTACCTCTCCGATGAGACATCAGCATTCGGTCTTGGAGATTTTCTCCTCAGCTGGTGAGGAAGTTTTTTTCGACTCGAAGCTTCGAACGCCGCCGAAATCACGTCGTTTGTCGAAGCTCTAGGTCATCTCTACCAGTTACCTCAAGTTGCTAATCAAGCCCCTCCAAGCTTCTTGTGCCACCACTTGGAAGATCTCTTCCTTGTCACGCCGGAGGAATTTGACTGTCGTTGCCTTCGCAGCCTCGTCGAAAAAGAAGTTATTATGTTGACTTTGAAGACCCCGACTGACGAAGTAATACCGTGTTTGGTCCAGCTCTCCATATGCCATGCGTGTTATCCGATGGAGCTATGCCTCTCAGACTAGAAAATGAAGAATGGCTCGTTGATCATGTAGGAACCGAATTTTATCGAGGTCGTTCGAATTTCTTTGAGTACCCGGTATAATCTGTCTTCTCCTGATTATCGTGTTATTTGAGTTATTGAAGAGCAGCTATTCTGTCTTCAAAGGTTATGCTATCAATTTCCACATAGTCAGCTGGTCGGTAACTACCAGTGCAGATCCTCAAAACAATACGCTCAATTCTGAGGCTTTGACAAAGTTCATGAAAATTTATCTCTAAAAATGGACAGTTTGTGGTTTCTCCAGTGATTTGTGATTTTCTAATATCTGATTCGATAAATGCAGACCATGCGTTCGGCACAAGCATTATATTTACTACCCCTCAAGCTGCAATCATCCGCGATCCTTCACTAGCTTCACTGGTGTCCCCAGGCCTACATGACTAGATCTAACGCTGGTCAAACATGTTTGACGCTAGTAGAGTAACAACGCTATTGATGAGAGACGGCTCGAGGCGTTAGAGAGCTATAAGGCTCTGACGCACGTTTTGTAGACTAAGAGGATCCGCAATCCTGTTCTCCAACTTCTGGTGTTTACAAGGCTAGTGCTACACCCCGGCATTGCTTCCGGTCTACCGGGAGAATGATAAAAAAAGGACGTTAAGACTCGATGTCGAACAGCTAAGGACAGGTAAAATCACGCCGTAGAAAAGGGCGAGGAAGTAGTTCAATCACTTTGACCCCAAGCGCTGTACCATAATAGCTCAGAATTAGGCACGCATTCCCTCCGTTTGGGTGGTGAGGGTGAGCATAATACCAGAACTAGGTCAATACCTAGTTTGTTTGCTATATCTCGGACAATTTAGATGCGGGTTCTCTGTATCATCTTTACAAAGTAACAACGAAGTGAGGGCTCTGCCTTGCGATAATGACCCAGTTTGTTATCTTTAATTGGGAGACAGGACCCTGAATGTGCCTGACTTGTCACAATTTGGCTGTCAACGCATGTCATTGTCAGCGCTCAGCCTTTGAGTTGGTTGGTTTGCGACAACCACAAACGACTGTTACATTCCGCTGAATAACCCGCCTACCTTTAGCCCAATCGCCGTATTTCAAATCAGCCATCGGTCTAATACGCCCGAGGACAGGTGGAGATGATCCTGAACCCCTCAGATTTTCGAAGACGACTGTCACTTTGTATCCTTTTTTTCTTTGTCGTCGCTTCTGGGGTTTTCTACATTCCTAGAGTATGGAATGGGCGCGAGTCGTTCCTACATCGCGTTCCAGAAAGACTGAACAACGGAGACCCAAAAATAGGAGGGACTCCGCCTCTTCATCACGAACACCATGATCTCACATCAGAAAACCTCACCAAATCGCCTGCGTCACTGGCAATATGTCAAAACTCATTAAAGGTTTCAATATCCAAAGGAGAGGAATTGGCAATACAAATGTCTACTCTCGAGAAAGAGGCGAAAATTGAAGGTCAGAAACGACTGCAAGCGATGAAGTCTTGGGATAAATCAAGTACCGTAAACGGGCCTCCTGCAAAGTTTTTCCGAGGTAAAGCAAGATTTCGCGACCGCTCTCGCAGAAACAACAAATGATTGATGTTCTTACAGAAACCCTTCGAAATGATACTAATTACATCACCGCTTGGACTGGCGCTGGTTTTAGTGAGCTTTTGGCGCTCGATTGTTTGAACAACTATCCCTTACATTCTCGCAATTTCTGCAGCAAATCAGTTTATGGGCTATGTGAAGACAAATTTCTTGACTTAAAGCACTTTTCTGACTGAACCTCTAGACCAACCTGATATATCTTGCTGCCATAACCGACCGCGTACCAATCATTCCGCCTTTTGCTCCCAACCCCCACATAAGTACGATCTAAATACCATACGTCGACCAATTTGACATTTTGGCCCTAGATGTCTCTGCTGGCGTACTTCCTTTTGGCGATATCTTCGATCTTGAACAACTTAGTATGCACCTCCGCCGTCCTGTTTTGGAATGGCGAGATGTCAAAGACCTTCCTAAACCAAGGGATTCCAATCCATTCCCGTACGTTGTAAATTCTCCTAGCTACTCGCCAGAACCAATTGGTTGCTGGTCGACGAGGAGTTTGTTGGACAGAGGGGCGGCTCGTTCCTCACATGTGATCGCGCACATTGGTCTTGACGCGTCTTACACCCGCGTCCACAACAATACACGCCTCAAGCCTGACGATCCTCATGAACCCCACGTTGTCTTTTCCCATTTGGCAGCACTTATTTACCGCCATTCTTCTTCAACATCCTCTGATTTTGCTTCGCCTCCATTTCCTGATCCTGGATTACACCCCCATCGATACGAATTCATTGAGTCAGGTCTTGAAGCAGATCACCATACCAGAATGCCGGATTCTCATTTGGCATGCTTCGATTCCCTCTACTTCTCTACCAGCAGTATAGCTCCTATGGAGTGGAGATTTAAATTTTCTCCTGCGTGGAGGGATGTTGGACAATGGTTAAAGTTTAGTAAGAAGGCAACAGCAATATTAGATGAATATATGGATGCCCTCTTCCCTGCCGGACCGGAAGATGATGTCGATGAATACCCACCGGTGAGAAATTCTTCTTCCTCCTAAGCCAGATGCTCATTGTAGTCTAGTTTATAGCCGTTCATGTTCGCAGAGGAGACTTCGATTGGGACTGCCGCTCAGATCACTGCCTCCCTCCTCTCAGCGTCTACCAGCGAGAAGTTGATAATATCAAGCAAGAGTTATCGGAGAAAAGGGGGATAGACGTTAAAGACGTGGTGCTTATGTCTGGTGGGTCTTGGTTTCTACCATATGATTTACCACTCAATTACCTTTCAGATGAATCTGCAAAGGAATTTTGGGACGAGGCTACGGCCTTTGGTTGGCTCTCAATTAACCACGAAGAGACGCAGACCTCTGAGAAGTTCGGAGAGTGGTATCCTGCCATTATTGATGTCGCTATACAAAGCCGCGCTATCGGTTTTGTTGGGACGGAGCATTCCACTCTGAGTCTTGTGAGCCAGAGGAGAGTGGAGACTTGGAATGCAGGCATTGTCAGAACGGTAGATCCTCGTTCTCGGCCTCGATAGATGATATCATTTGATCTTTTTCCCGTCTAGAGCGGCGTTGTATGTACACTACTCTCCGAGTCCGCTATTCTTGCTGGTTTAATATTGCTCAAGATTATCCTTTCGATATTGATATATCGATCGGCGTTCCGAACTTTCATACGCGGAAAGGTTACGACGAGAGCTGACACATGGATAACAATCTAGGTTTCTCCACTTGGTTAACCCTGGTCTTGGCAAATTAGATGCGGAAGGCAGCATTCCCGTTTCCTCCCCTATAGGATTATCGATGCTTCAACTCTTCTTGCAAGCTTTGGTAAACACTGACATCTGAAACTCATCTTCGCCACTCACGATATCTTCTCAAGCTAAGTGCTTCGCGAAAATCTCTAGTGCGAGTTCACCTGGAATGGCACCATCGGTTCTCAAGTTACCTTCTTCCTGTGACAGATAATGGCTAGAGTTTATTATCACCGTCATACATGCGACGATGAATGCTCATCAAGGAAATCGTTGTCTCCTCTTGCCGTCCATCCTAAGAGACAAGGATCCTTGCTCAGGATTTGACAGTCCGTTTTGGGAGGCGTAAATGTTCCGTA
Source organism: Crepidotus variabilis (assembly GCA_015657495.1). Taxonomy (NCBI): domain Eukaryota; kingdom Fungi; phylum Basidiomycota; class Agaricomycetes; order Agaricales; family Crepidotaceae; genus Crepidotus; species Crepidotus variabilis. Next base: position 157,712 of record MU157837.1, on the reverse strand, counting down.
ACTTACGGTGTGCCACTTCAGCTAGTCTTGGCACTAATGCAAGTTTCGTAACTTTGAACAAGAATATCAAGCTCGGACGCGCCCGACCAGGCTCGCACATGACATATACTTCCCACTAGCGACTACTTTTACGACTTGGCTGCTTTGCGAATTCCTTTTTTTCCCGCTCCTCAAAAACCCAACCTCTGGAAGACCGTGTTCTTTCTCGACTCTCGTTCCTGATGCTTTGTGCTCGCAAAGACTGTCGAATGCGAGCTATTGTTTATATCTTTAGCTTCATCTCCTTTGGCTTGTTCGTAAGGTATCTGGGTACAGGAGATTCTGTCACCAAAACACGAAAGCAAACTGCGTTGAAAGGCCTGCCATCTGCTTCCTTTCGAGGTACGTGCCAAGTTCAAGGTTTGCAATTGAGCTTCCAACTCATCTGTATTCACAGCTAATCTTCGAAATGATACTTTTTATGTTACCACCTGGCCGTCTGCAGGTTTCAGTAAGCCGGTTATTCTGCTTCTAGGATATTTCGGCGCTGAACAGATTCCGGTACTTGTGTTGCAGCAAATCAATTCATGGGATATGTCGGTCTCTATTGCGATTGTTTTGGAATATATCCTAATATTTTCAGGTCAACATGATTTATCTGGCCACAATAACTGAACGAACGCCAATCTTACCACCTTTCATACCTTACAAAATCATTGGTACATGCTGTTCACTGTGGCTTGAATTATTTACATAACTATCGGTGTTTTTAGGGACAGATGCGGGTCTTCTTCCATTCGGGGACGTCTTCGACCTGGAACATTTAAGTTCTCAGCTTCGGATCTCTGTCCTCGAATGGCGTGATGTCAAGAAGCTCCCCACACCGACGGACGCAGATCCGTACCTTTACGTTCCCAACTCAAAAGCGCATCTCTCGGAATCGCTTGGCTGCTGGTCCACGAAGGCATCGTATGAAAGTCAACCGGCCCGTTGCAACCAGCTAGTTCGCCATATCGGTGTAGACGTCGCATACACTCGTGTACCAGCTACAACTCGCTACAAGCCTGAGGATCCAAAGGAGATTCATGTTGTATTTTCTCAGCTGGCGGCGTTGATTTATCGCTCTCCTTCACCGTTGTTTTCGGATCTGGGTCGTTCGCCATTTTTTGATCCTAAAGAACACCCAGAAACGTTCGACTACATGTCGCCGAGCCCAAAAGGGCTTGATATCACGCCTGAACACCATCTTGCATGCTTTGATTCTTTGTACTACGTGACCAGTGGTGCATCGTCTTTTGAATGGAAGTACGGATTTTCACCGGCTTGGAGATATGTTGGGCGCTATCTGCGTTTCAGCGAGAACCTGCAGATGTTAACTCAGCAGTATTTGAATACGCTGTTTCCCAAATCAATTCCGCCGGTAAGTCTATTTGCTATGATCATGTACTGAAAAGTTGATCAACGCTGATTGTTTGAAGTTTATTGCGGTTCATGCTCGTCGTGGTGATTTTGACTGGCCTTGTGGAAAACATCTCTGTTTTCCGCCGCTATCTGTTTATCAGAAGCAGGTCGATGTTGTCAGGAAAGAGCTTGGTGAGATACTTGGGATAGAAGTTAATAATGTTGTTCTCATGTCCGGTGCGTTGGATTCAGCTCACATCATTTTTTCACTGATACATGTTCTCTAGACGAAACTGCTCCCGAGTTCTGGGCCAATGTCAAAGCTATCGGCTGGCTAAGCGTTGATCATGGAACTCATTTAACTATCGAAAGATATGGTCCATGGTATCCTACTTTGATTGATATCGTGATACAAAGTTGCGCCATTGGATTTGTAGGGACTGAAGATTCGACGCTGAGTATTGTCAGTCAGAGGAGGGTTATGGATTGGAATGGGGGAGCCATCAGGAGTGTAAATATCCGAGACCTAGAACAATATTCCTCTTAGATTACTATTCGTCTGCGCGTACGGGCGGAACGGGCGGATATTCTTGGGCTGAATAGATTCACAGCACTAGAGAAGACAAAGATGAAACAAAACCCACGAACAAGTATCAAATGAGGAAGAATAAAAGGTCATTTATTTACATTTGCCCTCTGCGCATAAGATTTCGACGCACTTTCCTTTTTTCAGCGCCATGTACCCCGTCAGGCGCCTTACCCCATTGCATGTACGGCACACTTTCTCCTTGAACACCAGCAACCTCTCCTCCCAGGGTCCCATATTTCTCAAAAGATCGGAAATCGAGCATACCCCATACTGGCAGCTCCAAGTCACCTTTAACTACAACTCGAGCTTGTTGAAGGTAAGAAACAGGAGCGGGCGTGATAAGGTGAAGAAGTGTTTTCGACTGCCTCAGAGTGGACCCAGAGTTAAATAGCTGCGAAACCCCTCGGACGAGAGCCAGTCCGACACATCTCGAAGCAGAAGGTGGAGGAACCGAGGATTTTTGGGTGTATGGGATCCCGGATCCTTCGTCTTTGGTTGTTTCGAGGACTCCTGGTTCGCAGGAAATGAGACCAACGATCGCACCATTCAGCACCCGTTGAATCTCCTCGTTAACGACATCCTCACTTCCAGCGCCTGTGAGAATGACTTTGTCAAACGCAATGGCACAGTCAACTTCATAAGGCGGAATGGCGCAAAGAGGGTGTGACACATTCCACGTCGTGGCAGGGGTATCTGAAAAAAGATCTGCATTAGTATCTTTCGAGAATGTGGCGTAGAAGTAGGAGATCATGGATAGATTCCGATGGTCAGCCGCAGTGAACCCGGAAGAAGGGAGCGACGAGACGACAGATGTGATAGGGTCGAGGAGGACAGAGGATGGCTTGGAGAATGATGGATTCGTTGCCGAGCCACGAGCGCCGTAGCTAGATAAAAACTCATAGTTGTCTTGAATGGCAGAATATCTAGGGTAGGAATCGATTGGGGGTTGTTGAAAGTCGAAAACGTGAGTTGGTGCAACCAAGTTTTCGATGCGTTGATTTAAGTCGGCGCCAAGTCCCTTAATCCATCCCATCGTATTTACAACAAGTGGGATCGTGTGCAGAATCCTAGAGTCAGCAGCGTTGTCGAGATCGTAAATCGGTGTCTGGATATCGAGCTGGTATGACTGCAAGAGGGAAGAGATGGAGTCTAGATATTGAGATGGCGATGAACGTGGAGTCGTGGTTCCAACAAAATGGGCATGACGAGGTAGTGTTGGATGTGTAAATGGCGGGCCTAAACGAACATGAGTATAGAACTCTTCTCCCGAGATGTAGAACTTACCAAATATAGGGCGTGATACAACAGTCAAAGAAACGACTCCAGGAGGAGTAAACTCGGTCTGGCCTATATCACAGTCAAGATAGGCGACACGACCATACCTGGCGACGAAATCAGCGGGGACGAGAATAGACAAGAACGTCCGCCTACTTTTGTAGCAACTGGTTTACCATTGTACGACAAAGCGTACTTTTTCCGGAGTTCTTCGGCCCTTTCACGAAGAAGGCCGGGCTCTTCGCATCGTCTTTGACTTCCGTGGCATTGTGAATTGCGTTGGACCAACTGCTCGGCAGGGTGAACGGTGATAAGTCCCTCGCACACCGTGTGATCTATCTCGAAGTTAGATGAATGGTGCAACTTCTCTTGCTTAGAAAACGCCGACCATGAACAATCCATCTATCCCGAAAGGTCGATGTGCCACACTTTGCTGCCATCTTGATGGCTCGAAGATGCCGCCAAAGTTCTTGCACACTTTCCCTAACCCCTCCACGCCTGTAACTGATTCCCAAATGGCAATCACCGTCTTAAAGTTGGCAATACCATTGACACGAGCAGGCAAATCCCTGAACGTACGATTAGGTGTCGTCGATGACCGTTGTCGGAATACAGGGAGAGGTGCAGATCTTGGTGCAAAGATTGGGTACTGATGGGGACCTTCTTGAAGCACAAGACCACAAAGTTCCACAGCACCGATAACGATAGCTATTTGGCATGTACCGAGCACACATAGCGATTCCTCCTCTCTAAAGCACACCAAAGTCGTAGGACCTGCAAGGCCTAGCGCATGACTTTCGTCACGATCAAGGAAAAACAGATTCAAGTCTGCGATCGGCTCCCATGTGGTGAGTTGTCGGTTATCTTCACTATGTTGTGCTGCCTGAGATAGCTGTGGGAATAGAGTTGCAACATCCATTCTGGAATCCTCGCTCATGGACTCATCCTCGGAGGAGGCAGATCCGTGTAAGACCTTCGCTTCAGTCTCGGCCACGTCCAGTAAATCTTCCGACATACTCATTTCATCGTACTCCATTTCCACAGGAATCACGTCAGTTTGACTCTTGAAGAGATCGTCTGCAAATTTCGTGCCATTGGGCTGTTCGAACGGCTTGAGTTTCCTGGCCTTTTTTGTATTTAGACGAGTTTTCTGAAGCTGCGAGGCCCGCTTTGAGCGCTGTTTTGGAGAAGACGAAGATGTTGACGATTGAGATTTCTGGCCAGAGGTGTTCCCAGTGATTGTTGAAGAGGTTGCTGGAGCTTTTGCAGCTTTTCGCGCGGCGACGGCACTGAGCATCTGGTTCAGGTCAATCAAGAGAAAATTCTCGTCTGATGACAACGGTAACTTCCGAGGATATTAGGGTTGCTCACAGTAGCGTTTTTGAGCCAATTTTGATGCCAATTCTCGTTCCAATTTTACCGCCAACTTTGCAAATCCCCCGCCAAATTAAGT